>CM055738.1:15864720-15884828 GCA_029465975.1 Dallia pectoralis | reverse complement strand
CAATATACTTAGACAAAAGTAATTGCATGATGTTATTTAAGCGTAATCCACCCTGGATTAATGATATTTAATGAACTGTGCCACCTTATAAACCCGCCATTCAAAACGGCACGCGGCAATTTGAACCAACATACTAAAGGCTAATTAACATAAAACTCGGAATCCACATAAAAATAATAATATTCCAATACACTAAGTGACTCAATCCATCATTAAAACATGCCATCCACCGGTATTGATCGTCATTTTTACTTATTATATTACATTTAAACACTTTATTTCTGAGCTTACAACATACCTGTCTCGCTCAAGCCCAAAGTTGTTCTGAGCATTGAGCGCATTGAGCGAGACACGATTGGAGGACCCGGCAGTGGAAATGACGTCACTCAACTAATAAACTTAATAAAGCATTTTAAAACAAAAACTTATATTTTTCTGATTCCGTAAAGTATACAAACAGTAAAATGTGCCCAGAAACACCAAAAATAAAACAGAAATATTTTCGATACACTTCTAAAAAGAAAGGAAAAGTTTGCTGGAACAGTCAAACTCTAAAACACTACATGATGATTTCACAAAATCCTTTGTGTTTAGCAGAATTGCTGAACAATATTCATTTTATACCCAACCCTTTAGGGCATGAATGAAACAAAACGCTTTCGGGCGGTCGTGTAGTTTCTGCAGGTTCTGCTTAGTCATTTCCGGGTGCTACAGTAATCTCTGTACGCTGTATGAGTGTCTAAGAATCCGTAGCTGTGAATGGTCATCTGTGTCTATGTGCTGTTACATCCTGAGAGGTGTGATGTGGTCTGGTTTCTGCTAACACGAAGCTTGTGCTGAGAAAGAGCAACTCGCAGATTCAAATGAAACTTCATGTCCTCTGACAAGACATTCGTGGCTGTGGCAGAACCACACACACACACATCAAACGTGCAGGATCTCGTTCACAAGATACACACACACAAGTATCCTACAGCACGTGCACATACACGGACACCCACACACACACACACACAGAACAGGATAGGGTATACAGTCAGTTAACACTGTGCCTTATGGTTGAACCACACAGACACACACACACACACAGGTACAAGATACACACACACACACACACAGGTCCAAGACACACACACACAGAACACGGTAGGATATATATCAGTCGGCGAACATGCACTTGTCAATAAATAAACGAGTGTGCATTTGAAGCTCTCAGTCTGAGTAGGGTTGACTGGATGGTTGGCGTAAAGAAGAATGGTTGCCGATTACAGTAAAGAAAATAAATGACAAGTGCCAGGATGAGTGTGATGTGGTCACACACTCTGAAATTACCATGTCTCAAATAGACAAAGAGAGCAAGACACACGGTCCCTTAGACATTGTTTTGGAACATGAAATCTATATTTTTCTTCAGGAAACACTGTTGATAATTATCAAACGGGCCAACGGACAGCGACGGAAACAGAGGGGGAGGCATGTTCAGCGTTATCAGCAGCGCCGGGTAGCTGGGGGGTCGTTCAGATAGGAACAGACGTGATGTTTTTCAAACTAAAAGGTACCTTTATGACTCATCATGTGATCCGAATAAGACTTTGATGCCCCAGAATCCCCTTTTCAGTCACAGAGCAGAAGGGTCTGGAGTCACATCACTCGAACAGTCGGCGAGACAAGGTAAGTCACTCAACTCTTTTCTACTTGGCTAAGTTTTCCAAAACAACTTGTAGTCAGCGGGTGAAATACACGTGGCTGCGGGTCAAATGCTCAACTCAAGCTCTGTGCTCAGCCGGATGACCTACGTCATGTCTGTTGTTTGCGCCACGGGCTTCTGCGGTGTTCAAAGTGATGTGCAGTTTGTCAATTGTGTACATTTGGGTTGTTGGTTCTGATATTTCAGCGGCTTCAAGTTCGGAAAGTCGTCTTAAGAGGTCACGGTTGGACAATACAATACACAATACACGCTAGTAGTATGTCTGACTTCAATAGTAAATACACTTAGCTAAGTGACAGACAGAAGGATGTAGAAAAAACCCACAACACATTTTGCACCGTCTGCATATCGGCATTCTGATTCTAGTGTCGCCTCGTGTTTTTTGGCTAATGTGGCAGCAATCAAAGGCTTCGTTCCTTTATTCATGTGTACTACCAGAGGTCTGTTCCTTTATGTGTACTACCAGAGTTCTGTTCCTTTGTGTACTACCAGAGTTCTGTTCCTTTATGTGTTCTACCAGAGTTCTGTTCCTTTATTCATGTGTACTACCAGAGGTCTGTTCCTTTATGTGTACTACCAGAGTTCTGTTCCTTTGTGTACTACCAGAGTTCTGTTCCTTTATGTGTTCTACCAGAGTTCTGTTCCTTTATGTGTACTACCAGAGTTCTGTTCCTTTATGTGTACTACCAGAGTTCTGTTCCTTTATGTGTACTACCAGAGGTCTGCTCCTTTATGTGTACTACCAGAGTTCTGTTCCTTTATGTGTACTACCAGAGTTCTGTTCCTTTATGTGTTCTACCAGAGTTCTGTTCCTTTATGTGTACTACCAGAGTTCTGTTCCTTTATGTGTACTACCAGAGTTCTGTTCCTTTATGTGTACTACCAGAGTTCTGTTCCTTTATGTGTACTACCAGAGTTCTGTTCCTTTATGTGTACTACCAGAGTTCTGTTCCTTTATGTGTACTACCAGAGGTCTGTTCCTTTATGTGTACTACCAGAGTTCTGTTCCTTTATGTGTACTACCAGAGTTCTGTTCCTTTATGTGTACTACCAGAGGTCTGTTCCTTTATGTGTACTACCAGAGTTCTGTTCCTTTATGTGTACTACCAGAGGTCTGCTCCTTTATGTGTACTACCAGAGTTCTGTTCCTTTATGTGTACTACCAGAGTTCTGTTCCTTTATGTGTACTACCAGAGTTCTGTTCCTTTATGTGTACTACCAGAGTTCTGTTCCTTTATGTGTACTACCAGAGTTCTGTTCCTTTATGTGTTCTACCAGAGTTCTGTTCCTTTATGTGTACTACCAGAGGTCTGCTCCTTTATGTGTACTACCAGAGTTCTGTTCCTTTATGTGTACTACCAGAGTTCTGTTCCTTTATGTGTACTACCAGAGTTCTGTTCCTTTATGTGTACTACCAGAGTTCTGTTCCTTTATGTGTACTACCAGAGTTCTGTTCCTTTATGTGTACTACCAGAGTTCTGTTCCTTTATGTGTACTACCAGAGGTCTGCTCCTTTATGTGTACTACCAGAGTTCTGTTCCTTTATGTGTACTACCAGAGGTCTGCTCCTTTATGTGTACTACCAGAGGTCTGCTCCTTTATGTGTACTACCAGAGTTCTGTTCCTTTATGTGTACTACCAGAGTTCTGTTCCTTTATGTGTACTACCAGAGTTCTGTTCCTTTATGTGTACTACCAGAGTTCTGTTCCTTTATGTGTACTACCAGAGTTCTGTTCCTTTATGTGTTCTACCAGAGTTCTGTTCCTTTATGTGTACTACCAGAGTTCTGTTCCTTTATGTGTACTACCAGAGGTCTGCTCCTTTATGTGTACTACCAGAGGTCTGCTCCTTTATGTGTACTACCAGAGGTCTGCTCCTTTATGTGTACTACCAGAGGTCTGCTCCTTTATGTGTACTACCAGAGTTCTGTTCCTTTATGTGTACTACCAGAGTTCTGTTCCTTTATGTGTTCTACCAGAGTTCTGTTCCTTTATGTGTACTACCAGAGTTCTGTTCCTTTATGTGTACTACCAGAGGTCTGCTCCTTTATGTGTACTACCAGAGTTCTGTTCCTTTATGTGTACTACCAGAGGTCTGCTCCTTTATGTGTACTACCAGAGTTCTGTTCCTTTATGTGTACTACCAGAGTTCTGTTCCTTTATGTGTACTACCAGAGTTCTGTTCCTTTATGTGTACTACCAGAGTTCTGTTCCTTTATGTGTACTACCAGAGTTCTGTTCCTTTATGTGTTCTACCAGAGTTCTGTTCCTTTATGTGTACTACCAGAGTTCTGTTCCTTTATGTGTACTACCAGAGTTCTGTTCCTTTATGTGTACTACCAGAGGTCTGCTCCTTTATGTGTACTACCAGAGGTCTGCTCCTTTATGTGTACTACCAGAGGTCTGCTCCTTTATGTGTACTACCAGAGTTCTGTTCCTTTATGTGTACTACCAGAGGTCTGCTCCTTTATGTGTAC
Organism: Dallia pectoralis; assembly: GCA_029465975.1. NCBI lineage: Eukaryota > Metazoa > Chordata > Actinopteri > Esociformes > Umbridae > Dallia > Dallia pectoralis. The sequence continues at coordinate 15,880,644 of CM055738.1, read as the reverse complement.
TACCAGAGGTCTGCTCCTTTATGTGTACTACCAGAGGTCTGTTCCTTTATGTGTACTACCAGAGGTCTGTTCCTTTATGTGTACTACCAGAGGTCTGTTCCTTTATGTGTACTACCAGAGGTCTGCTCCTTTATGTGTACTACCAGAGGTCTGCTCCTTTATGTGTACTACCAGAGGTCTGCTCCTTTATGTGTACTACCAGAGTTCTGTTCCTTTATGTGTTCTACCAGAGTTCTGTTCCTTTATGTGTTCTACCAGAGTTCTGTTCCTTTATGTGTACTACCAGAGTTCTGTTCCTTTATGTGTACTACCAGAGGTCTGCTCCTTTATGTGTACTACCAGAGTTCTGTTCCTTTATGTGTACTACCAGAGTTCTGTTCCTCTATGTGTACTACCAGAGGTCTGCTCCTTTATGTGTACTACCAGAGTTCTGTTCCTTTATGTGTACTACCAGAGGTCTGTTCCTTTATGTGTACTACCAGAGTTCTGTTCCTTTATGTGTACTACCAGAGGTCTGCTCCTCTATGTGTACTACCAGAGGTCTGCTCCTTTATGTGTACTACCAGAGTTCTGTTCCTTTATGTGTACTACCAGTGGTCTGTTCCTTTATGTGTACTACCAGAGTTCTGTTCCTTTATGTGTACTACCAGAGTTCTGTTCCTTTATGTGTACTACCAGAGTTCTGTTCCTTTATGTGTACTACCAGAGTTCTGTTCCTTTATGTGTACTACCAGAGGTCTGCTCCTTTATGTGTACTACCAGAGTTCTGAATACATTTTAAAGTGAACTATCCGGTCAATATTGTCGCCTCAGATGCATCTCTGCTGGTGGATCACAGCCACCCTTCTCTCCCTGTCCGCTCACCTGGACTCGGTCCAGTCCCTCGAGTGTGACCGGTTAACTCAATACAGTTGGCACACGGGTGACACGGATCTCTGCTGCCTTAAGTGTAAAAAAGGTAAGCCAGTAAAATAAAGCCAGTGTGTCACCTGTGTCTGCCTGTGCCGGCGTAACGTCCACTGTGTTGTCTGTTCCAGGTCAGCACATGTCATCACGCTGCTCTGGTGGCAAACCAGAAACAAAGTGTAGCAACTGTCCGGACGGCTATTATTCGGACAGCTACAACATTCGGAGCGAGTGTGAGTCGTGTCACGGCTGCAGTATGAGTGGTGAGTGGAGGGAGGGAGGGTCTGGGTCAGGTTAAAACCGTCTGCAGAAGCCCGTCTAAAGATCTGCCGTGGTGCCCTCGTACGTAACTGTTCTAATGCTGAGACTTGAGATAAACAGATGGGTTTTTCCCTTGCTTGTACCATGGTGGGACAGACGCCGACAGGGGGGATAAGGTGGGCCAATGAGAAACACTGAGTCATACGCTCTGATGGAGATAAGTAACGGCGCCAATGTCAGTGGTGCGGGGAGGATATCTGATAGGAGAGTTAGTGATACGGTAGAAGAAAAACAAAATCTACAAATTACTACGAACGGTGAAATGAGTTGAAAAGGTTGATGGTTGATTGGACAATTATTTTAAAATGTCAAACTGGAAACCAAGAGATGTTTCAACTGTGTGTGTGTGTGTGTGTGTGTGTGTATTGAAAGTGCAACAAAATACTTGTGAGTCAAATCCTGTTTCAATAAGGTCAATGTGAGTCATTTAGAAGATTACATATGTTCGCATATTCAGCATGATTTCAGGTTGTTTGACTAAATTTAAAACAAGATGTCAACCTGCTACTAGACCATCTACAACCTGTGTTCATCTCTCACTCTCGATCTGTGTGTGTGTGTGTGTGTGTGTGTGTGTGTGTGTGTGTGTGTGTGTGTGTGTGTGTGTGTGTGTGTGTGTGTGTGTGTGTGTGTGTGTGTGTAGAAGGGCTGGAGAAGGTCTCCTCCTGTACCACCGAGAAAAACGATGTCTGCAGATGTAAAGCAGGCTTCCGCTGTAAAGGCACTGGACCCTGTCTGGAGTGTGAGAAGATCCAACCACCAAATGTACCCAGTCCCAGATCCATAGAGACATTACCCAGCAAAGAATCTACAGCCAAGCCAAAGATCCCTAACCCAATAACCAGGCCTGTCACCCCCCCTGATTTACTACCCATCACAAAACACCCCATAGGTACACAACAATCCAGACAATCCTCCTCTATGTTAATTGACTTCTCTATCTATCTCTGTCCATTGACCTCTATCTATCTCTGTCCATTGACCTCTATCTATCTCTGTCCATTGACCTCTATCTATCTCTGTCCATTGACCTCTATCTATCTCTGTTCATTGACCTCTATCTATCTCTGTCCATTGACCTCTATCTATCTCTGTCCATTGACCTCTATCTATCTCTGTCCATTGACCTCTATCTATCTCTGTCCATTGACCTCTATCTATCTCTGTTCTTTGACTTCTCTATCTATCTCTGTCCATTGACCTCTATCTATCTCTGTCCATTGACCTCTATCTATCTCGGTCCATTGACCTCTATCTATCTCTGTCCATTGACCTCTATCTATCTCTGTCCATTGACCTCTATCTATCTCTGTCCATTGACCTCTATCTATCTCTGTCCATTGACCTCTATCTATCTCTGTCAATTGACCTCTATCTATCTCTGTTCTTTGACTTCTCTATCTATCTCTGTCCATTGACCTCTATCTCTGTCCATTGACCTCTATCTATCTCTGTTCATTGACCTCTATCTCTGTTCATTGACCTCTATCTATCTCTGTCCATTGACCTCTATCTATCTCTGTTCATTGACCTCTATCTCTGTTCATTGACCTCTATCTATCTCTGACCATTGACTTCTCTGTCTTTGTCCATTAACCTCTGTCCCTCTCTGTCTCCCGGTTTGTATTCACCAACAGACGATAGACAGTGGATCCCATTGTTTGTGGCTGCGATCTGTGTATGCCTACTGATCGTCCTTATGTTTGCCGTGTCAAAGCTCATATCGATGTGGCACTGGATTGATTCAAGAGACAGTAAGTGCACCTGACTATACATCTGTTCTGTAGTTCTATATAACACAATGCAACTGCACATTTCACCTAAATCCCTCAACCTTTTGCACCCTCAGACTGCTGGTCCACCCATAAAAAAGCACTGGCCAATCAGAGCACAGAGGAAGTACCCATGCCAGTTCAGGAAGAGTGCGGAAAGTCAGATCTGCTGTTGGACATCTGGGAAGGGAACTTTGAAAATGCAGAAGGCAAACTCTAAGACTTGAGATTCTGCTTGGTTATTCTCACGGCTTGCAGTGATTTCCTGTCCCTAGAAACTTCCAGAGAGGACAACAAAATAGGACAAAATCTCCGGAAGAAACCGACTGACACAGGCAAAAGAAGAAGCCAGTGGGTGACAAGATCAGAGAGTGACAGTGAATGAGTGGGATCAGAATCGCTATTAGCGAAGTACATTTACACATTCATGTTACGGGTGTAATGCTGCTGCTAGAGGAGGTTTAGTGACTTCTACACAAAGTTAAAATACATTGATGTATTGAACTAAAAAAGAATGTGCAGTTAATGACAAATGTGCAGTTTATAGAATGCATGAATTTACAGTTGATGGATACAGTTTGAACAGGAGTTCAGTAAACTGTAGTTATATAGTTGACAGTTGAACGTTTGTGATTAGCATAGCCTTATTAGCCTATATGGGACAAACGGCTGGTTTCTGAGGACCATCGCATATGTAAAGAAATTGTCCCCATAGAGGGATTTTTGGGACATAATTAACTGTACTGCCCATTGCCCTGTGCCTGCAGAAAGATACTTTTTGTAAACAGGAGGATTTGGGACAACTTAGAGAAACACACACACACACACACACAATGTGTGTGCAAAATACATGTAAAGTACATGATTATGTTGAAGATGTTTTATAACTTCATTACAACTGTTCTTTATGTTTGCTTTTGCATTGCTTCTTAGATGCATATTAATATGTAGTCATTATTTCTAATGGAACATACCGACCATATCAACATATTGTAAATAAAGAAAAATGTTCGGAAATGTTACAGACCTCCTGAAAATTGTCCCAAAAAAACACAACTGTATTTATTGTCAAATGTCTTTTTTATTTTCCCAAATAAGGTTCTAATTTGTACAAAACAAACAGTTCAACATGCTAATGACCATAAAAGGAAACAGATAGCATACATCTGAGACAAACAGCAAATTATAAATACAGTACAATAACAGCATGATTGGATATGTGTGCAAAACCACCAGTGGCGTTGTTCCGAATCAGGAGCGCATGCAATCATAACCTAGATTGCAGACACAACTGGGGTTCAGGTTTCTACCTGCTGGTTAATTGCACTCACCTGGTGTCCCCGTTCTGAGTTAGTCTCTGATTAGTAGAATCAAATTAAACACAGCTGGGTTCAGCCCTTGGGACCGACATTACACAGCCCTTATCAAATTAAACACAGCTGGGATCAGCCTTTAGGGACTGACATTACACAGCCCTTATAAAATTAAACACAGCAGGGGTCAGCCCTTGGGGACTGACATTACACAGCCCTTATCAAATTAAACCCAGCAGGGGTTCAGCCCTTGGGGACTGACATTACACAGCCCTTATCAAATTAAACACAGCTGGGGTTCATCCCTTGGGGACTGACATTACACAGCCCTTATCAAATTAAACCCAGCAGGGTTCAGCCCTTGGGGACTGACATTACACAGCCCTTATCAAATTAAACACAGCTGGGGTTCATCCCTTGGGGACTGACATTACACAGCCCTTATCAAATTAAACCCAGCAGGGGTTCAGCCCTTGGGGACTGACATTACACAGCCCTTATCAAATTAAACCCAGCAGGGGTTCAGCCCTTGGGGACTGACATTACACAGCCCTTATCAAATTAAACCCAGCAGGGGTTCAGCCCTTGGGGACTGACATTACACAGCCCTTATCAAATTAAACCCAGCAGGGGTTCAGCCCTTGGGGACTGACATTACACAGCCCTTATCTCAAATAACGAGTGTTTGAGATGCTCCGTTCAACGTGGAGGTTAGCATCCTAAAGTGTTTGGATCCGGCTGTGTTCTTCTGAGGGCGCGTATATACGTTCTCCCTTACCTCTGACCCAGGGTCAGTCAAGTGCTAGTCCACATTTGCACGCCAATAGGATGTTCAGTCGGCTACACCCTGTGGTCTCTCCCCAGTCCACAATCCGCCGCCACTCATAATAATCCCTCCTCTTTGGACATGTGACTCTCCTTTCCTTGTTCCTGCGATGGGAAAAATACACCGTCCACCTGGTCACTCCTCTCCTCCTGGGACAGATGGATATTAGGCGATGGGAGGGGTTGAGTCGGACATCCTCCGCCTTCTTCGCCCCTGTTTTTTTGCGCTCGCTCGTCCTCCACCCCTTGACCACCTCCGCCGGGACCGGTGAACTGGTTGAGTAAACTGAAGATAACGGTACCGGCGCTGTACACGTGAACCGGGCCTGGGTAACATACATACGAGCAGAGGATCACCGTCATATCAATGGAAGCGATTATGAAACGTGCCTGACACACGTTTCACTGTTACTCCTTCAACACATGTCAAACGCATTTAATTAATTAATGCAAAAACGGCTCCGGACGACGTATGCAGATCTGTCAAAAGGGGCTCACACGGCAGGAAATCAACGACTCTTAGTATTGACGGCGAATAATTAGAAAAAGTACGTTTTTGTATTGTTATGGTCTCAGGGTCGACATGGTTATTTCTACGTGTCTGTTTTTTGCCTCCGTACCCATATTTGCTGTTGGTTCCGGTGGGTTGATGGGTTGATGCTTTCCAACGGGTTGGGGTTCCCTCGCCTGATGAGTTGGTCCTTTGGCGCTGTTAGGCGACCCTTCTCTGACACCCTTTAGAAGAGAACGTATCGAGTCACCCTGAATCCATTATGGAATAATACAATTGCAATACAATTGTGGACAATGCCGATATGGGGATCAGGTGAAATGGCATGTAAATACTCCGGTAATACTGCAGTTGCGGCACGTGTTGAGTTGAGGCACTTACCCCGTTACACAATTTAAGAGCTGAAAAAATGACATACACAGATGTATTAGTCACCCAATAGGAAGTAATGCCGGTAAACATGCAGACATTTATTAGTCAACCGAAGGGAAGTTAGTCAAGGGCATTTCTCTAATGAATCATATACAACTGAAATATGATGAATCTGTAAAATGACCGAGCAACATTCCTAAACGTCTAACAAGCTTTGTTAGTACATGTACATACCTCCTGAAGGCTCCTAGCATAGACCTACTTTCCAAACAATGTCTTAACTTCTCCCTGTCTTGTTCTAGTTTCGTAAGAAAGAGTTGGCCTGATCAAGCGCTCGGCCGTAGCTACAGTTCAGACTGAACATTCTCACCTTGTTTGAAACAGGCTTCATCTCCCGGGCGACGGATACATAACAGAATGACAACGGCCAGGATCCCGATGACCACCAGAGGACACAAAATGGCTGCCAAGTGTCTGCTGCTGTCAGCTGGTGTCAGACAGAGGACAGGAAGAAACCACCAGTGAGCATCCAACGGTTCAACAGATTCCTACTGAAAACAACATGAATGATGTGCAAACGAACCCGGAACCACAGGAACGCGCGGTTGATCACCTGCGGAAGGCTCGGTGACGTTGCCTGGACGCGGTAATCCTGGAGCATCACAGCTGTGTGAGATAAGACGGAAATGACTCTTCATCAAACATCCAAATGGACACAGATCCCCTCAACACACACCGGGGTGAGGCCATGCCACTGAGCTGAGAAACGGTACCTGTGTCCCATATAAAATACAAATCTGCCACACCTCTGTGCCGATCTATGTACAGTGTTTATGAACGTCGGTTATAGTAGGAAGGAGAATTGTCTCACTGGGGAGGTTGGCAGCGTTCAGGTGAAGTGGTACTGCGATGTCCGGGGGATATTATTGACTGTTTTCCTCCGTTCCATGCTGTAATCAGAGGACACATAAACAGTCAAACGCACTGGTTCGATAGAGAGAACCTCCTGAGGGTACAATTTATTGAAGGATGGAAGAGAAGGAAAAGAATGCAGCCTGTGTGCAAATACAGTACCGATAGGTGGGCGCGAAGTTGTCACCCGAGTCTCACAGTTTTGACAGTTTCCTGTTGATCCTTCTGTCTCAATACAGACAAAACCGGCCTTACACTCGCACCTGACGTTTGTTGTCGGAGAACATTTCACAACCTCCACCAGGTTACGGTCTAGACGCAGACAAACACACACACACACGCACACATGATTACATGGTAGTTACAGTGTTCATACTGTCTAGACGTACTCAGTGGCTTGTTTATTACGTACACAAATCAAGTAACATGTCAGATTATTCGCCTGCAGAACAGCCTTTTGGCCTTGGATTCAACAAGAGAGTTGGAAAAGTGCCACATTGTTCTTGTTGACTCGGTGGCGCCACCCAGTGGTTATCCTGCAGACGGCAGCAGTACATTCACACAGCTCCACTAGGCTTTTTTGGTCAAGGTAGTCTGCAAGTCCTTCAGAAAATCAGGAAGATGGTTCCTCGAAAGAGATGCAGATCTCTGGGAATGATCTGATGGACCTGATAAGCAGGCCACTAAGTGGACAATAAGACGCATGAATAGACAACATGTGGTGACAAACAGTGTATTTATGTACCAGATCTGCAGTCTCTGTAGCAGGGATGGCAGCTGGGCTCTGAGTTCTGTTGGTCTGTGTAGTAACCGTCTTGACAGGGGGAGCACTCAGCGCATGACTTCTGATACTGACCTGGGGACAGGGGGAAAAAGGTGAACGATATGGTGAAACGGAAATGGAAGTTAGAAGTTACAAATATAAGGACATTTGGCAACGGTGACAAAAGAGGAGAGGCGAAGAAAGTCATGAGGGGAAGTCAATGCAGAGTAAAACGGTACATGATAGAGACAGCAGAGCATCAAATGTCCCGACGTAGACTAGCGTGTGTGTGTGTGTGCGTGTGAATACGATGGCACGGTTGGCATGCACTTTGAAACACCCGTCTGTGTCTGTATTGTCGCCGAGCCGAGAAAAACAGGAAGAGGCCGGGCAGCACGGCGTCAGCCTTCTTGCATACTAATGAAGGATGTGGTCGTGCCGAGCCTTAAAACGCAGCGCCCCGCTTCTCGGCACGAGAGGCACCGAGGAGAAACTGCTCATAGTTTCCTCGTCTTTCCTGAGAATTGATGCATCCGCCGCGCTGACGGTTGCAGAGTGATCGGATGCCTTTTCTCACCTGATGGACAGATTCTGCACTGCCTGCCGTCATGGTCGTTATATCCCTCCGAGGCCTGACGACACAGACACAGACTCGTGAGCCTTTGGTACGATAGTGATGCTTCTTTCAAATGGTTATTAACAGGTCTTAAAGCCGGACACGGCGAATAATACGATCCGACGTTTGAATTTAATTGACGAATACTCAATTAACAGTTAATGGACGTTATGAATAACCACATCAATTTAGAAATGTTTACCAGAGGATGGGAGAATGTAAGGGGAGCAGATACCATCAGCCAAGTCACACAGACGTGAAGCATCACCATTCTATTACCTGTCATGAGTAGGGAGCAATCAGTCATGTGAATAACACGGACCACTGTTTTGGTAACATTGAAACTTTTATTTTCAAGTGCACACGGAAAAAGGTAGAATACGATGCGTTACGCTTAATTATGCATTCTGACTCGTCTGCCCGTGTCACAATCGAATCGTGACTACATTTGCATTAACTTTTGAGTTACAATAATTATGTTCAGGTCAACGTATAGCATTAAAAAGAGCCCATTGTAAAAAGAACAAAGACCACACAAAATAGACATTTGTCTTACCTTTAAGTCTGTAGAGGACACCGAACTCTAAAGAGTTTGTCTTTATGTGCTGTCGTTTCTATGCTCCCTCTCAGCTTTTCTCTAAGGTATGTCTCTCTTCTGAACACATCCTGTGTCATCGTTTCCTTTCACCTGTGACATCTTCCACAGTTCTGGTCTCTCCCACCCACTGCCTACTGACAGTGATGTTGTGGTGTTTTTATAGACATGTTGGCTAACAGGCCGTTCACCCGGGCTAAGTTACGCTTCATATCTGTTTCTATACATGATGTGAGAAGTGAAGGGTGGGTTGTTACTAACATTTTCTCAGGAAGTGCGCACACACACACACACACATACTGTACATACAGCAGCCAATGGACGTTCATATGAAGGCATGTCTCCAACAAAAACACTCACAATGCAATAATATTGCACAGCTGCATTTTTATTCATTATCCACTTGTGTCAGTCAACCAAGCACTGCAATGAAGCGAAAGCAAGTCTTGCTCTTCTTCAATTTACAGACGTGTTCAAGAGGCCAGTCCAGTCTCATATAACTCATAACTCACAAAACAGGACCACATTACCCAAGCAGTACAAGCTGTACAATTGTTCTTCTAGGAGGGAACTAGCTGAAACAACGTTAAAGCTAGAAATAGGGTATGACTCTTTCATTTAGTCATCTGACATTTCCCTTTTCGAAAAGAACAGCAGTAGTGGTTGTACTTGTGCAGACGCTTGGTAAATGAGGCACTGGTGATCGACGACCCCAAGAGAAAACAAAAGACAAAGACAACCTGGTCTTTTCACCTGCGTGACATCGTACTCCGGCTAGAGTTAGTAAATAGTAGATTAAATGGAGCAGAGGACTTACAGAGATGTGGGTCCATGGTCTAAATATTAATGGACCTACAGCATCAGTTCTCATGTTACATCAACTCAATGTTACATCAACTGGGTTCCAAATCCTAAAGCATCGCCTGAGTTTAGGTTCTCCTTTTATGCATACAGTATCATAGCAACTATACCCATCAGTAAAGCAATAGCGTTTCAGTTGGGCTTTTTCAGCAGTTTTTAAGAAGAATTTCCTTTGTAATCACACACATGAAGAAGGTAGATAATTTAAGGAATATTAGAGAAACTCTGCAGTTTCTTGATTTACAAACAGTGTTTTAAGACGATTTACAGACATTATCAGTGTTTAGCCAATTTTCACAACTAGTTAACAGTGAATCAGTGAGCCATCTCAGGGTGATTCCTACCACTGGTTTACAGTGATTCAGTGAGCCATCTCAGGGTGATTCCTACCACTAGTTTACAGTGATTCAGTGAGCCTTAAGGTGAGTTGTGAAGACAATATTTCCTACTGGAAAACAGAAGTGTGCGTGTGGACACAACTGCATTCTTCATGTTGTTGGCAAACCAGGAAAACTCTTCTTAAAAACCACTGACATAAGAACACTCGTCTAATCATACACGCTGACACATGCATACATACTAAAGACCCTCGGTCTCTGTGCGTTTATAAAATATAATCAGAATTGTACATATTCTCACATTATTTATCTTTAAACTCCGATCTTCCGGTTCTGGTCAAAGAGCTCAAATCTCAGGGTTTGGAGTTTTACCGACTGCTTGACCTGAGGAGGAAAACCTGCTGTAGTTGTAGCCTCCTAACCCAGATCTCACAACCCTGGACCTGACAAGGCTTACCCAATAACTGGCTCATCTCATGCATATCTTTTTCATCACAGTTTCAAAACCTGTTTTTTCTCACTGTAGCAATTGTTCAAATAAAGCTTTGAGAAACCCGTACAGAATACTATAATGTTAAAGTCTAAACAGCATCTCCCTCATAACAACCAAAAAAAACAAAACATGTACAGTATGCAGTCTAAACTAAACTGCTACGATTGGTTGATATTGTGTGCAATAATCTCATTAGGTTGGTATCTGTATGATACCGCTACATATTAGCACGTGTGTACATACTGTTAATAAGAAGTAACGTGGACTTCTATACTGTTAATGTCAAGGAAAAGGGAAGAAGTGGAGTGAGAGAATAGTAACATACAAGTTGAATAAACAGAGGTAATCTACCCCACATCTGTGACCAACCTATTTCACACCTATCCATAAATATGAATGGACAAGTCGTGAAAAGATCTTTGTAAATAAACTGACGGGTACCAGTTTGAATTATTGCATTTCATTCTTCTGCTTTTGCCTTAAATACTATTATTAGACCTCTTACTGCTGTAGTAGTGATTATTTGCTTTGCTCTTTCCTTATAACAGGCAACTTTTACAAGCTCAAAAAAAGGTTCGGTCATGTTAAGCACCGTGAGAGATAACCGTCAGCACCAGAATTCAGAACTTCTGTAGGATGCTTGAAGAAATGTAATCTAAAGTTCATTCAGACTGCTAGTCTTTAGTTGCTTTGGCACTCAAGTAGCAAACATAAATTCCATCATATATTCCATCCATATTACCATCCATATTTGGATTACTGACCCTCCGTCATCCACCCCTGTCTACCCACTGTTATTGCAGCTATTATTAACTGTATACTTAACGGCCACATCCGTCTATAGCACATAGAAACAACACACAGAAAAGATAAACAGATCTCTACTCAACAGATCTCCAGAATAGAGGGTCTTGTAAATATCCATTATGTAGGGCAGAATAGAATAACTTACTCTTTGGCTAAAATATAGCCCACCAATCGCCCTTCAGTAGGGCAGATTAATAAAGTATTTCTCATTGGCTAACATCTGGCCCTAAATATCCACTCTGTAGGGCAGATTAAAGGGGCATTTCTCATTGGCTAACATCTGGCCCTGAATATCCATTCTGTAGGGCAGATTAAAAGGGTATTTCTCATTGGCTAACATCTGGCCCTGAATATCCCTTCTGTATGGCAGATTAAAGGGATATTTCTCATTGGCTAACATCTGGACCTGAATAACCCTTCTGTAGTGCAGATTAAAAGGGTATTTCTCATTGGCTAACATCTGGCCCTGAATAACCCTTCTGTAGTGCAGATTAAAAGGGTATTTCTCATTGGCTAACATCTGGCCCTGAATATCCCCTCTGTAGGGCAGATTCAAAAAGGTATTTCTCATTAGCTAACATACAGCCCACCAATATCCCTTCTGTAAGGGGTGTTTCTCATTGGCTAACATCTGGCCCTGAATATCCCTTCTGTATGGCAGATTAAAGGGGTATTTCTCATTGGCTAACATCTGGCCCTGAATATCCTTCCGTAGAGCAGAATAGAAGGGTATTTCTCATTGGCTAACATCTGGCCCTGAATATCACTTCTGTAGAGCAGAATAGAGGGGTATTTCTCATTGGCTAACATCTGGCCCTGAATATCCCTTCTGTAGAGCAGAATAGAGGGGTATTTATCATTGGCTAACATCTGGCCCAACAATCGCCCTTCTGTAGGGCAGATTTGAAGCATAGCAATATGTATTACACTTAGGTGTCATTGCCCTTTGTTGAAATGCATCCATCGCCCTACAATAGCGACAGAGACACTGAACTCAGATCAGCATTAATGGAGTATTGACACTATTGTGAAAGCACCACTACACATGGGACTGACCCAGACCCTATAGCTAGCTTGGCCACACCTCTGGATTTCTTGTGCACGCCCAACATGGAAGTACCAAACACAGTAGTGGATTACAAATAGATTAGAAGTGGATTTTAAATTGATTTGTGGCAAAGATTACTTACAAGATCTGGATTCACACTGAAAAGCCTAACAACAGGGAATTGGCTAAAGTACGTCCAGATCTGAGATCAGACTAGAGTTTAAAGCTGCATTCTAATAAATATCTGCTGTTGCCTGGTTAGGCTTTCCTTACTTCTTCTAATCCACAGCTATTTACTTAGAAGTTGTTTGTTAGTTAGTAAAACAAGCAACACTATGCCACCTTCAGTACCTTGTGGTGTTTAGCTATTTAAATTGAAGCAAGGCCCCACTGATTTCAAATGAGTCCACAGTTAAATCGCAGGTAAATACTGCAGAAAGAGGCTTGTGACCCAGGGTTACCTTGACTACCTGTCTGGGGTCAACAAAGTGCAAACAGGAAAACGGGGAAGATTTTGTTTCGCCACTAGTGCAGAATCACACACAGAGAACATCAATCTATGGTCTGAATGCCTCGTATTGATCTAGCTACTATTTTACTTATTACCTTTTCATAAATACACACAAATGAAGTCGAGATGTCTGGAAAGAATGAGGTTGATATAATGCGATATTCATTTAGTTTCTTACAATAACTATAAATCAGAACAGACAGACAATGCTTAACTCATGTATTTCTGTTTTGTTGCCAATAAGATGATCTATCTGGTGGATTTTTCCTTCACGCCCAGTGGGGTTTGTTTAGTATAAAAATGATTGTATTGAATGTTTTCACCTACTGGGTGAGACTGTCCAGACAAGTACATTATTTTTTACCTCAACTTTGTTAGTAAAACCTGTTGGAAATCCACCCAAAACTAGACCACTAAAAGAGATATACAGGTGCTGGTCATATAATTAGAATATCATCAAAAAGTTCATTTATTTCAGTAATTCCATTCAAAAAGTGAAACCTGTATAATGTATACATTCATTCCACACAGACTTATATATTTCAAGTGTTCATTCCTTTTCATTTTGATGATTATTACTGACAACTAATGAAAACCCCAAAATCCGTATCTCAGGAAAGTTGAATATTGTGAAAAGGTTCAATATTGAAGACACCTGGTGCCACACTCTATTCAGCTAATTAACTCAAAACACCTGCAAAAGCCTTAAAATGGTCTCAGTCTAGTTCTGTAGGCTACACAATCATAGGGAAGACTGCTGAATTGACAGCTGTCCAAAAAACGACCATCGACACCTTGCAAAAGGAGAGCAAGAAACAAAAGGTCATTGCTAAACAGGCTGGCCTGTGTCCAAGCACATTAATAGAGAGGCAAAGGGAAGGAAAAGATGTGGTAGTAAAAAGTGTACAAGCAATAGGGATAACCGCACCCTGGAGAGGATTGTGAAACAAAACCCATTCATAAATGTGGGGGAGATTCACAAGAATGGACTGCAGCTGGAGTCAGTGTTTCAAGAACCACCACACACAGACGTATGCAAGACATGGGTTTCAGCGGTCGCATTGCTTGTGTCAAGCCACTCTTGAACAAGACACAGTGTCAGAATTATCTCGCCTGGTCTAAAGACAAAAAGGACTAGACTGCTGCTGAGTGGTCCAAAGTTATGTTCTCTGATGAAAGTACATTTTGCATTTCCTTTGGAAATCAAGATCCCAGAGTCTGGAGGAAGAGAGGAGAGGCACAGAATCCACGTTGCTTGAAGTCCAGTGTAAAGTTTCCACAGTCAGTGATGGTTTGGGGTACCATGTCATCTGCTGGTGTTGGTCCACTGTGTTTTCTAAGGTCCAAGGTCAACGCAGCCATCTACCAGGAAGTTTTAGAGCACTTCATGCTTCCTGCTGCTGACCAACTTTATGCAGATTTCATTTTCCAACAGGACTTGGCACCTGCACACAGTGCCAAAGCTACCAGTACCTGGTTTAAGGACCCTGTTCTTAATTGGCCAGCAAACTCGTCTGACCATAACCCTATAGAAAATCTATAAGGTATTGTGAAGAGGAAGATGCGATACGCCAGACCCAACAATGCAGAAGAGCTGAAGGTCACTATCAGAGCAACCTGGGCTCTCATAACACCTGAGCAGTGCCACAGACTGATCGACTCCATGCCACGCCGCATTGCTGCAGTAATTCAGGCAAAAGGAGCCCCAACTAAGTATTGAGTGCAGTACATGCTCATACTTTTCATGTTCATACTTTTTAGTTGGCCAACATTTCTAAAACTCATTTTTTTTAATTGGTCTTAAGTAATATTCAAATTTTCAGAGATACTGAATTTGGGATTTTCATTAGTTGTCAGTTTTAATCATCGCAATTAAATGAAATAAACATTTGAATATATATCAGTCTGTGTGTAATGAATTAATATAATATCTAAGTTTCACTTTTTGCATGGAATTACTGAAATAAATCAACTTTTTGATGATATTCTAATTATATGACCAGCACCTGTATCTGCCAATTAACTGTCCTGAAATGATTGAATAAAGATATTATTAAAAAGACAAATAAACTGGTGGTTGCCTTGTTAACATGGTATTGCTATGTAGAGCAGCGGTATGGTTGGAGGTGAACATGTGATGGTGGTCATGTGATGGTGGTCATGTAATGGTGGTCATGTAATGGTGGTCATGTGGTGGTGGTCATGTGATGGTGGTGATGTGATCGTGGTCATGTGATCGTGGCCATGTGGTTGTGGTCATGTGATGGTGGTCATGTGATGGTGGTCATGTGATTGTGGTCATGTGATGGTGGTCATGTGGTGGTGGTCATGTGGTGGTGGTCATGTGATGGTGGTCATGTGATTGTGGTCATGTGATCGTGGTCATGTGATTGTGGTCATGTGGTGGTGGTCATGTGATTGTGGTCATTTGATTGTGGTCATGTGATGTGATCATGTGATGTGGTCATGTGATGGTGGTCATGTGATGTGGTCATGTGATGGTGACGTGCTGTCCTTGGCAGGTCAGGCAGGTCATGATTTGAGAGGAGAGTCACACGGAGGAGATGGCGACGCTGACGTAACTTCTGCTTGATCACCGCTCTTCTCACATGGCGAGGTAGGCTTACTAAAGACAGGCAAAAAGAGAGACAGGGTATAGAACGAGTGTGAGCCGGGTATAGAACGAGTGTGAGCAGGGTATAGAACGAGTGTGAGCAGGGTATAGAACGAGTGTGAGCAGGGTATAGAACGAGTGTGAGCAGGGTATAAAACGAGTGTGAGCAGGGTATAGAACGAGTGTGAGCAGGGTATAGAACGAGTGTGAGCAGGGTATAGAACGAGTGTGAGCAGGGTATAGAACGAGTGTGAGCAGGGTATAGAACGAGTGTGAGCAGGGTATAGAACGAGTGTGAGCAGGGTATAGAACGAGTGTGAGCCGGGTATAGAACGAGTGTGAGCAG
>CM055738.1:15639720-15859720 GCA_029465975.1 Dallia pectoralis | reverse complement strand
CTGAGACGCTGCTCTGAGACGCTGCTCTGGGACGCTGCTCTGAGACGCTGCTCTGGGACGCTGCTCTGAGACGCTGCTCTGAGACGCTGCTCTGAGACGCTGCTCTGAGATGCTGCTCTGAGATGCTGCTCTGAGACGCTGCTCTGGGACGCTGCTCTGAGACGCAGCTCTGAGATGCTGCTCTGAGATGCTGCTCTGAGACGCTGCTCTGAGACCATTGGCCAACATGGTAGATTCCGATCAACGTAATAATTTGTGTTTGTTTACACGGACTACATGACCAGACCTCCCTCATGCTCTTTTAAGACACCGGACAGACAGTCAAACAGACCTGGTACATCTGGATAACATCCTCACAGTTCCTCTGCTGTGCCACGTCACACAAACGAGCTGTAATGTCGATACGTCTGCAGATGTCCATGTCCACCTTCATGGCCTTCTCCTGGATCTTACTGTCCAGATCACTCAGGTTCTACACAGACAGAGACCCAGTACTTATACAGAAAACACACTACGAGAGTTTACAGTGTAGAAGTGTGACAATGGAGGACAACCTGGGACAATATGAGAGGGGAGGTGGGACAGAACAGGTGATTGATGAGCGCCAGATAGAGGTGTGTGGAACTGTGGGGTACATGGAAGAAACGTGACGAATCTGTTGGGGTGCCAGTCTGTTGAGGTGCCAGTCTGTTCTGGTGCCAGTCTGTTGTGGTGCCAGTCTGTTGAGCTACCAGTCTGTTGTGGTGCCAGTCCGTTGTGGTGCCAGTCCGTTGCGGTGCCAGTCTGTTGCGGTGCCAGTCTGTTGTGGTGCCAGTCTATTGTGGTGCCAGTCTGTTTTGGTGCCAGTCTGTTGTGGTGCCAGTCTGTTGTGGTGCCAGTCTGTTATGGTGCCAGTCTATTGTGGTGCCAGTCTGTTTTGGTGCCAGTCTGTTGTGGTGCCAGTCTGTTCTGATGCCAGTCTGTTGTGGTGCCAGTCTGTTCTGATGCCAGTCTGTTGTGGTGCCAGTCTGTTGTGGTGCCAGTCTGTTGTGGTGCCAGTCTGTTGTGGTGCCAGTCTGTTGTGGTGCAAGTATGTTGTGGTGCCAGTCTGTTGTGGTGCCAGTCTGTTCTGATGCCAGTCTGTTGTGGTGCCAGTCTGTTGTGGTGCCAGTCTGTTGTGGTGCCAGTCTGTTGTGGTGCCAGTCTGTTGTGGTGCCAGTCTGTTGTGGTGCCAGTCTGTTGTGGTGCCAGTCTGTTGTGGTGCCAGTCTGTTGTGGTGCCAGTCTGTTGTGGTGCCAGTCTGTTGTGGTGCCAGTCTGTTGTGGTGCCAGTCTGTTGTGGTGCCAGTCTGTTGTGGTGCCAGTCTGTTGTGGTGCCAGTCTGTTGTGGTGCCAGTCTGTTGTGGTGCCAGTCTGTTGTGGTGCAAGTATGTTGTGGTGCCAGTCTGTTGTGGTGCCAGTCTTTTCTGATGCCAGTCTGTTGTGGTGCCAGTCTGTTGTAGGTGCCAGTCTGTTGTGGTGCCAGTCTGGTGTGGTGCCAGTCTGTTGTGGTGCCAGTCTGTTGTGGTGCCAGTCTGTTGTGGTGCCAGTCTGTTCTGGTGCCAGTCTGTTGTGGTACCAGTCTATTGTGGTACCAGTCTGTTGTGGTACCAGTCTGTTGTGGTGCCAGTCTATTGTGGTGCCAGTCTGTTGTGGTGCCAGTCTATTGTGGTGCCAGTCTGTTGTGGTGCCAGTCTATTGTGGTGCCAGTCTGTTGTGGTGCCAGTCTGTTGTGGTGCCAGTCTGTTGTGGTGCCAGTCTGTTGTGGTGCCAGTCTGTTGTGATGCCAGTGTGTTGTGGTGCCAGTCTGTTGTGGTGCAAGTCTGTTGTGATGCCAGTCTGTTGTGGTGCCAGTCTTTTGTGGTGCCAGTCTGTTGTGGTGCCAGTCTGTTGTGGTGCCAGTCTGTTGTGATGCCAGTCTGTTGTGATGCCAGTCTGTTGTGATGCCAGTCTGTTGTGGTGCCAGTCTGTTGTGGTGCCAGTAGGTGAGGGTGGAACTGTGGCGGTAGACTCACGTTACTCATGAGGCCTTTGAACAGAACTAGTTCAGCCTTCAGCTGCTGCACTCTGAATGCTAACTCATCCTGACAGCCTTCACTCTCATGGAGGTCCTAGACACAAACACACAGTACTATATATCAAATGTACATGTAAAATGTACCTGTACACATTAACACACACATACACACAGTAATATATCAAATGTACATGTTAAATGTACCTGTACAGATTAACACACACATACACACAGTAATATATGATATGTCTATGTTAAACACCTTGGTAGTAATTAACACACACATACACACAGTAATATATATAATAAGTTTAATATTAGACTGTTGTCTGCTGCGGTCTCCCTAATGCATCAGGTATAGTTACAGCCTTGCAGTACAGATGTGCCATTGGGACCGGCGTTTCAAATTCTGCTAGTGGCATCCAGGCAACAGCCAGGGACCATGAGACAATGCAAATGAGCCCAGTTTGAGGTGGGTGTTGGCTCGCCTCATCTCGCTCTAGTGGGTTGTGGTATGTCTGGTGTCAGCAAGCTCAATGAATGTGGTGTTGTTCTCCTCCAAGCGTGTAGGTGCTGTTGAGTACTTCCTGGTTCAGCGAGCATTGGGACAAAGTGCTTTCAGAGATTTCTACCGAGATTTCTACCTTCTATAGTTGCTGCAATGAGGCAAACCCTAAAGTGCAATTTGGACTTTTTGGGCAGAAGAAATTTTTAATTGGAATAAAATTGAAGGATATATGAAGAGCACTAGCTATAATCTTTATCGCTGTTTTTTATAGTTACCTCAGCCATGATAGTGGTAGCTATCATAAATGATCCACAGATCAACGACATATTACATATCCAGAACAAAACAGGCAGTTGTGATTTAAAAAAATCCCGGAATGTATCTTCACAGTTGATTGTGCCTGAAAAGAAAATACAATCTAACTTGACTTGTCTGATGTGTATCCCTGTGCGTTTCTTTGGATAGTTCAATGTAGAGTTGTGCACAGCTGCACTGCCATGTCTTCGTCTGTTGTCTCAACACAGCTTGTCTAACGGGGTCAGACGAACCTTCCCCCGCAGTTTGTCGCCTCTCACATCCGAACCCACAGCTAACCTGAGAAACCATTCTCCAGCTGACTTCCCTTAATACGCTCACAGAGGAAGTGAAAGTACCAAACTACTTTAAGAAGTAAGATCTTCCTGTGATAGGGGTCAGTAACTGTTATTTTTGATTAAGGTTGAACATGCATAAGTGAGCTAGTGTTACAGACAGAGCTAGTGTTACAGACAGAGCTAGTGTTACAGACAGAGAGCTAGTGTTACAGACAGAGCTAGTGTTTCAGACAGAGAGCTAGTGTTACAGACAGAGCTAGTGTTACAGACAGAGCTAGTGTTACAGACAGAGCTAGTGTTACAGACAGAGCTAGTGTTACAGACAGAGAGCTAGTGTTACAGACAGAGAGCTAGTGTTACAGACAAAGCTAGTGTTACAGACAGAGCTAGTGTTACAGACAGAGAGCTAGTGTTACAGACAGAGCTAGTGTTACAGACAGAGCTAGTGTTACAGACAGAGCTAGTGTTACAGACATAGAGCTAGTGTTACAGACAGAGAGCTAGTGTTACAGATAGAGAGCTAGTGTTACAGACAGAGAGCTAGTGTTATAGACAGAGAGCTAGTGTTACAGACAGAGAGCTAGTGTTACAGATAGAGAGCTAGTGTTACAGATAGAGAGCTAATGTTACAGATAGAGAGCTAGTGTTACAGATAGAGAGCTAGTGTTACAGATAGAGAGCTAGTGTTACAGACAGAGCTAGTGTTACAGACAGAGCTAGTGTTACAGACAGAGCTAGTGTTACAGATATAGAGCTAGTGTTACAGACAGAGAGCTAGTGTTACCTCCTGTAGGTCGTCCATCTTCTGCTGCATGTCCACTCTCACCGTGTACTCCTCCTCCCACCTACACAACAAAAACAAACGGTAACAAACAGTATTTACCAACGTGGTAATAACACAGTAACAGGTGTGTGTGTGTGTGTGTGTGTGTGTGTGTGTGTGTGTGTGTGTGTGTGTGTGTGTGTGTGTGTGTGTGTGTGTGTGTGTGTGTGTGTGTGTGTGTGTGTGTGTGTGTGTGTGTGTGTGTCTGTGTCTGTGTGTGTGTGTGTGTCTGTGTCTGTGTCTGTGTGTGTGTGTGTGTGTGTGTGTGTCTGTGTGTGTCTGTGTGTGTGTGCGTGCGTGCGTGCGTGCGCGTGTTTGTGTGTGTGTGTGTGTGTGTGTGTGCAGGTGTGTGTTTGGTCACAGGTGGAGCAACAGAATGATACATTACCTATCTATTATTAGTGAACAGTTATCTCCTTTGACCTAAAACACCGACATCAGGCTCGATTAAGAATCACTCACACACATGTACATATTTTACTGGACATATTTTACTAGGCATATTTTCCTTGGCATATTTTACTAGGAATATTTTACTGGGCATATTTTACTAGGCATATTTTACTGGGCATATTTTCCTGGGCATATTTTCCTTGGCATATTTTACTAGGCATATTTTACTGGGCATATTTTACTAGGCATATTTTACTGGGCATATTTTACTAGGCATATTTTCCTTGGCATATTTTACTAGGCATATTTTACTGGGCATATTTTACTAGGCATATTTTACTGGGCATATTTTACTAGGCATATTTTACTGGGCATATTTTACTAGGCATATTTTACTAGGCATATTTTCCTGGGCATTTATATGACAAGCCTATTCACGCCCCTGGCGACCCAAATAAAATAAGCTGATAAATGTGAGGGTTTAATATATATGAGCTTTAGAGAACTGACAGTACAGTGGGCATGATTAATCCAGGATGGTTGATTCAGTGACTTAACAAACGAACCACCACACTTTCCTTATGCCTGCATGAGGAGGAAAATACACAGAAACATATCTGAGCTGGTGACTTTAGTTTATACCGGACACAGGGGAAAGGTTGGTAGCAATGGGACAATGGTGTGACTGTGAGGAGATGGTGGGTAAGTAAAAACAGAGTGTGAGAGAGAGTGAGAGAGAGAGGGAGAGAGGGAGGGAGGGGAGGAGGAAGAGAGAGAGAGAGAGAGGAAGAGAGAGAGAGAGAGAGAGAGAGGGAGAGAGAGAGAGAGAGAGAGGGAGAGAGAGGAAGAGAGAGGGAGGGAGGAAGAGAGAGAAAGTGGAGAGAGAGAAAGAGAGAGAGGGGAGAGAGAGAGAGAGAGAGGGAGAAAGAGAGAGGGAGGGAGAGAGAGAGGGAGAGAGGAAGAGAGAGAGAGCTGGAGAGGGAGCTCAGGAACAAGTTAAGCCAAATTGTCTGGAAGCTACCTCCCCCTTTCTAGCAATGACAGCGTGCTGTGCTGAGCTGTGCTGAGACTACTGCATTGCAGATACAGTGTGGAGGGCAATGCGCATGGACCAGATGCAGCTGGGAGGGGGGAGGAGGGGTGGGGGAGAAGGAAGGCATGGGGGAGGAGTGGGGTGGGCCCAATACTGGTCATAAGGTCACACAGAGATAGGTCATTCAATCACAATATACAACAGACATGAACAGACACTCCCAGGTGCGAAAACAAATTCCTGACTCTCTCCGTTGTGTCCTGTGGTGACACATTGTTTATGCCTTTACATCACGAATGGCATTATTACTTTAACAGGGCCGGGCTTCCCGATAACGATGTATCTTAGCTCTTAAGAGCGCTCCCTACGTGCCAGGGTACGAACGCTCGCAGCAATTCCACGCGCGTTTCCCAAAAATGCATTTAACATGAACGCGTGCTACTTAAGAGTCGCTGTCCATTTGCGAAGTTCTGAAATATAACCTTAAATGGTGGAGGAGGTGGAGGACGAAGATGGCATGGGACCACATGGCCAACCAAGAAATGCCCAATACATGGCTGGTTTTCGTGCACGTCAGCAAGTCATTGACAGGTCTTTTTGAGTTCATCCCTATGTTGCCCAGTCTTTAAAGCATATTTCCCACATTACTTCAAAACACGAGTATAACAAAGTATACAATAAAGTACAATCAAAACCTTTTATTATACTGACGTTGCAGTGTAATCTGTTAAATCTAGATAATAAGTGTAATCTGTTAAATCTAGATAATAAGTGTAATCTGTTAAATCTAGATAATAAGTGTAATCTGTTAAATCTAGATAATAAGTGTAATCTGTTAAATCTAGATAATAAGTGTAATCTGTTAAATCTAGATAATAAGTGTAATCTGTTAAATCTAGATAATAAGTGTAATATGTCAAATCTAGATAATAAGTGTAACCTGTTAAATCTAGATAATAAGTATAATCTGTTAAATCTAGATAATAAGTGTAATCTGTTAAATCTAGATAATAAGTGTAATCTGATAAATATAGATAATAGGTGTAATCTGTTAAATCTAGATAATAAGTGTAATCTGTTAAATCTACATAATAAGTGTAATCTGTTAAATCTAGATAATAAGTGTCATCCGTTGAATCTAGATAATAAGTGTAATCCGTTAAATCTAGATAATAAGTGTAATCTGTTAAATCTAGATAATAAGTGTAATCCGTTAAATCTAGATAATAAGTGTAATCTGTTAAATCTAGAAAAGTGTAACCTGTTAAATCTAGATAATAAGTGTAATCCGTTAAATCTAGATAATAAGTGTAATCTGTTAAATCCAGATAATAAGTGTAATCTGTTAAATCTAGATAATAAATGTAATCTGTTAAATCTAGATAATAAGTGTAATCTGTTAAATCTAGATAATAAGTGCAATCTGTTAAATCTAGATAATAAGTGTAATCTGTTAAATCTAGATAATAAGTGTAATCTGTTAAATCTAGATAATAAGTGCAATCTGTTAAATCTAGATAATAAGTGTAATCTGTTAAATCTAGATAATAAGTGTAATCTGTTAAATCTAGATAATAAGTGTAATCTGCCAGTTGTCCTGCAAATGACCTCATAAGTCTATCTTCTTACGAACCACTTGGGGATGTACGATTACTCCAGAGCACTCGTAGTTCTACGAAGATTTTCAAGTGCTACTTAAGTTACGATGCTTTTGGGAAACAGACCATAATATTAAGGTCAGTCGTACGATCATTTTTACGATTTAAATGTTTTTTGGGAAACGCAGCCCAGAGCAGTTACATCTTAGGTCCTGTCTATATAGGACTATATAGGACTAATTGAAGTCTCAACTCCACTGTTGGTACTCTACCACAACAAATCAGTGGCTGTGGCCTAGTTCTGTCAGAAGTCAAATAGTTGCCATTTTATAATAATGGCGTTCTGGTGTTTATTATGGTAAAACCAGACCTGTCTGTTTCTACATGAACCGACAGGCACCGAACAGTCTCGTAGGTTCCCTTCTGAGGTTAAAATTACAGCACAAAAAATTGTTCTGGTTCTGGTACAAACTACATATGCAAGGAAACCAGTTTCAATCGGATTGGGAATTAGGTCAGTAACATTTAGTTGCATTACAGGGGAACGTAGCATGTATTTTTACTGTTTAGAAAAAGACAGCAAAAGCATAGTTCCAAAAGAACTAAAAGACAAATCAAGTATAAGCTTATAGCTTAAAGGACTTGTTTTTCATAGAAGTAGACAGTTGTTTGACCCTTGTCAGGATCACAGTCCATTGTAGCTAGCATCAACTCACGAGTGCAGAAGTCTTTAAACTTCATAAGCACACATGAATGTTGAAACAAATGACCACTTCCCAATACATGACATCATGTTATATGTGTGTGTTATGTGTGTGTTATGTGTGTTATATGTGTGTTATATGTGTGTTATTATAAGTGTGTGTTATATTTGTGTTATATGTGTGTTATATGTGTGTTATGTGTGGGTTATATGTGTGTTATATGTGTGTTATATGTGTGTTATATGTGTGTTATGTGTGGGTTATATGTGTGTTATATGTGTGTGTTATATGTGTGTTATATGTGTGTGTTATATGTGTGTGTTATATGTGTGTGTTATGTGTGTTATATGTGTGTGTTATATTTGTGTTATTATAAGTGTGTGTTATATTTGTGTTATGTGTGGGTTATATGTGTGTTATGTGTGGGTTATATGTGTTTTATATGTGTGTTATATGTGCGTTATGTGTGGGTTATACGCGGGTTAAATGTGTGTTATATCTGGGTAATGTGGGTCAGATGCTGGGTGATATTTGCTAGTTCAGCCAGCTGCCTTGTGACACATGTCCATCGGACTGTAGTAACATGAATAGACACAGAGACAGTAGTGATGACTGGATAAGGAGCTGGCTGAGTCTGCTTCTGGTGGAGACAGCTGCTCTTAAAAACCATCTGTTCTAATAGGGCCCTTCACTTCATCCAAGCAGCATGAGCCAACAATTTATGTAGGCCTGGTGTCACTGAGTTACATCGACTCTAATAGCTAATAGCTATTGTTTGTTTACAATGCAACTTTGCCGAAACGTCCAGTAATGCATTCCTGCTCAGTGCTCATACTCAGAACAAATGAAGAGTATAGTGTTTTTTTTTAAATACAGCTTATTTGTGCATTGTAATAAATGTCATTTTATTCTGCATGTAACTTTAATCATATTTGAATATGTGCCATTAAATCCTACAATTATGTACCTTTATTGTTAAAATACTACTGTGGCTGTCACTTTGACACATTGGCAGAAAAATAACATATAATATTGATATGTTTAAAGAGATGACTAATCACAACTAGACTATCAGGCAAACACACCTTTGCATCTAAAGCTGGATGATGATTAAGTTCCCATTTACCTGCGCTTATATTCGTCTCTCTCCCTCTTCACTTTGGCCAGGACGTTGTACAGGGCTCTGATCTCTGGTGTGATGGTGTCAATCTGGACCCCGACCCCGTCCGGGTGAGACCAGGAGACACCGGGACTTGTCACACGGGTCTCTAAGCCAGAACCCAGTGTGCGAGTGTGATTGTAGGACCAGATGCTACCGGGGAGAAACCGATGTGGAGGAGGGTTGGTGGAGTTTCCAGTGTCCGTACTCGTGCTGAATACCGGACCGGCAGGAGAGTTCATCGTCGGGGTGGACAGGCTTATCGTGATGGTGGGATTGTTCTGATGTTCAGTGTGGTTTGGCACAGCCTTGTTGTTGTCCCCGGGCGTGAGGACAGTGGTGTGCCGAGGCGTAAAGAGGGTAGTGGGTCGTCTCGCCGAGTTATTGGTGTTTTGGAAAGGCAGAGATCCGGGCCTCGGGGGGATGGTTCCGACAAACCCGGTCTGCACGCCTGCATCTTGGGTTTGCACCATCCTGGCACTGTCAGAACAACCGCTGTTTTTCGCATCCAGCGCCTGTTGCAGTTGTTTTTCCAGAATCTTATTCCTTCTCTCCAGTTCGTGGACCTTGGCCAGAAAGCATCGGAACCGTAAATTCAGAGTCTTAAGGACACTGATGTTGGAGCCCAGGTCGTTTCTCAGCGCCATCGCAGCGGGTGGTTGTGGCGTCACCGACCGGTGATAGGAGTAGTTATGGTTCAGATGTTGGTGAGCTTGTGAGGGTGTGTTAGAGTCCAACCCAGACAGGGTGTCCGGGCCCAGTACCGTATGGGCACTAAAATACGAGGACGTCGGCGAGCCGAACACGGCTTCCGGGAGAAGACCAGAGGGCGAATCCGGGTGGCTCGGTCCTCCTTGGTGCAGATGATGCTGATGGTGCTGATGCTGATGTTGGAGAAGCGAGTTCGCCCCCAACGACGGATTCATGCTATGGTATGGAAAACTAAAGCGCTGCAGATCTGGCATGAACACGGACGTGGATTGTCTCGCTATATGCTGAGATATGAAAAACGAAAAAATGACACGCGGAATGTTGACTAGTAGTTGTTAGAAATCAGACGTATCCGCGACCTTTAGTTGGTTACTGGACTAATTAATAATCAAATGTTATCCTCGACTATCTCTGGATTCACTCTCTCTTATTATCACAACGGCCGGTAATTTCTATCATGTGAGTAACGGTTCCCAAGTGCGGAAAAGGCCAATTCCGGCGCTGTCAAGGCAACAAATTGAACGGGTCAACAGTCAAAAGTATATAAGTAAATGTATGTTTTGAAATAAATTACTGAACAATGCGGCAAAGCCCTAACGAACAAAAAAATAAAACCGGTGTCGTCAGGCAGCGCGAAGTCAGTGCTTATCTGGCTCCAAATAGTAACCGCAGCCACAGTGCAACAGCCGCGGGATTTGGAGAGAGACCGCGGGATTTGGGGAGAGCAGGAAAACTACCGTAAACGCCCAAGTATGCAGCGGGATTAAGATAGCGGGTAAACTACCGTAAACGCCCAAGTAGACAGCATTCTTTGGAAAGTGGCTACGCGAGATTTCGGTTGACCTACGGGTGCAATTATTTAAGTTTGAATGGAAAACGATTTAACAAACGTAGTTTTTATTGGACAAAATAAACTAGGTCAAACTAAGTTTATTTCATTTATTTGATTTCAAAGTAGTACACGTGTAGGCTATATTATTTCACACCGTTTTATTGTGTCAAAATGCAGTATAATGTGTATCACAACCCAGAGACACAAAAGAACAGCGTCTACATACAACAACAAAACGAAACAAATATACGTAACAAATAATACAACAACCTGACGGGCAAAAACGGGGCTTCAAAATAGACAAATGATACAGCAACCACAATTAGTTAAAATACAAACAATAGACGTTGTCACATATCAGAACTGTGTCTGCAACAAAAAATAATGGGATATATGTTTTCAGGTAAATAAAAGCCTGTCAACCAAGAACATAGATGTATATTGAAGGTATGGGGGTTCAGGGTCAATGGATGTAAACTATTTTCTGTGTGTGGGGGGGGGGTCATTGACATGTCTAAAATATTGACCCTCCACCGAGCGGTCAACTCATTGAAAAACAATCGGCATGCTAACTATGACGCAATATACCGGTTTCTGTATGAAGATGAATTGTACATTAGCATCTACACCTCTCATCAGGTAAGAAGACTACTTCAGCTGAAAGTCCCTATGTCTCTCTTCATCTCTCCGCCTCTCTCTGTCCCTCTATGTTGACTCGTGTGTCCAGTGAGACCACTTCCAGGGTATCCCTGCCCCCGGAGATGTTGACCAACAGAGTGCACCTCCCTGCCCTTTTACCCGCCCCACCTTCATCTCCACTCTGCTCCGTCCTCCCTGACTCCGTCACGGCCGTAGGGGTACTCCTCTGTTGCCAGCTGTGGCAGTAGGACAGGGAGAGGCTGTCTTTTTGTGCTGAGGATAAGAAAGAGGCAAAGAGATAGTTGGTTAACAATGATTATCTATCTGTGTCCAGCCCTGGGGTCTACTGGACCCATAACAAGAGGCATCTTCTCCGCTTCTTACTGTCTGAGTAGTGTCCTGGTGTTCCTCGCGTTCTCCTCTGGCGCTTCAGTCTACCAAATAGAATAACATACACATCCGCTCTGAACTCCTTGTTCGTGATCTGGTATATGAGGGGGTTTATCATGCAATGTGACTTGGCAAACATGGCAGGAATCAGGGACATGACAGGTGAGAGACAGGACATTGGCTGGAGCCTCCCTGTCACTTCCGCCCCCTCCTGGCCGGGGGTCGAACTGGAGGAGACGGAGTAGGAATCTAGGTTAGCTGTGTCCCGCCAGGGTTCCCCAGAGTCATAATAGACACTTCCGTTGTTTTCCAGGGAGGTCCAGTTGAGAAGATCCATAAAGTTGGAGATGCTTGGGAAGGATGGGCCCATTCCAGTGTATTCTCCTGGACCCTGGTAGACCCACCCTCTCTGCCAGGCCCCCTCGCCCACGGGCTCCTCCTTGGGTGCCATGGCAGAGTAGAGGGAGACAATGGCATAAGGTGTCCAGGACAGGAGGAAGGTGGAGCAAACCACTGCTGCGATCTGACATAAACAGACCAAATAACAAAAGCAGGTACTGTGCTGTCTGCACTTACACATTCTGTCACCGTAGACATCAATTCCCCATTTATATCTGTCAAAGTTACATTGTAAATAGAGAAGTTGTTCCCCCGTATTTACTGTGTCTGGATAATTGACGGTAATCATTAGAACTGCCAGGTAGCCTAGTAACAAGCCTAGCATTTGACCATGCAGTTACTAAATGGTCGCTTGATTGAATCCTGGAATCTGAAACTGGAAAAGTAAAACATTGTGACGTTTATTCCTAAAGCAATCAATCAATCAATATGAACAATATGAACCCAAATTGCCCCGGGATTGTTGTTGTATCTGAAGATGTTTTCTTAGGCAAATTGAATAAGGGTAGAATAACATGAATAAAGTAAACGTCAGTTGCTGGCCTCCTGTAGGAAACAAACCTTTGCGAGTCTTAGGTCTTTGCTGGTGTGATTTGTGGAAGCAATGAATGTCAGAGAACGACTTGAACGGTAAACCTACACAGAGAGACACATCTGTAAATTCTACAACCGCCCCTTCCATCATTTGGAAGTTTATTGTAGATTTTAAAGTTGTCATTTCCTTCTGCCCTTTCATTGATTGCTAATCACAAAACTAGACAAAACTAATGTCACCTAATTTTAAGGTCCACCCAAGGATTAACTCTAAACTTTTACATTTAAATAATAAAGAAATGTCCTTTTGACCTATTTTACCTGAAACCAAAAAGTACATCCTGTCTGGCTCTTAGACAAACTAACTAAACAAATATGCTGGTCTGGAAATATTTTCTGAATGTTGTCCCTGTCTATCTTTGATCTATAAAATTGTTCAATCCCCTGAAACAAATGTTTTGGAAAATACGTTTTAATATATTTCTAGTGTATATGTATATATATATATATATATATAGTATACTGCTCAGAATATGGAATCTAGCTAATTTATTCCATTAAATCAATTTGGTTACATCAATGCCATTTTCATTGTGTCATAGTTCCCTGAACTGTCGCTTCTCAAATATGACCTGTTGTGCCAGATGTGTGTCGTTTCCCTTACCGTCAGCAGAATGGCCACGTAGGAGATGACGATGACGAGTATGGGGAGAGAAAAGCACGTGATCAAAATGAGGATGACGTAGACCGTGTCACTCAGAGACGACCTCATCCTCCACCTCAGAGAAAACAGAAAGAACACGTACACCTATGAGAGAAGGCTTTTATAACCTCACCCACCGGATCAGTTGTTAATGCTGGGTGAGAAACGTGTTTTATATCGGGTTCAATTCGAAGGGTTTTAAACATTTTAAACATTACACTATTATTATTATTATTGATTCATAAGACAACTCTTCTTCAGAGAGCCACGCTGACCATAATGGAAAAGACAAAGCTGTACTTAACAGCCTTGTACTTAACTCCGGCTAGCAGACACTTAGAGTTAGCATAGACTGCTCAAGATTTGCACGACCAACTTAATTTCTATCAAAGCTGCCTATAGTTGTGATACTAGAGGCTGGAGGAGTCTCCAAGTAAACACTGAATGGCCAGGCCACTTCCAAAATCAGCACACGTGAATTCAAACCGAATTCACTGATAAAAAAAAATCAACATTACCAGTTGATGGTGCAGCTGGTTCCAAAAGGTTCTGGTCCATAGCTGCCAAAGCCCAATAAAGGCAGGGATGCCCAGAACAGAGTGTAGAACCAACCCAGTCCTATGGTCATGCACATGTGACGTTTCTCTATCCACTGACCTGGTGGAGCAATTCAACTTTATTTACAGTATACAGCACATTTTGTACCGAACATTCATTTTCTTTTAAATGTTGCAAATATAGAAGGCAGCAATACATAAGGACCTAAATTCAAAACCTTGAGCCATTCTACAAAAGTACCTACAGTATATACATGTTGATAAAAATATCTGATTTATATCATTTCAACTGCCTGTTTAAATAGAGACATCTGTGGCTGCAAGTTTACAGGCAGAGAAATCTAGTACTTAGCATTTAGCTGTGCTCAGAAAACAAAAAATAAATAATCTGGAGAAAAAAAATGCACCATTGCTGCCTGAGATTTCCTTCACACATTTAAAATGTTACCAGTGTTGTATCAGATTGTATTTACTGATTTAAAATGTTACTCGTGTCGTCTGAGATATCATTCACCCATTTAAAATGTTACTTGTGTCGTCTGAGATATCATTCACCCATTTAAAATATTACTTGTGTCGTCTGAGATATCATTCACCCATTTAAAATGTTACTAGTGTTGTCTGAGATTTCATTCACCCATTTAAAATGTTACTAGTGTTGTCTGAGATTTCATTCGCCCATTTAAAATGTTACTAGTGTTGTCTGAGATTTCATTCACCCATTTAAAATGTTACTTGTGTCGTCTGAGATATCATTTTCCCATTTAAAATATTACTTGTGTCGTCTGAGATATCATTCACCCATTTAAAATGTTACTAGTGTTGTCTGAGATTTCATTCACCCATTTAAAATGTTACTCGTGTTGCCCTGCATCATCACACTCCAGGGGTCCGCGAGAGGCTAAGATTAAGAGGTGTCATTCATGCACACCTCCATAAGTTCTCCCATGTCACTCAGTACTCAGAACATTGTCTTATACTTAAAGCTTCCGTCCACTAATACACCGAGGCATTTGACTACGCAGCAATAAGCGGAACAGTAACTTACTGAAACGTATGTGAATAGCATGCGCTTGCAAACATTAATGAAACATTACAATTGTAATTTTAAAAAAGGAGAAGGAATTCCACTGACCATATTTGAGGGTGCAGATCTTAAGGCAGCGGTCCAGAGAGATCAGGGAGGTGCTGATGAGGGAGCCAATCCCAAACACAAAGCCTTGCCACCCATACCACACACATCCAGATTCACCAAACACCCAGCCATGGGATAGACTGGGGAAACAGACCAGGATACAGACCGGAGGAACAGACCTGGTTAGAACCCTGATAAACCAATAGATAGTTGAGTCACTGGAATACTACTAGTTGTTGTTACAAAAAAATATGCACAATGTAATTGCCTGTCACAATGGTGATCCAGTGTCGACCACAACTTTAACATTTGTGAGATGGGATTAGTAGAGATGACTTACCTGGAAATGATGATGAATGGCGCCCCCAAGAGGCTGTATCCAAAATCACATATGGTCAGATTGATGGTCATCAGTTCAGGAGGTCGGAGATTCTTTTTTCTACAGTAAACTAACAACACTGTACCATTTCCAACCAGTGATACCACACCTGCGAGAAAAGGACAGAGAAGAGGGAAGATGGCAGACGTTTAAAGAGAGAAAGATGGTAGAGAGGTGAAGTGGAAGAAGAGAGGGAAGAGGAAATAAAAAGACAGGGAGAGACGGGAAGGAGGTCTGAGAGGTGATTTGGATGAATAGAGCGATTGAAATTAAGTAGTGCGTCAAACAAAGAGATGACTGGCTCAATAAAAAAGAGATTTGCTTGTTTTTCTCTAATAATTATTGTTTTTTTTCTAACACAAAACGATGGGGAAGATTGACTGGCATAGGACCTCAGGTCAATACACAGTCATTTATCGCTTATTTTCACCCTCCATTAACCACTGCAAAAACTCCCAAACTGCTTCCCAATCCAGCTTCAAAAGCATTGGAAAACCAATCCCAAGTGTGATATGATTGATCTGAATCAACATGGGAGTGCAGTGCCCAGGGGGGCCTGTTGGATGGGTTTGTGGGATACATCATTACGTGTTGAATGTTTTCATGCTGTGTTCTCCCAATGTGATTCCGCTTGTAGCATTTACTCGGTTCTATCCTCTCTACGTTCCTCTCACCACTAACATCATCACCTGCTCCTCCCAGCTCCTCTCCTGTCCTCCCTCATCTCACCCATAAGTTGCTGATAAACAATGTATTCTGTCTGTTTAAGCAGCTCCATATTGGCATAGTCTTATATTACTGACAGACTTTTAATAAATGATGACAATACTGGTTAAACTCATTACTAGTTGGGCCATTTAATCCACTCAGAGCCAAATATTCTGATTTGTTGTTCGGGTAATTCCTTTCATAGGTAAACCAAATCAAATGTGAATATTATTTCAAACAAGAGGGAGCAGAATTTCAACCTGACTTGGACACCTTTACACATCTTTAGACATCACAAGCAGGCTATAACTACTACTTCCACCTTTGGTTTATATTTAAACAGTGACAGGTACTCTGGAGGAATACCAACTAAGTTCTTATGCTAACCGATGCTAACTGTTGCTAATGCTGGCTCACTCATCTGTGATTACGAGACGAAGGCCAAATCAATTTAGAATCATCCCCCAACCGCTACACCGTAGGCACTTGTACAGCTCTATATGTCAAACTTGACCGGTGGACTGGCTCATCAAGCTGTTAAATATTGAAAATTCAGTCAAATCCAGTAATTACGTAGGTACGGTGGTAGGGGTAATTAGGGGGTAGGGGTAATTAGGGGGTAGCAAGGTAGACTACCTGTGAAGATGAGAAAGACTGCAACTCCCAAGTCAGTGCTGGGGGAGAGGTGAGAGTGGAAGCCAAGAGTGATGGAAGACAGGACTGGTACAGAGTCCCTCTCAGAGTGATTCACTCCCATAGTAATTCTGAAAAAGAGAAAAATATATTGAAGTAACTTTGAAACACTAGAAAACTCTTATCACTGATTCTGAGTCACTATTATTAAGATAAAAATCTAAATCACACATCACAAGCAAACAGATAAACAGACAAACACACGGCAAGAGGATCGTCTGTGCTCAACTTTCTCCCGATCAGTCAACTGGTCCTTCTCTTCTCAACTGTGTAACCAGCTCTGTGCTCAGGCGTTTTTTATTGCGAGAGAAGCTCTTTTAAATCTTAAGCCTCTGTCAATCGTTGTGCCATGTTTCTGAGAAGAGTAATACATCAGCTTGTTGACAATCTGCAGGAGAACTGATCTGTGAGAGGGTGGTCTGAAATGGTAGAGGGATGAATAGGAAGACTGGAGCCTATTTCACCAAGCTTTCACCAAACACCCAATCTCTCTCCAGTGCTTTCCAGCTTTAACCAATCTCTCATTGCTGGAATTGAAAATCCAAATACAGAAAACACACCGGTTTTGATGTCATGACATAAACATACATATTGCTGGAGAACGTTTAGAGTACACACGTAAGTATTTCAGAATGTGTGTGTCCGTTGATGAGAGCAATAACAGCTTGGAGAAACATGTTTTCTTGATTGAGAAATATGGATGAAATATAATCGGACAGGGGTTTGAGCCATTGCTAACTGATTGCCATGTCAGGACATATTAAATGAGGGAATATTTAAGATCCAGCATTAAATTCACAATGCCTACTGGCTGCAAATTGACCTTGCATTTATGGCTTTAGATACAGTAGATTAAGTGTTAATTATATCATTAATTACATTTCTGATTATTAAACAGCCTCATATCAGCACCGACCTACTGGTAAACCTCTTGTTCCCTGGTTGTTGATCCCAGAACAGTGGAGTTATTGCATCACTTCCATTTGTAAATAACATTGATTGGAATTATTTGATGACAGCCAAATGGGAAAATCATAATGGCTGGCAATTGACAAATTTGCAGTCAATGATCTGCCATATAGAACATATAGCGTTAACATGCCCACGAAAGGGTTTAACATTGTTTAGCGTCAGCATGCTTCATAGGTGCTCTGTGACGAGCAGAGTGTAGATCAGCCCTTCTGCGCCACAAAGGCAGACTTCTGTGTTTTGATGAAATCAGTAAATAAATTTAAAGCAAGATACCATATTTACTCACAAACAAAGGACTTTTATTCCACATCTGAATGCATCAGGTTCAGTGCCACGAACAGAAACATAACAGAGACAATTCTCTTCACATCTCGATTATATCTCATCATTCAAAAGACCAGGGACAGTCATAACAATAAAAAAAAAATTGGTCTTCATCTTGAACTTGTGTACGTTTCTTTATGCGGTTAACCTTCTCAGGCAAGTTAAGGGCCATAGTCTAATTGAATGGGAAACGTGGGTCGTAGGTCACGGGCATTTGGTCGGTCCATCGGCTGCCTTACTCCTTGGTGCTCATGTGAGCCATCAGGTCAACAACACGGTTGCTGTAGCCAAATTCATTGTCGTACCTGGTTCGAGAGGGAGAATATAGATAATGCCAAGATATTTAGTACTGACCCACAGCGCAGGTGTGTATGATTGTTTGATTATCTGTGTTCGAGTGGATATGTTAAAAGATGAATACTAACCATGTAACCAGCTTGACAAAGTGATCGTTCAGTGCAATTCCAGCACCAGCATCAAAGATGGAGGAGCGAATGTCACTGTTGAAGTCTGAGGACACAACCTGGTCTTCTGTGTATCCAAGGATTCCCTTCATTGGACCGTCAGCAGCAGCCTTGACAACCTTCTTGATGTCTTCATAGCTGGCCTGTGATTCATGGAAACCAGAGGATGGGAATTGTTGAAATAAGCTACACAATACACTTTTATCTAACTGCTAGTTTGACCTGTTATAGGGATACCAATATGCTTCAACATACTGTTTGAAGTCCATTTGCAGATTTATAAGAAAGGGGAGGGGCTACTCACAGCCTTCTCCAGACGGACAGTCAGGTCAACCACTGAAACGTTGGGGGTGGGGACACGGAAGGCCATGCCAGTGATCTTGCTGAGGGAACCAAGAACGTTGATAACAGCATCAGTTAAAGGTGAACTTACATCTCTGTAGTTTGATATACTAACATAATTACTTTTTATTGTAAAAACTGTATGTTATAATGGTGTTTGAGGTAGTGATACTTGCTGGTGACCTTATTTTAATAATGTTTCATTGGTCACTGTTACATTGTTGGAATCGTCATCCATTTTTGGTTGTGTTACTAATCTATTAAGTAATTGTATTCTGATAGTGATTCAATTGTGGTTAGTGTTTGCTATGCCATCACCATTGACTGTTGTGTTAGTTATTATTTGCCAGAGGTTGTGGTACTGACCCGTTCAGGTCTGGGATGACTTTGCCGACAGCCTTGGCAGCTCCAGTGGATGCGGGGATGATGTTCTGGCTGGCGCCACGCCCATCCCTCCACAGCTTACCAGAGGGACCATCAACTGTCTTCTGGGTGGCGGTGACGGCATGAACAGTGCTCTGATTGGGCGAGAGATTAGCAGAAGGAATATGAGGATGAGCACTATTGTCTTGTGGGTAATTTGTGTGTGTACTGTAGGTGGTAAATCTCATGTCAGGCAAAGCCCTCAATGTGATTGATCCTGTGTGAGCCAGTGTTTCAATTCATACCATCAAACCCTCAATGATGTGGAAGTTGTCATGGATGACCTTGGCCAGGGGAGCCAGGCAGTTGGTTGTGCATGAGGCATTGCTGTGAAAAGAGGGAGAAAATGAGTCAAGTCATTTTAAACAGCAGAGTAGCTGCCTGGTAACATACAGTGTGTTGTGTGTCAGTTAGCCTTTAAACATTATTAAGCAACAGACAACTATTAATCATTATGCATCACCTGGTAATCATTAAACTTCTGAACATTATTAATTATCTGATTATTAATGGGATTACTACATCCAATACCTATCCAGGTAATATTAATTTGGTCCACACCATGAACATGCCAGTTCACCCCAACCTCTCCTGGGTGCTCACCATGTTAGCACCTTGACCAGCATACATTCTGAGGGACCGGGGCAAATGTGGTAACCAAATGTGGAGCATCTCACCTTACAACTTGGAGAGAGTTCTCATACTTCTCGTGGTTGACACCCATGACAAACATGGGGGCATCAGCGCTGGGAGCAGAGATGATGACCCTCTTGGCACCTCCCTTCAGATGGGCCTGGAGAGGAGGGGTGACAGATGATTATATAGCCTATACACCAATGTTATTTGTATGTCCAGCTCTGGAAGCTCTGCCCGGACGACACTTACAGAGGCCTTCTCAATAGTGGTGAATACACCGGTTGACTCAACCACATAAGTGGCACCAGCATCTCCCCACTTGATGTTAGCTGGGTCTCTCCTGAGAAAGAAACAGACAAAGAGAGCAGTCAGCCTTGAAAGCAGAGCATCCAGGTGTGTATTCAACTGGGCCATCTGAACTGAAACCTGTTGTCTCAGGACACATCAGCCAAGTCTCTTAACCTCCAAATGTTTTTGGACTGTATGCAGTATTACATTTTTTTTTCTGTCTAGGTAGTAATGTGTTATGTTTTCCATCTCACTTAAAACTGAAAGCCAAAAGGGTTCTTTAAATTATTTCCAATAGGGAGAGTCAAAGAACCAATCGGTTGAGCGTGGTAAACTCCAACATGTGACAGTTATTTCCTGTCATACACATAATAAACTCACTCGTGGAACACTGTGATGGCCTGTCCATCGATAACCAACTTGCCACCCTCAGCCTTTACCTCACCATGGAAACGTCCGTGGGTGGAGTCATACTTGAACATGTAGACCTGGAGAATGAGGAGAGGTCGTGAGTTCTACAGCTGCAGATCTCATCTTTGGGTCTACTGCCGTTGGCCCACACATTTTCCTAATTATGTACCTACATTTATTTTGTTCTAAAAAATAGAAGTTACAATTGTGTGCGTTTCACTTTAATAATGGCTCTTTAATAATGGTTCTCAATAACGTTTGAGCATCGTTGAGTGGTTCTGGGTTGGTCCAGTGGAACTACTAACCATGTAGTCCAGGTCAATAAAGGGGTCGTTGATGGCCACAATCTCTACTCCCTTCTTGGATTGGAAAGAAGCACGAGTCACCAGACGCCCGATACGGCCAAATCTGAGAGACAAGATCCCTTTAATTAATCACACTTCAAATTCTGATACTGTAGGTATGGAACTTCATGGAATAAATATTTTTAAGTAATTTCCTAGTCAGCCCACAAGGGGGTAGTGTTCTCCAATTTTCCTATCCAGTGGGTCTCTGTACTCTAAAGTAGCAGCTGTTCACAATGACAGCAGGCCTTTCATATGTAAAACAAGTTGTTTTTCCAGGTCCAAAGACAGACAAACTTTTCAACATTTTAAGAGCTAGTAGATAGAGAAGAGATGTGGAGATAACCATAGGTGAGGAATCAATCCTATATGAGAAAGATCTTTTTCCAATACATGTAATCACATGGTGAAGACTTGTAAAAACCACAGAACAGCACAAATTAACCACTGCCAGTGTTCCTACTACTGCATGTGTGTGTGCACTCCGTTAACTAATTGGCTTCTGTATACCTTGTGCAAGTATGTTGCTGAGATATTTTAAATGTATAGCTCTTGAATATGTTGGTAATTAAGAATGCCAACAAGAAACTTGTCTTTACCCTTGACATTTCCTTCCAAAGGTTGCCTGGCTATTAAAAGACTGGTGCCTGCCCAAGAGAGCATAGTCACATAAGCTCTACTTTTAGACAGCAAAGGCCTCTTCTGAATTCTTTCCTGGCCTGACTTGTGAATCAAATGACACAGTCATTATTTTTGCACTATGCAGCGCTTACAAACAAAGGTGGGACATAAGGGGAGATCAGGCCTCCCTGTGTCAGGTTACCAGTGAACAGATTTTGTACAGAAAATTGATCCAATTTCTTTTGATCACATCTCAATTGACCTCATCCCAGTTATTTGCTTAATTTGTAGGCATCTTACCCATTAACACCGACTTTCACCATTTTGCCTGAGTTGGTTTAGTCCTCTGCAGGAAGTAGAGAAAAAAAGAATAAAGTGGAAATACAGGCGTCAAACAAATATAATCAATTATCAATTGCAATTCCCGTGCAAAGTATCGCGTTAACTACATATCTAATGTTTGATACTCTTGAGACTGTCAATGCTGAGGACTGCACGTTGCCATGAGACGAATGCACGATTTACAAGCATGTAACCAAACATTAAAACTAACTTTAGTAAGTGAAATAAAAAGTGAAATTTAAATACATCGTAAGCAATGGTTAGTGTCTTTAAACTGACAAATTAAAGTCTTTTGAAATACTTCAGTTGCTTTTTAAATGCATCTCAATAACTAGGACGTTAAATGCACGGCGCATGCGTCAAACAAGTCTACAAATTAGCACTTGGTTGTATAGATCACATGTGACAACTATACTTTACTGACTATATCTTGCAGGCACATATATAACAGGAGAACATTGATATCCTAATGTTGTCGCCATAGGTTGTTTACCGTTTGTGAGATGCCTCAGTCCTGCCTTGCGACTTTCGGGTGTGAGTGGAGACTTGTGGAGCTGGGCTCCATATTTATACCCACCCAGCTGTTGGGACATTCCCCTTTCTGGGTCACCACTCTAGACCACACCCCTTTCATAATGGCACAGAGAGGTTGTTTCTGTGTGACAACATAAAAGTATTCAATTGAAGAGTACATTTATCTAGTTGCACACATGTGCATTGTTGTGTTAACTTTCTCGTCTTGTGTTTAAACTAGTAAAGGGTTTCAGTAAGATACTGTCAAGTGTAAATAAATGTCCGGTAAATAAATTGATTGATCTCAGCAAAGTTTTGACTGAATGTAAGCATCTCAATTGATGCCATGGTACATAGGGATAGATACGAAAACAAGTTATAAATGTCCTTTGTAAAAAAGAAAAATGTTTTTGTGTGACCTTCTTGGTAGACATGGAGAACCAGACTGGAGAACCAGACTGGGAGCAAATGTGGGATCAAATCACTATCCTACAGTGTGACATTTACAGTCCAAAGACCATGACCCTTGACTTTCAACCTCTCTCTATCTGTCTTTCCTACTCCTGCATGGAGAGTAAGTCAAACAGCAGTTTATAACACCTCCTCCATATTGCGACTCTGAAATTGAACTGAACACATGCACTGTTCACTGCAGCTGCCTCATGTCCTTTACACTGGAGCTTGACACTGTATTGATATTTAAGCGATTGCTTTCCAAATCATGCCCTTTACACTGGAGCTTGACACAGTATTCATATTTAACCGATTGCTTTCCAAATCATGTATAACAATAAATTAAATGTACTCTGGGAACAATTAAAGTCATTCCGATTAAAAAATCACTGGTTCCTGTACAACTTTCCGATTTCCTTGACAGATTATTGGTTGCATTCAGCAGAGATTACTATGGCCGACAAGGAGCTAGCAAAACGTCTATGGATCTTGTTGAAAAGTAAAGATCTGGAGAGGGAAATAAGACCCTTTTGATGGTATCATGTGATGACCGTTGTAGAGGCAAGACTGCACCACCAGGACATTGTTCCAAAACTTAAGGACAAAAAGAAACCTCTTCAGGGAAGCTACCAAGAAACCAATGCCAAAATTAAAGGAGCTGTAGGAATTAATGACAGGAATTGGGCAAGAATTAGGCCTGCAGATTTCATGTCTCAAACCTAAACTGTAGGTTTGGTTGACGAGACGAACAAGACAATACATTTCAACTTCAAGAGCATAGCACAATCAATCTAAAAAAAAACATGTGAGAGACTTATTATGGTCTCACAAGAAACTTTTCTGGTTAATTTTAAAAGATAAATTGGTCCAAAGCTATATGGCTGCATCATGCTATGTGTCTGCATCATGCTATGGGTCTGCATCATGCTATGGGTCTGCATCATGCTATGGGTCTGCATCATGCTATAGGTCTGCATCATGCTATGGGTCTGCATCATGCTATGGGTCTGCATCATGCTATGGGTCTGCATCATGCTATGGGTCTGCATCATGCTATAGGTCTGCATCATGCTATGGGTCTGCATCATGCTATGGGTCTGCATCATGCTATGGGTCTGCATCATGCTATGGGTCTGCATCATGCTATGGGTCTGCATCATGCTATGGGTCTGCATCATGCTATAGGTCTGCATCATGCTATGGGTCTGCATCATGCTATGGGTCTGCATCATGCTATGGGTCTGCATCATGCTATGGGTCTGCATCATGCTATGGGTCTGCATCATGCTATGGGTCTGCATCATGCTATGGGTCTGCATCATGCTATGGGTCTGCATCATGCTATGGGTCTGCATCATGCTATATGGCTGCATCATGCTATGGGTCTGCATCATGCTATAGGTCTGCATCATGCTATGGGTCTGCATAATGCTATGGGTCTGCATCATGCTATGGGTCTGCATCATGCTATGGGTCTGCATCATGCTATGGGTCTGCATCATGCTATGGTTCTGCATCATGCTATGGGTCTGCATCATGCAATGGTCTGCATCATGCTATGGGTCTGCATGTCTCAATCGTGGACAGGGGTCCCATAGAGGGAACATGGAATACCTTAAAAGAAAGATATTTTGGAGGGACCTCTTCTTTTGGAGGGATGTTAATTTACCCTTTTAACACAACAACGATCCTACGCCCACAGTAAATTAACATTATTTGTAAATAAAAAAAACTCAAAGCCCAGTCAAAGCCTAGACCTAATTCCATAGAAAATATGTGGGCTGTGCACAGGAGATACCCTCACAATTTCACTAAGCTCAAACTGTTCTACAAAGACAATGAGATTCAATTGCAAAATACAGGTGTGCTACGTTGATAAAAGACATTTCCAAGTAGACTCACTGCATTAATCCAATCAAAAGGTTTTTCTTCAAAGTATTAGTCAAGCAGTGTGCTGATGTTGGACAGACTTTATAAAACAAACGAACTGTGTAATTTTTACACATTAAAACTTTCTGCATAACATTCTGCCAAAACATTCTGCATAATTCTATCTTGTTGTCTAAAGGCATTAATTAAATAAAACCTGAGTATTTTGGCCCAACAATATGGCACACATGAGAACCAGTTCCCAAATGTCAAGGTGAAGTAAAGAACACGTAATATAGTGTAAATTCCTCGGCCACATGACATGTTCCCTCGTGCACTGGGGACTTGGTATCTAGGGTGGTAAGTCAATGGCCTGGGCGTAGTTTAGGAACCATACCCCCCTGTGAACACAAAACGCTCTGGCTTCCACTGCACAGCTTAAGGTCGGGAGGTGAAGTAAAGGTCATTTTATAAATAGAACCAGGGTGTCCGCTGTGTGGTGGATAGTATATAAGGAGCATTGCATTGTATTCATGACCGCTGCTCATAGAAGAGCGCTTGATTTTAGTTTTCTTTATGTGTAAATTATAATGCAAGGAAAGCCAACTTTCAGTTCTGAAATTGAATCTTTTAAGTGGGCCTGCGTACTTTCGATTCAGAACATTCCCGGTTGGTGAGTCATGTTCAATCAAAAGGAGTGTAGAATGGTAAAAGTACTGGAATTAGAAGACTTAGACAACCGACTCTACGAGTACCGCAAGTAGGGTTGCCACCCGTCCCTTAAAAATACGGAATCGTCCCGTATTTGAAAATAAAATAGCGCGTCCCGTTTTTAATCAATACGGGACGGGGTTTGTCCCGTATTTTCGGTGTTGTCTGTCTCAATGAATGCACCATCTCTCAATGCAAATCACCCCACAGGC
This sequence comes from Dallia pectoralis, assembly GCA_029465975.1. Lineage (NCBI taxonomy): Eukaryota > Metazoa > Chordata > Actinopteri > Esociformes > Umbridae > Dallia > Dallia pectoralis. The sequence continues at coordinate 15,834,270 of CM055738.1, read as the reverse complement.
ATTCTGTGAAGACTCGTCCTATTCTGCCCCTGATTGGGTAATACTCGCGGCTGCCATCGTTGGATTGATTGGTTTGTTTCAGGGTCACGGCCAATCAGAGTCAGAGGAGGGCGGGTCTCTTGGCAGAGAGTCTATTTGAAAGAATGGCGGAGGCTGCTCCAGAGACCCCCCCGCGTCCAGCGCTGAAACGAAAGCGAATGCAAAAATATAGACGAGAGTTGGAGGAAACAAATACGGCGTAAATGAATATCAAGCCAACTGCAAAATTTGTCGGCGAATGTTCTCTGTTGCCCACGGTGGGTTGTCAGATGTACGACAGCATGCATCGGGGGAGCAACATTCCCGCAATGCCATAAGTCAAAGAAAGCAAAGCACTGTCTCCCAGTTCTTCATACCTCAATCAACTCCTGAGGCAGATAGTGTAATGACAGTTTTTTAATCACCTCAATAATGTTCTGATTGATTACATTAGATTTCATAGGCTGCCTATTTGTTAAGAAATAATGTTATAAATGTAAATGAATCATGTTATGGTATGATTGGTTGAGAACACTTTACAATAAGGTTACTTTATTAAACATTAGTTAATGTATTATTAACTAACATGAACTAACAATGAGTAATACATTTGTTACAGTATTTATTAATATTTGTTAATGTTAGTTAATAGAAATAAATCTGTTCATTGTTTGTTCATGTTAGTTCACATTGCATTTACTAATGTTAACAAGATTTGAATAAAGTATTAGTAAATGTAGAAATTACATTAACAAAGATGAACAAATGTTGTATAAGTGCAGTTTATTATTAGTTAGTTATGGATCTGTTAATTTAATAAGTTAATAAAATATGGTTCACATCTCACAAGTTCCTCCAAATGCCTAATTTTTTTGTGGTCTTACTATCAAACCCATGTTCAATCTTAATAATTGTATTAAAACATGTATTAAGTTGTGATTTACCACTACTGGCACGTCATCGGACCCCCCTCGCCCCCCCCCCCATGCGTCCCTTATTTTTCTGTATTAAAGGTGGCAACCCTAACCGCAAGACTGCTGCTGTAGACTGAAGTATGTCTCAATATAGCACAGTCTAATCAAGTATGTTAAGATGGCAGACGCTTTTATCTAAAGGACCACGGGCAAGTTATATTAAGATTGGATCTCAGCTGCAACCTGTACCGGAAATGTATACATCTGGGTGGATAGACGGTTAAATGGTCCGTTTTAAAGCCCCGCAGATTACAGTACAAATTCTGGTGCTTCTTGGGTGCTGGCAGCATGATAAATTAATTTTGACTGCCCTCTAGTGGTTTTCTTTATCAACGGCATCCAGTCTGCGAACGTGAGTTAACCCCTTCAGAACCTCTAGTGATGACCACCATACCAATCTACAGATATTTTTACTCTGTTGTTGAACTGCAAAAATTCGCAGGTGACTAATCAAGATGTAATACATTTTTCACAGAATGCTCCATTGATTTTTTTCCAATTGTGTTTTATGTTGTAAGTTCAATTGTGTTTTATGTGGCAAGTTCAGGTTGTATAATAAATAAACCACCCAAAAATGTTTTGAATGAAATAGAAATGGCAACACCCTTAAAGTTAGTTAAGTTATAACGCGCAGTAAACAAATGTTTATCCAGTCCCTCTGATAATCAAAAACCAGCAGACAGCTCAAGCCTTGTCTGTCGTTCCCCAACCCTGAACTGGCATAAGAGTAAGAAGGATGTTATGTTTTGTAAGTGAGCTAAACGTACTTCATACCGTGTTGCTAACCAGCCTTCGTAAAGTAAGACATCTTCATGAGAAATCAGTTTGGAAGCATCGCCAGTAGTTTGATTAGTTAACGTCGTTTTAGATCCAAAACCTAATCAGTCTGCCTACACGAACCCAACACGTGATGCGCATGACATCTATATTAGCAAGAAATAAAATGAGCAAGCTGTGGCTGATGATCAAACATTTGTAGAAACAGAAGTATTAATATATACCGTAGGAAATTGAACCTCCAGATTGAATTGAAATGCCTAGAAACGCAGATGACGCATGACAATATGGAACAGGTGGAGGCGTTTCGGGATGGATATTACACCGAAAATATATGCACACTTCAGAAGAAACGTTCAGGACAAATTGGTTTCAGTGTATGTTTATTCATGCCAAATGTATCAATAGCACAGCAGAAATAGGACTCTCATTCCCATCAAACACAACATGCCACATGTTTCCTGCTATTCCTACGTTACTACAATGACCTACTACACAAGACAAGAGACAACTTTAAAACATTCCCTTTAAAGTTAACTGTTAAAACAAGAATAAAAAATAAGAAAATAAAGTCATCGCTAGATATTAAAACAACTTTAAGCTTTCCGGATTAAAATAAAAAACAGCTAACCCATTCCGACAATCTGAGTTATTTTCATTGATCTCATATTTGCAAATGACACTTGACTACAGGACATCCTTAGTACTTACACATTTTTTAAATCACTGCATGTGTGTTTGGCCGTGCAGCAGTGATAGTGCCCCTGAAAGACATCCGCCTCTAAGGTATCTCTTCTCCACTAACAACCCAGACCACTCATTGAACCAATCCTGTCCAGTTTCAGTCCAAAGCATCCCCGGTTCCACCCCCTTCTTGACCGGTCCATCACAGCTCTCTTCTGATTGGCCAGAGTGCCTTTCAGGAGGCGGACCCAGCTGTTGTCACTTTGTGGTGAAAGGTCAGCCCATTTGGGGTACTCCGCAACCTTGACCCCGGACGGGAAAGCAGACGAGGGCTCTTCTGATTGGCTGCCCATCAGGTTCTCGGGGTCATCGATGGGCAGGAGGTTGTTGTAGTGTTCAAGGAACTGCTCAACAAACTGGGTAGATACAACAAACATTCAGTTATTATTATCAAAAAGATACTAATGCATACCACCTCTGCGCACAAGTCAAATATACACGCCACTCCATTCTTCCCTAGCTGTCTCCATCCACTATACTCTCACAACTTGATTCTTATTCCTCTCTCATACCTGGATGGCATCAAGAGAGGGGTGCAGGGCACGCCCCTCTGTGTGCTCCAGGGGGGCCAATAGAAGCAGAACAGCAGACAGCAGAGCTGGGTACAACATGGTGTCAGTGAGCAGCAACGGCCAGGAATAGAACAGCAGAAGACTGGCTGGACACCGATACAGACACTGCAAACACGATGAGTTCTGTAAAAACACAAATGACCAAAGTATTAATATGTCACTTATACAACTATATCAACTGTCAATCTCATACTCTATGCATCACTCCGCGTAATAACAACCATTACTTATACAACTATATCACCTGTCAATCTCATCCTCTATGCATCACTCCGCGTAATAACAACCATTACTGATACAACTATATCACCTGTCAATCTCATCCTCTATGCATCACTCCGCGTAATAACAACCATTACTGATACAACTATATCACCTGTCAATCTCATCCTCTATGCATCACTCCGCGTAATAACAACCATTACTTATACAACTATATCACCTGTCAATCTCATACTCTATGCATCACTCCGCGTAATAACAACCATTACTGATACAACTATATCACCTGTCAATCTCATCCTCTATGCATCACTCCGCGTAATAACAACCATTACTGATACAACTATATCACCTGTCAATCTCATCCTCTATGCATCACTCCGCGTAATAACAACCATTACTTATACAACTATATCACCTGTCAATCTCATACTCTATGCATCACTCCGCGTAATAACAACCATTACTGATACAACTATATCACCTGTCAATCTCATCCTCTATGCATCACTCCGCGTAATAACAACCATTACTGATACAACTATATCACCTGTCAATCTCATCCTCTATGCATCACTCCGCGTAATAACAACCATTACTGATACAACTATATCACCTGTCAATCTCATCCTCTATGCATCACTCCGCGTAATAACAACCATTACTGATACAACTATATCACCTGTCAATCTCATACTCTATGCATCACTCTGCGATTACTGATACAACTATATCACCTGTCAATCTCATACTCTATGCATCACTCCGTAATAACAACCATTACTGATACAACTATATCACCTGTCAATCTCATACTCTATGCATCACTCCGCGTAATAACAACCATTACTGATACAACTATATCACCTGTCAATCTCATACTCTATGCATCACTCCGCGTAATAACAACCATTACTGATACAACTATATCACCTGTCAATCTCATACTCTATGCATCACTCCGCGTAATAACAACCATTACTGATACAACTATATCACCTGTCAATCTCATACTCTATGCATCACTCCGCGTAATAACAACCATTACTGATACAACTATATCACCTGTCAATCTCATCCTCTATGCATCACTCCGCGTAATAACAACCATTACTGATACAACTATATCACCTGTCAATCTCATACTCTATGCATCACTCCGCGTAATAACAACCATTACTGATACAACTATATCACCTGTCAATCTCATACTCTATGCATCACTCCGCGTAATAACAACCATTACAACTATACTGCTGCAGGAAATTACCTTGTTTACACAAACTTCTGTTTGAGAAAGGAGGTAGAAATTCTGAAAAAGAAAAACGAATGCAATTTAATTTTAAATGATCTCATTAAACATTTGCAATAAATACATTCTTATCGGAGTCAAAACCAGATCATCAAATAACAATTAAATTATGTAAGAATGCAAAATAAAATGCTACATTTAATAAAAAACGTAGTATTTTCATATTTAAAATTATTCACTATGTCGAAACAAGCAGCAACACGTGAAGTGTGGTGTTCATTACATGTAAAAAATGCATGAATTTACTCACCTTCTTCAAAAAAAAATAAACTCTGGTTTTGGATTTTGCAGGTCTCTATATTCTAAGGCTAAGCTCCATCTTCCTGTCATGCAGTCTATCAGCGGAAATTGCACTCACTTTTCAGAACCAGCTTAAAGCATCACTATCTCACGCTTTTGCCCTTCTTATTCTCTTCCCTCCCTCTCTGTCTCCCTCTCTCACTCTCTCTATGATAGTATAGCAGGGATGTTTCTGGCGTCTTTGTCCGCTTGGCACTGGTTTAATGGTAGTGTATCAGCTGGGATGATGCTGTGGGTTTATACTGCCACATATCTGACCACCTCCCCTCAGCTCCACCCACCCGTGGTCCTACGTTACTACGATGATGTCACGGAGGTAGGACTGTTTGTCATCTCCACGGTGACCACTTTGCCAGTAGTCACGCAGCTGCCCCTCAGAACACAATGATGTCATGGGAGGACACACGCCAGGGTCGAAGGGCAAACCAATGCACCATGGACAGGGATGGGGTGTACTGTGCCTGTGAATGCCGTAATGACACTGTGTGACCTGGAAGGTAAAAATCTGAAACAATCTAAACTATAAGCTTAGCAAGTCTGACATCATGAACTGCTGAGAAGACCTCAACAGTAGATGAATAAATAACGCACACCTTCATGTCAAAGATAAACTGTCCAACTGATCTGCAAATGTTAAACACTGTGATCTGCCACAACAATCCACAGAACGCATTCGCGTTCAAACAAATTATCCGCAAAAACAGGTTGGCCTGGTTAACGTCCAATGACGCATCAAAAACATTTTTTTGCATGCAAAACTCGAAAAGGACAAGAAAAGGTTATTGTGGACGGATAAAACAAAGACTTACGCCAGAGAGATGGCAAGAGAAGTGTGCGCTAAATGTAAGTGCCCAAAACAAAACATAGTGGCTGTACTGTAGTGTAAAGCCCTGGACTAGAATGGCCACTACTGTATCTGTCTCCCTGGTCTTCACTGATGTAAATATGCAGATCGGAATCCAATGCAACAAGCTCTTCAATTACCAAGGATACAATACTTGAAATAAGTGTTGTTAAGATCAGTTTGACGCACCAGAGACTACATCAGCACCTGGTAGGGTCAGTAGGCCGCACACATCAGGCAGTTATAGCAAGAAGAAATATATCTGCAAGCAAGAACCTATACATTAACCAAATTAATTATTTGACTTCAAAATCAAAACTGTTGGGTGTACGTAGCTAAAAAGAGAATAATTTCTTCACTGTCAATAATTACAGAGAGCAGTGAGTCTCCTCACTTGCCAAGCATCTTTCCATCCTGTCTTCCCTGTGAGTACTGTGGCCTTTGGTTGGTGTGGCAGACAACCCATTCACACAGTGAGTTAGAGCCTATCAGTACCATCTGCTCTCTTTGCCCCCCTGCATCGCCTGTTCCGTCACACCAGCTGGTCACACAAAGAAGTGTTCAACACACGCTCTGATCGAGAACAACTGCAGCGCCAAAGGCCAAACATATCTGTGGTTTCTGGCCTACCAGTAGATGCACAGGCCACCACGTAGTGATAGCCTACTGATGAACAGTGTTTGGCTTAACCTGACGTAAACCCATGTCTCAGACAAATATCAACATGGTATCAAAATATCTCTCAGGTCTCACCCTACCAATATTAGAAAAACTGATATCTGTGGAAGAAAACCAACGAAGTAGTCTACTAATAGGAATGTTGGCTTGAACACGGCCACCAGGGTGGGGTAGGTTACTTGTAATCAGTTACACCTTTCAAGATTTAAATCAGTGACTGCACTTTCGGATTACCCTGACTCTGTACTTTACCTAGCACAGCCTGGAGAGGACTGGCCAACCCTTAGAGCCTGGGCCCTTTCAAGGTTTCTTCCTGAATTCAACCAATCATGGAATTTTCCATAGCTACAGTTTTAACCTGTTGGTTAATGTTCAGTGGGGTTTCAGGCTGGACGTTTGTATATGCACTTTGTGACAAATAGGAATATAACCAACTGAACAACACCTGTGGGCTAATCAATAAAATGTATTTGCATACCTGGGGATCTATGAATCATCCATTTTACTTTATTACATTAGGGTTATGTACAGTGCTTGGGAAAAGTACTGAAACCTCTAGTCTTTCGATTTTAGACTCTATGGATAGTTCATAAAAGAAAAAACATAATAGAACGTTGCATCTAGAGTACATCAATCAAACGGAAAGAGCAAATAAACAGAAATGTGTGCCAATAGATAACATGAAAACCTCCACATCTCAGCAGAACCTTTGCTGTGACCCTCAATAGATTTTATTTTATTTACGTAGTCTTATTTTCTGGTACTTGATCAAAGAACATTTGTGGAAAATTGCTCTAACGGATTATAACAGATTCGAGGATACATTTTTGTAACCCCTACTCCAAACGTGCCAGCCAGATGTCACTGAAACAGAAGCGGTTCACCTTTACACATTCATAAACACACTGTTCATTCAAACTGCCAATGGCAAACTACAACCAGACTTCATCTGAAGCCTTTTCTCCCCCTTACACAACCCACAGAAGCCTTATAGAGCACTTGTGTCATTTAACATGAGGGAGCGAGTAGGCGAAGAGGAAGAGATTAGCTACAGATGAGGGGAGGGGGTGAAGACGTGAGAGGGAGGACCAAACCAACAGCATGGCAGTGGGTGAGAATTCCATGAGACAGATTACAGTAGAGGTACAAACAGAGAACTTGTCAGAGGGACAAACGGAGTGAATCGTGTGAAATAACAGTTATAACATTATCCATGTATCCATAGTGAACCTGTTCAACAAACTGAATGAGCACATTTGAAGCTGGCAGAATTGAGAACGAAGCAGATGTAAGTGTCCAGCCAAGCTGTGACAGTCCACAAACCTAAACACACACTTTCTCTGGCCAAGAACGCTACAATTCAAGAGGGGCAATTCAGAACAACTTCTTATGAGGGCATAAATCTGACTCCACTTAAATTCTCACACAGATTTAGACCCAATAAAAAGTAGGACAGGTTAATAAAAGGGTTGAAGCATGTTTTATTAGTATTTAGTCAGCAACATAGGTTACAAAATTATATAATACATAGATACTGACTAGCGAAAAATGACAAATACAATAAAGATATGACAAACAGAAAACCAGAGGATTCAGTGTCTGAGACGCGCTCGTCTGGATGTGCGGGAGATGGGTGTGGTCACCTTGGGCGTCTCACTCTCTGCCATTACAGCATCTGATTGGGTGGAATAACATACACCAGCAATACGGTTACATGGGCCTACTCGTTAGTCAAAGACAACTAAAATAATTACATATACATGAGTGGAAGTGATAACTAGGAAACAAGTTGCATATAGATATTACCATAGGCATTCATGCTCCTGTTCGGACTAAACAAGTTTGAAGAAAAACCAGCCACATTGGAATAAAATACACTCTTCCACTAGCCTAACAAATGTGCATATGGTCTACTCTAATTTGCGGAGAAGAAAAATAGGAAAAATAAAAAATGAATTAGGGAAATCACCCAAACGCATAGAAATAATTAAAATGCAGCCAGCTGGTAAACTCCATTGAAAACAAGAAAATGTTGTTAAGTTTAGAAAAACCTTAGACAACTGCATGTTTGAATTATGTCCTCTATTGTGCCTGCAGAGGCCCACGCGCTACACCGTCTGTAACGCGCCGCCCACGCGCTCCCCCGTCTGTAACACCGCCCACGCGCTCCCCCGTCTGTAACACCGCCCATACACTCTATTCTTATCTACATGAAAATGAACAAAAAATCTAAAAGAATCAATATGCATGCAATTGAAGAGTGTAAACTTAACAGAGCATGTCAGGATGAGTGTTTGTCCTGAAGCCAGCCTACAGCAGATAGTGGCTATAAGGGAGTCAAATTAGCCTCCACCAATCATTTTCACTAACAGACAGGACCAAATAACTTACCCTCTTCCTCTTCTTCATCACTGCTGAAGGTGACGACAGCTTTCCTAGAAGACTTGCGAGTAGGTTTTGGGGTCACAAAGCTATCGTCGAGTTGACTGGATACAGAAGGCTTGGCCTGACCTATGAGAAGGAATTAAAATGGACGAGAAAATCATTAGCCAGCAGAAAACCTAAAGGCTACCCCACCCTCACCCTATAATGTAATTGGCAAATAAAATGTAGAATTAGGAGGGAAATGGACAGCAATCCAAGAGAGAAAGCAAGTGTGAACCTCTCTTGGTCCTTGTGCCGCGGGCCTTGTTGGGTAGTGGTGTTTGTGTCTGGATATTCTGGCTGGGTCCGGTTCCCACAGGCGGGTTCTGGTCCATTTCAGGACTTTCCACGTTCTCCAGCCCGCGGGTGTGTACCGCCGTCAGACGCTTCTCGAACTCCTCCACCTGGGCCTGGGACACACACAAATAAGCAGCAGAACAACACTAGTGGAATATGTCACTCTCCTAACGGATTGTACAACTGGATGAAATAATGACACCCTCCCAGTACACAGCCATTTCTAAATGTTATTTACCCAGGTGGTGAAAATAAACAGGACCACAACCCTCATTGGCCGTACCTTGAGCTGTGGCTTGGCTCCACGACGTAGCTTAGCAGTGATGGAGAGGAGAGGCTGGTAGACTCCCGTCTCTGTCAGCTTGTCACTGTAACACTCCCAACACTCCTGGAGCCTCTTCAGCCCTCGTTCACACATGGACAGTAGAGACAGAGACACGGCCAGGTCACACCACTGACGCTCAGTCCTGAAGAGAACAGCGACGGTGGAGGAGTAACACAGGACATCACATTAACCAACAGCGACGGTGGAGGAGTAACACAGGACATCACATTAACCAACAGCGACGGTGGAGGAGTAACACAGGACATCACATTAACCAACAGCGACGGTGGAGGAGTAACACAGGACATCACATTAACCAACAGCGACGGTGGAGGAGTAACACAGGACATCACATTAACCAACAGCGACGGTGGAGGAGTAACACAGGACATCACATTAACCAACAGCGACGGTGGAGGAGTAACACAGGACATCACATTAACCAACAGCGACGGTGGAGGAGTAACACAGGACATCACATTAACCAACAGCGACGGTGGAGGAGTAACAGAGGACATCACATTACACTTCCTCCGCCCTTACAATAATATCCGTTAATTTAGAGATAATATTTTCCACCCATTTCTATTGAGAAAGTGTGTGTGTGTTTCTGGGGGGCTGCACGCAACAAGTCTCTGTCGGGGCATCCTAATCTGAAATATCAGTCAGTGCTTACAGAGAGGGTGAGTCAGAAAAACAGAGTTGGTCTTGACAACCGAACAGCCCAGGCTTTTGTCTGAATACTGAAAGACAGGCACGATTGCCAGCCGGCACGACAGAAACGGTCTTGAAAAAAAAACATGAAGATAAAGAGAAGGATGAGACGCTCACTTTGCTGTTCTGAAGCGCTGACACAGCTTCTCCACCAGCGACTCAGTCTGCCGCTCCTTAGTGATGTAGGAAAACAACTGCCTGCAAAACAGAGACATGAGGATGTGTCACACCTGACAAGTCAGCCAAAAAGTGTGTGAAGCCTGAGAGAACATTTAGTGGCCAACACACACGGGTCATATAGTAGATAATCAAAGACACCATCCGTTATGGTCCTTTAAATTAAACAGGACAGTGATTCCCTGGCACACAACCTTTCTACAGATTATCAACAGAAAAGCAATGTGATAGCAGAAGAGCCACTCACTTCATGATGGTGTGGAATTCCTCCTCATTCATTCCCCTCTCTGGGTCTGATAGTCTACTGATTATGTCTGGCAGTAAGTTGTAAATGGCATTGTCCTTAGAAAAGAACAGAGACAGTAAACACTACATACGGTTTGATCACATTGGAGGATCCCCTCTGTTATAGTCCACAGCACAACAACCTGCTGTAGTTTGTACCTTGGTGGCAAGCTCATTGAAGAAGTTAAGGGCGAGGTTGGCAATGTGCGTCTGGGGGTCGATGAGTAGCACAGCCACCTCGCTGACGTGACCTTTGACCTTCAACACATCTTTCAGGACCAGTTGGGTAAGAACGGTTACGGCAGTCTGCCTCACTGAAGGGATGTCATCACTCAACCTGACAATGAGAGGGGTTCGTTTTATTACATAACAGTTTGATTTGAATGGTATTTCAGGTGAGTAAAGCCAGCCAAGAAATAACAGTCAAATAATTAGTCACAGGAAAAAAAAAACACCAGCGGAAAGTTGGGCCTTCAAGAGCGGACATTCCCATTCTCATGACCGGTATAGTACAAAATGATCTGCCTTCTATAACGACGCCACGATACCACTGTCGCACAATTTATTTTTACTAAATGAAATTTAAGAAAAATGTTCACAATGGCTGCTGTGTCTCCCACACTACCATCAACCTAACCAACAAAATTAACAACTACCCGGGATGCAATTTAAAGCCTGATGAAAAGATGTACACTTATTTACTACAATGGTAGATTACATTTCATTAAAACAGACCTTAGGGAGAAGATGGCATGCTAGTCTAGTGCTAGGATGGACAACAAATAAAAAGTAATGTAAAATCTAATATATAGTTACCGAATTTTAACCTCAAACCTAGGATTAATCTAAAACACAGATATGACATGAACAATAACATTGAGCGTGTCTGTGTATCATATAAAATATATAAATGTTCTGGCCAGTCAGGTCAGGGTGTCATTAAATCAATGATACTGCAATAAGTGATCTAGTGCCAGTAGTGGATACATGGATAAGTATATCAGTGTTGCTGGTTGAGGAGCCCAATTGTCCTGGGGTCCTGTAATTTTTAGTCTGGAAGTGTGTGTACCAATGCTACGGTAACGTCGACCAGATGGGAGCAGTGTGAACAGGTGACGGCCTGGGTGGCTGTTGTCCTTAATGATATTTCTTGCTTTCCTGAGGCATCGTGATGGGTAGATGCTTTGCACAGTAGGGAGGTGGCAGCCAATTATGCGTTCTGCAGTCTTCACCACCCTCTGCTAACCACAAGGCCCTACAACTTCCGTACCAAGCAGTAATGCAGCCTGACAGCTCTCAATGGTGCACCTGTAGAAGTTACTCAGACAGTTACTCAGAAGTTACTCAGAGACTCAGTCTTGAGTCTCCTTAAGTACAGGCGTTTTTGGGCAGCTTTCACTGCCGAGTCTGCCTGCCTGGACCATGTGAGGTCATAAATGGTAAATGCTGCGCTTTTCTATAGCGCTTTTATCCAAAGCGTCACATTCACCCATTCATTCACTCATTCATACACTGACGACCGCGTCTACCATGCAAGGCGACTGCAGGCTCGCCAGGAGCAGCTGGGGTTAGGTGTCTTGCTCATGGACACCTCGACAATGTCCCAGGAACCGGGGATCGAACAACCAACCTTCCGATTGATAGACAACCGACTCAACTCACTGAGCCACTGCCGCCCCCCAGGTCATCCCTGATGAACTTCGTACAGTAGGCTGGCTAGTATGGTCAGGAGCACAAGCCCTGTGCCTCATACTAAAACGAGAATTCCTCTCTAATGGTAATCAGGCCTCCCTCGGGAAAGGCTGCCTATGACTCAACACCACGGAGGTGTGTGTGTGTGTGTGTGGAGGGGGGGGACGGGACGACAATTACCCAACGCTATGAACCCCTTATTAGTAGAAACATGTAGATTAGTGTTCACAGCATAAAATGAGTCTATTCATCAGAAAGACCTCAAACCATAACCAAGAAGCATAATTAAAGTTTCACAATGACAAACACAGAACAGTTGTGATGAAAGGAGATGGAACAAACTGTAATTTAACGTATTTATTAAACGAGGGAGGGTGTATGCGCTCTCAATGTGCAGGAACAACTAGCAATCATCATTAAGCTTATTGCAATGAGGCACATTTACCACAGAGACCTACAGCCTTACCTGAAATAATCCAGCTTTGTGTGTTCATATAATAACAAAACGGGGAAAATGAAATGTTACATTTCTTCAAACTCCCTTCTTAGTTTGAAACGGCGGTTGTGAGATCCAACCACTTTCATGTCAGACGTGAAGAGACAATGAAATACTGAACAGCAAAAAGCTGCTATAGCAACAGCAGAGGTCAGAATGCCAGGGAAAGACATGATATAATTAATGAACACAATGTTGTGTGATTCAGGCTGAGTCGAGTGTAGCGACTAGAGGCTAACATCTGCAGTGACCCCATAGACGTCAGAGGGTGCCCAACAAGGCTGGTCTAATCGGTCACATTTAAAATGATCACACATCCATTATACCCTAAAAGATTGGTTAAGATCAGCTTGTTTGTTTCTTCAGTATTCTAACAATTTGCTAATGAATGATCAGGGCCTTTTGATTGGGTGAACAATAGAAAATAAGACTAACAATTGTGAATACAACAGCGATAGTGTGTGTGAGCCAAGGTGTTACCGGACAGTGGCCCAGTGGACCTGACTGAGGGAAAACAATTAAATATCTGACAAGTGTGAATTATTTTGATGAGTATCACTTTACTCCATGATTATGTGCATGTATAAAACCCACACACAGTTACAGAAATAAAAACAAATGTTGGAAGAAAGTTTTCTAGTGAGAACCGTCGACAGTAGAGTAGGAAAATGTAGGCTGTACAAATCAGTTCAAGGTGATTGGCTGTAAATTCTTAACTAGGTATTACAGTCCAAGAGAAATAGTAAAGCATGATTCAAATCTGCCATCTATATGCTGTCCAATAAATTAAACAGATCATCCTGCAGAATTGTTATCACTGCAATCACGAAATGGTGTTCCTCGGCGCTACATGAATGCCAGAACCCAGGGACTCCTAACAGTAACCTACTACCGCACTAAGGTCCAGTACCAGCACCCACATTGTACCAGGTAACCTTCTACCGCACTAAGGTCCAGTACCAGCGCTCACATTGTACCAGGTAACCTACTACCGCACTAAGGTCCAGTACCAGCACCCACATTGTACCAGGTAACCTTCTTCGCACTAAGGTCCAGTACCAGCGCTCACATTGTACCAGGTAACCTTCTACCGCACTAAGGTCCAGTACCAGCACCCACATTGTACCAGGTAACCTTCTACTGCACTAAGGTCCAGTACCAGCGCTCACATGCCTATTGTACCAGGTAACCTTCTACAGCACTAAGGTCCAGTACCAGCGCTCACATGCCTATTGTACCAGGTAACCTTCTACAGCACTAAGGTCCAGTACCAGCGCTCGCATTGTACCAGGTAACCTTCTACTGCACTAAGGTCCAGTACCAGCGCTCACATCGTACCAGGTAACCTTCTACTGCACTAAGGTCCAGTACCAGCGCTCACATCGTACCAGGTAACCTTCTACTGCACTAAGGTCCAGTACCAGCGCTCACATGCCTATTGTACCAGGTAACCTTCTACAGCACTAAGGTCCAGTACCAGCGCTCACATGCCTATTGTACCAGGTAACCTTCTACAGCACTAAGGTCCAGTACCAGCGCTCGCATTGTACCAGGTAACCTTCTACTGCACTAAGGTCCAGTACCAGCGCTCACATCGTACCAGGTAACCTTCTACTGCACTAAGGTCCAGTACCAGCGCTCACATCGTACCAGGTAACCTTCTACTGCACTAAGGTCCAGTACCAGCGCTCACATCGTACCAGGTAACCTTCTACTGCACACTAGGTCCAGCACCCACAATGTACCAGGTTTGAGGACAGGAGTCATCATGGGCACAGACAGGCCTACAGCTAACCTGCCCCATACTCAGCAGGGTGTGATGCACTGTGCGTTGTGTCACATCACACCCATAACCATCATTGCGTTCATGAGCATCAGTAGACCTTAAGTCAGTCTGGATCAGACAGGAGAGCCTCTGTTGCACTTGAGCACTGATGAGCCTCAGGCGCCCAACAAGAATGTACCCATACTAGCGTTCAAAGCCACACGCACACGCACACACAGCTGTGTGAGTTAGAGACCGGCCAAACATTTAATGGTCAAGTTAGTGAGGGCCCCATGTCCCCTGATTCCAGCTCTCAACCCACTCACCTTAAATGTATGTATACGCCGAAGTAAACGAAAGGTGATGCAAAATAAAGAGTCCTGTCAGCAATCTGCATGTATTTCTCAGCCGTAGAACAATGACTACAGAAACTTGCTAGTGGAAACATTGGTGTCAAACACTCCTGTCAAAAGGGAGTGAATGAATTTAGCTCTTGGTTTCGTACACTTAAAAATGGTGACAGTCATCACACGCGGCAACACAAAACCAATCTTCCAGCTACAACAAGCTGTGCAGTGTTCATTACAAGAGTGATCAATCTACTGACTGAACGAACAGCGGAGGGAACATGATTCTAGATAAACAATTATAGACTACATAACATCCGTCTTCCGATGTTCTCGTCAACTCGTATCCCCATAGACCCAGTTCTAGCTTGACATTAACACATCATCATCTTTTCCTTCTGAAACACAAGACTAAAGGCGTATTTCCCCCCCAGTTTGAGGGAATGTCCCTCCCATACAAATTGTTCAAATGCCCAAACATCTCTCTAACAAGATGCTAACTGAAATGCAATTTTAGTGGAATTTTATAATGAACAATTAGTACTTCAGTGATGTTGTACTGTTATGAATTCTTCCAAAGTGGTAAAACTACAAAAAATAAAACTTTGCTGGAAAATTCCCGGTGTAAAGGTTCTGGGTGCAAATGAGCCCACGGCCCGTGTTACCCGGTGTAAAGGTTCTGGGTCCAAATGAGCCCACGGCCCGAGTTACCTGGTGTAAAGGTTCTGGGTCCAGGGCTCCAGGATGTTGGGAAAACGGACAGTGAGGTCTCCTAGGGCAATGATGGAATTGGCCCTAACGACAGGTAGAGGGGACCGTTCCAGCACTGTGAACAACAGGCGGATGTGTTCCTCACACACTGTTGGACTGACAGGAGAGAGAGAGCAATTAACACAGAGGAGAGGACCGAGAGCCACACAGAAACACAAGCCTCAAGTATAGCAGTACATGTTAACACTAGGCCGACCTGATCATCATGAACTGTGAGAGGGCGAGGCAGGCAGCAGTGGTGAGATGGGGGTGGGAGTAATGTCCAGGGGAACTGCACACCTTCACCAGCAGGGGCAGGAAGGAGCACAACAGGTTTTCCTCTAGAAGAGAGGATGATGTCATGGCAATAATAACAATAATTAAACCAGGAACATTTGAGAGTTAAACTTCTCTTACCAGCCATCAACTCAGTCTCACAAATTCTCCTGATGAGTTCTGCCTCTGTATCCTCAGCAGAAGCGCCCATCAAGCCAAGCTCCTCCTCCACAGAACTATCATTGGCTGTTTGCTGCAAGTCAGAGTCGTATACTTAAAAACACGATGACAATGTCTTCCAGGTCACAGGAATTAATTAAAATCACAAACAAATGTTTACGTTAGTGACGTTTATGTTCTACACACAGATGGCAAGAAAAATAAAGCCCTGTTGACCACTGCTGCGTGACCAAAATATAACCAGTCTGATTGGTCCATGAGACAGGCAGGAATCAGAACCCCAGGAAGCTCTCACATCATCTAGTATTACTCAACATGTATTAAAAAAGCACCAAATTGAAATGTATACAAATAATATATGCAATTTTAGCTTTTATTTTATTACTAGTTTTGTGTTATCCTAATATACACATTCAAATAAACAGGAATCATTTGCAATAAACACTACGCTTCATAAACATTGGACTATTAGTCTATCACCCTAACTGTACACATCGTTTCTCAATGGACATTTCAGACAAGCTGATGTACCTTGGCCTTACTGGAGGGGCCCTTTGCCTTCTCCGCCTGCTCCTCGGTCTCCCCTCTCCTCCTCCGCAGCTCAGAGCTGACGCTGCGCTCCAGGTGGGAGACCTGCCAGAAGGCCACGCAGCCACACAGAGACAGCAGCTGGGCCAGGGACAAGCAGCTTACAGCAGGCACTGAAGATGGGAACACAGATCATCTCACACATGTTGCCAGACTGTTGATGGGTATTAGCAGAGGGCCCCGGGCCACTAGAGAAGTGCACCTGTATTAGCAGAGGGCCCCGGGCCACTAGAGAAGTGCACCTGTATTAGCAGAGGGCCCCGGGCCACTAGAGAAGTGCACCTGTATTAGCAGAGGGCCCCAGGCCACTAGAGAAGTGCACATTCTCATGCTATACAGACCATCAACCCAAGTAAAAACAGTCTCTCACCGTGTTCTCCCAGGACTTCAGGGTCCTGAGATCCAGTTTGCGTTTGGTTAACATCCTTGTTGGTTAACATCTCTCCCCCCTCTGTGATCTGGTCCAATAGCAGACGAGAGCAGCGCTGGAGGAGAGTGGAACAGAGCTGGTCGGGGGATTCGGCCAGGAAGTAGAGCAGACGGACAGCCTGCTCCATGAAGCTCTGCCAATGCGGGTCATCCATAACCACACCTGGGGAGGAATTAAAAAGTAATTGGAGGGCAACAGGACAGCAACAGGGGGGCTTTATAGGTTGTGTGGATACATGTGTGCCTGTACCTTCAGCAATGGCTTGCGTCAGGCAGGTAAAAAGCTGGTGGTCCTGAGGCAATCTGAACGGAGCTCCTTTGGCTTGCTGAGGGGGGACAGACGACACATGACAATTACTACAAAAATTAAAAACAAAACAGAACTCGCCAAGGGATCTCCAGGTCTCACCTTGACATGATCGGTGATGTTACAGATGGCGATGACAGAATCTCTAGCCAGTAGGAAGTCTTCTGTCACCTTCTCTCCCAGAGCCACAGAGCACAGTGTGTCCAGGTTGCTGAGAACCACCTCCCTCTCCGCCCTTCACAAACAGACAAACACAAACTAGAATATAATGCCTGCCAGTTACCTGAAATGCATTTGCACTGCTGACCTCAGAAGCTGTGTTAGGAAGTCCATGTCCATGCAGTGTTTCCGTTATTTTGTCCCCACTTATTATACTCTTAGGAACATAACCCTTACATCTCAATCCAGAACACCATAAAACAGAGTGGACAGGAATAAGCAGTAAATGATAATGGTAGATAAGGAACAATGGGGCCGTTCTTTTCTATGAGCTATATTACTGGTTTTCTGAGCATCCCAACCATGAACGTATTCAAGATGAAAATAATATTAATTCGAGTGAAACAATTTGATAAACCCATAGCTTCAACATCCCTTGTCGACAAACAAGGGTTCCCAAAAATGCATTTGCATTAAAATGCTACTATATGGATTCAGATTTAGTGGTTCGCAAAAGGATTAATTGTCATCTATCCTACATCTTCACCAGAGATAGAGTCCCAGGACAATCTGAAGGATATTGTGTGTAGGAGGAAGGGCTACTGAAGGATTTAACAGGTTATGAATTATGCCAGGGAAGATAGAAGAAGCATGGAGTATAGAGTGGGTGGAAAGATAGTCTGCCGTTCTGCGTGTTCTACCATCCCTCCAGCAATGGCAGTGTGGGCTTTAAATGGGAATTGTTCATTGAAAACCTGGCACATAGCCCAGACAAATGCGGTCGTGACAATTCAACAACTAATGAAGGATTAGTGAGGAAATGACCCAATGTGAGACTGCAAAGACAAAGATAAGCACCAGGAAGGTAGGAACAGTTTACCATAGGACAATAAGGTTACACTACCATTGGGAGGTTAATCCTATTAAGACTACAACAAGCACAAAAAAATATACATGTGTTCACTCTTAAGGTTGGAGGACACAGGCAGAAAGCCAGACGCTCATTTATTGTAATTTTATTGCTAAAAAATCTGTTTCTTTCCCCCAATGAAAAGAGCATCTGACGTGCAACCAAATAGTTAAAAAAAAATCAGGTGTCGAAACTAAGTTTACCTACACAGGTTTCACAGGGGTATGAAAATAATAACTAAGATCAATTTGTCATTCATCACCACCAGATGATCAAGACCAGTGGAGGAATATATATTTTCCAAACGCTAATGAAGATGTTGGGTAGTGACACAGTTTGACAGTTACAAAACATCCACAAATGTCCAATTAGACACCATCTCCATGCCAATATCCCATTTGGAAGGGTTACCAGAGCAACTAAGAAATACAAGTGCACAGGGTTTGCTTTGTCACTAAGACAAAAACATAGTCTCTCATATGCAGAAAACTACTAAATGAAGATGCTGCATGTTTTATGTTAAGAGGTTGTGTTGCTGCCACTGATTCGTTAAAGGTTACGGTCAAGACCGTAGGGCTGAACCGTTTTGGAAAATAATATAATTTGTACAAATACTGCGATTTAATATGAGATTATTTCTTAAGATCTTTATCTTCTGTATTATTTGAAATGTCAAGCAAAAACTTAAATAAAACACTAATGACCAACACGATAATAGCTCAGCACTGACAAATGAAGGTAAAATCTGTATTTAGAAAATGAAAGTAATTGCAATAAACATATGTAAACATGTTGATTACACACTATCTGTAAACTTTCTACACAATACACAAAGGCCCCAAGTTGACACGTACTCTCCAGAACACTTTACTCTCACATGTCACGTGACCAGAGAGTAATTGCAGCTATTGCGGTTCAAAAATCTTGTTTTATATCGCAAACGCAATTAATTATTCAGCCTAAGGATGCAGATTGTGAAATTTTGGGCAGATGCCAATGTGCCAATTAACAATTTGGCCCATGTGTTTAAAAAATATTATCTTGCTTATTCTTTGTAATTTGACATAGTCATTACAAAAAAGTTATTCAGCCATTCATTACACTTTCGTCACACATTAAATTAAATCATACTCGGAGCGAAATTTATGAGACAACTGATAAAGATCGGCTAATGTCTCCTTTGACGATAGGACAATGTCAGTCAACAAGGCAAATATGGTCCCATACCGATGTACTGCCGATGCTTCAGTGCATCCTAATGCATCCCTAATTCAGTCCTAGAGGAGAGTCATGAACTTCACAAAGGAAAACACTTCTCCAAATCATAACAATATTTACCCGATAAATTAGAGACTATGTATTTGTATCCAAACCAGGGCAAATATGCACTAGACCGACAGATTGTTTTACTTGTCAGGCTTTGAACCATCTTATATACGGTATACAGCTTAGTATTCTGTGTGTCATCATCCCTTAAAATGTTGAATATAGTCAGGGAGGGGGTCAGCAGTAAAATAAGAAATGCACATCTCCAAATGTGTCCGCCCATCTCTAAATGTTACATAGGCCACAATCAAACCTAATCGTAACCGGGAACTCTTGAGTTGCACAACCTTTTACTTCAGTGCTGTCATGACAACTGGGAATAATAATTAGAGTGCATGCCAAGTTCCATATGATTCTAAGCACGCCACACCACTCATCTACTTTGGTGTGGAGTGGTAGAACAAGTTTCTTACTGGTGACCTTACTCCTGGTTTAACAGGCCCTTAAGTGTACATCCGTAGCAGTAGGAGGAGGTGATGAAAGCTTATATAGCACGCAATACATATTAACATGCATGTGAGTGGATGTTCAGGCTGCAGGACCATCGTTGACATTCAGATAAGACGCACCACCGCTCCTGGTATTCTGAAGAGAAAACTACTGATCAGGGTGGCAATGGTGCAGTTTAAATGGGGCATAGTCAGTGGCACAAACACAATACTCTTCAAATAATTTAATAAACCAGTCACTCCCCAGGGAAAAAGGTTTAAAACTGATTGTTGCTCAAAGCCAAGTTAACAAAGAAACCCTCAGATTACCAAAGAAGAGCGCTCACAGCCAACTGAACATGGAGGAGAGTTTGTTCCTCCCCGTTTCACACATACAGACAAACAGACAAACACCTCAGCCACACTGTCAGTCACCTCCCACAACTCCTCCTGTTTTACTTCTGCGGGAGAACAATGTGGGTGGGGACTAATCACTGTAGGCCGGCCCTTACAGCAAAGCAGCCAGTCTCCACTACATTGCCAAGATTACCGGCCAATCGAAACAAGGGAGATCCCAAACAACTCCTTCAGTTGGCTCGCATTCGCCTTGGTCTCATCATTGGGCCAGAACTTAATGGTGGTAGAGTAGGTAGAAGAGGGAATAGTGTGGAAGCGTGCTCCTTACCGTGCAGCCATACCCAGCAACAGCACAGCAGCTCGTCTATGCAGGCTGGATGTCTCTCGTTTGCCAGTGAATCTCTCCCAAAGAACCTGAACCACTGTAGACTGGAGGCTGCTGCCACCGCCAAAGAACTCCTGGACCTGGTTGAGCGGATGAAACATGAAAGCAATGGGTTAATATAATTGCAACAGCAGGGATAAAGAATAACCAGTGTAAATGTAATAGACTCACTATCTCTTCCAGACACTGGATGGTCCCCAGAGAGGCATCCACCATCAGTTCAGACAGACTATCCACCAGAGTTTGAGCCTTAGCCCTGAGGAAGACCAGAGAGAGATCTCAATCACAAAGTGTAGCCAATCTGAGTTACAGGACATTCAGTCCAACAACCTTTCGAAGTGAACAACAGCAGAAGATTGAAAACCGGTACGGATATCTGGTTCCAGAAGCGGTCCAAATTACATTGCAAACCACAACCCTACTAGAACGCCCTCGTCATTTCACATAAGACGTTACATTTCCATAGAAACAAGAAACTAAAATGGTTATTTGGATTCAGAGGCGCCCGTCAGGTTATACGATTTGATTGTGTCTGTGTGTACCTGATGGTGTCCCCCTGGGGATTTAGATAGAGGCGTCTGTAAGCCTGCACCACAGCATCCTTAATGGTAGCATCAGTTGACCAGACCAGTGGCAGCATCTTCCTCACACCAGTCAGTGAGTTAGCCACACTGAACTCACATACGGTCACACAGAACTGCACCGCCTCCTGGACCACTGAGACAAGACAGTTAGACAAGACAGTGACACCAATAGACATGGAATCACCAGACGTGACAGTACATGTCCAAATCCTTGGTTACCTCAAGAGAATTCCTTGTGTGCTTGGCATGTGAGGTGTCTACCTGAGGTTGTTTTCAAGTACAGCATGGCATTGATGACAGCAATGGCCTTCTCCACCTGCAGGGCAAAGCTTTCAGTGTCCCTCAGATACTGCACCAGCATCTCCTGTTTCTTCAGCTCTCCATCCTCCACCCCTTCCTTGCCACCACCCTCTTTCTGGGGTGTGAGAGGTAGGTCCTCCTGGATTTCAGAGGTGTCCTGGTCAGGGCCTGGGGAGGAAAGTGAACGCATTGATACTGAGGCCAGATCAGAAACAAATTCTTCTTAGTGGAAATATATAGCTAATATAGAACCCGTCTAGCCATAATGAGCAGGCATTTGTCACATCCATGTGGTTCAACTAAACACTGGCATAAAATGAAGACCAAGAGTTGAGGCATTTAAACAACAAGTTACAGCTAAGTTGGAACATGGTTGTGTGAAGACAGTGAACGTTTGGCGATTCACCAGAAGAAACCTAATCAGTTGGTCATATTATTCAGTCTGTCATTAACACAGCACCCACAGGGGTTAATTAAGTTTCTTTGCCGAACCAGTCAGTGACACCCAGTGCCATGTGAATAGGGGCACCGTCATCCTTAAAGACCCAATAAAAAACCCTCATTAATTCCTCCTGCCATTTTGACCCAAAGATTGAGTCAACTAGGTCTGATTACATTTGATAAATGCCACAGAACTTGATAAGATGGTGATTGTTTAGTTGTATCATGCAGTACATCTGCATTCAGATTATTCTATAACTGGAAAAAGCACCTGCATTCAAAATATTCTATAACTGGGTAACACAGTTGCTGCATTTGGAAAATGCTGCTAAAAAGTTGCAGGTTGCAGGTCTAAAAATGTTTTTAACACTACTGAAAATCACTATGAAATATGTTTTACAAGAGCACATAAATTACGATGAAGTTCACTTATCCAAAGATGAAGTCTATATGTTCTAAACACATCAGTTACAACAGTTGGTGTGACTGTTTGCTAGGGTGTTGTGGTCAGGGGTGTTAGACAGCCAGAAACTCCACTGACCTTCACATACAAACATTACATAAGAACGATTACAGATGTCCATATACTATGTGACATACGACTCTAAAACCAAGCTGGAAGTGGGCAAAATGCTACCTTTAAAAAGCAGAGCTAGAGTATCCATGACATTCTCAGGGGTGAGAGAGGTCAGAGAGGAGAACATCTCAGAATCCGGGTACAGACTGGAAGCTCGCACACAGAGACGCACCGCATTCCTGGAAACAATCAGCAATAAAGTGTGTTTACGTCACAAGATCACTATAGAGTTGACATTTGTTAGATGCCAATACACATTTTCCCACTTATAAGCAGCTATGACCAGGATAGACATGGGTAACATTTGCCTGATAATAACTTGTATTAAGGTGGTCAATGCCTTCTACCTATATTTGTTAACACGGAGGAACTGGGCGATCTGCAGGGCAGTGGCACGATCATCCTCCCCCTCTTCTCCTGCCTCCACCTCCACCTCCTCCAGACGCTCCCGCTCTCCATCACTAGTGGGCTTTAGCTCTGCTCGAACCGTAAGAAGCAGCTCAGGTTCCATTGCGGCCCAGAGCTCAGAGGCTTTGATCACAGCAACTAGGAGGAGGGAAGACAGAACGTCATACACATTTCATATCACCAAATTGTTCGAGATGGTAAAACTCAATTAACGTACAACGGCATTGCTTTACAGAGGAAATATTTAAGTATTCAACCTCCACTCCCTCTTGGCAGATATGCATTAGGTCAGTAGTATGACACTTGTGAACCCAACCAACGTGTCGTTTGTATTTCAGAAATTTGAGAATTGGTGAAAGGTACATAAGGATTCATGGGTAGAATGCATTTCTATTGTGGTCCCTCAGATTACCAAAGAAGAGCGCTCACAGCCAACTGAACATGGAGGAGAGTTTGTTCCTCCCCGTTTCACACATACAGACACACAGACAAACACCTCAGCCACACTGTCAGTCACCTCCCACAACTCCTCCTGTTTTACTTCTGCGGGAGAACAATGTGGGTGGGGACTAATCACTGTAGGCCGGCCCTTACAGCAAAGCAGCCAGTCTCCACTACATTGCCAAGATTACCGGCCAATCGAAACAAGGGAGATCCCAAACAACTCCTTCAGTTGGCTCGCATTCGCCTTGGTCTCATCATTGGGCCAGAACTTAATGGTGGTGGAGTAGGTAGATGAGGGAATAGTGTGGAAGCGTGCTCCTTACCGTGCAGCCATACCCAGCAACAGCACAGCAGCTCGTCAATGCAGGCTGGATGTCTCTCGTTTGCCAGTGAATCCCTCCCAAATACAGTTTGAGGAACACAAATGAGTGACTGAATATTTACCAGGAGCATTTTCCTGCAACTTCTCTCTCAGCTCTCTGAGTTTGGTCGTCTCTTTCTCCAGAGGAGTTTTCAAATCAGCACTGCTCAACTTGCAGCTGTAGGGGTTGTGTGCGATGAAGGCAGCCAGTAGTTGAATGGCACTCTTGACCACATTGATGGATTTGTCCATCAGCCTTCCCACTGTCAGCCCCATCAGCTCACTGTACCTGTTCAGGGGCAAGGCCTGGGGAGAACAATACCCAAAACCACAGAAAGTTATCATTTACTACAGCGTCTTTATGAAAATCAGGGTCAGGATAGTGAATACAAGTGAAATTAAGTCGACAACTACAGTATGTTACTAAGATATCACTGTGCCCTCAGATTACCAAAGAAAATAGTCATAGCCATAGGATTCAACAGAGTAATGTCTCCTTGCCAACTGACACACACACACGCACACACACGCACGCACGCACGCACGCACGCACGCACGCACGCACGCACACAGTTAGCAGCCTCCATACCGCCTTCTCCCACTTCTCTGGGATGGGCGGATAATATGAAGGGCAGCTTATTTACTGTAGGTGGGCCCTTACAGCAGAGCAGCCAATCTTCACCACACTGCCAAGATTACCCACCAATCAGAAGGAAGGAACACACTCAGCCTGCTTGGCTCATACTTGCCATGATCTCATCATTGGGCATTGGTGGACACGAAATTCACTAGGGATTTTAAGTAAGACACAGTATAGTGTCCTCTCTGGTTCAAGAGCATTAAAGATAAGTGCTGTGAGATCTCGTACCTTGCTGTTTACGATGCGCGTGTAAACCTGCAGCACACGCGTCCGGACATGAGAGTGGATGTCATGGATGTGCTCCTGCAGCGTGTCCAGAAAACGATCCCTGTCAGCTCTGCCAGACTCATCCAGACCGTCTCCACTCAGGACCCGTACCAGCACCTCCCCCAACACCTCACACACTGCCACACGCAGACTAGGGCTCTGCACACAGGAGAAAGGGACTTATTATTACACAGTTCCAAATTAATGTGTGTCCCGAGGGAAAAAATGTAGACAATAGAGGAACCAGAGTAGCATTGTGAACGTCACTGTATGTATGCTCTACCTCTCCCTCCAGATGTGTGAGTAACACACTGATGTTGGGGATCATGGTGTCTGGGACCTGAGTGGCAAGTTCAGACAGGAAGCTGGAGAAGGCCTTAACACCAGACCCTTCCCTGACCAGTTCCTCACTGGACTTCTGACCGATCTCCCTGGTCAATATGGACAACAGGGCATCAGAACAAGAATGTCAAACCGCCATTCATACGTGGTACTTTATAAGAGTCAAAAACAACACACGGGTACAGAAGGTGACCTTAAACTGACCTCATAACTTCACCTACAATGGCCTTGATGCCGTACTCTGTGCTCCACACAGCCACAGCCTGAGCGCACACTGAAGACAGCTGCTCAAAGTGCTGCAGCAGCTGGATCACCTTGACACTGGCCCCTGGGAAATCGCACAGTAACATAGCTAAGCACACAGCTTTCATCATGATGTTGGAGTTACTGCAGTGGGACAATAAAACCTCCAGATTACAGTATAGGTTCTATGGTGCTGCCTAATATAACTGACCCAGGAGGTGGTTGTACTTCTTCACCTGCACACCCAGCAGATGGATAATGGCATCCCGGGTAGATTTGCTCTTTACATGGTTGATTGTTGGGTTCTCCAAAAGTTTATAGCAGCAACACGTCACACAGCTGAGAAGAACAAGGTAACAGTGAATTATTTATAATGGCTGCTCATCTCAATAAATATCAGCTGTGAACACCATGCAGTTAGGAGGTGCAACTCTGGTCCTGGATGGCCAAAACACTTTAATTGAGTGCTGGGACATCGACGACTGAACAAGCAGATATAACCTGAAGTTTTTCAGACCTTTCAGGACTGAGGGTGCATAGTCCTACCATACAGGAATACACATCGCCCTCCTTCAGTCCCACTCATCCAGGCTTGACCTCTGACCTGATAAACTCCTCCTCCACCAGAGAGAGACTCCAGAGGGAACGAATGTCCAGCTGAAGGAGCTGTGTTAGAGCCTGCAGGACAGTCTCCCTCTCAGAGTCCCACTGTAGTAGACCGTCTCCTGCAGCCTTCCCTTTCTTACTGCCCTGAGGGATCCGAGAGAAACACATCAGCTAACAACAGAGAAGACAATGCATAGCCACTGGAACAGCATTCACACAGACTGAAGCTATACAAGCCACCAGCAGAAGAGCAGGTTTGGAAAAAACATGGACAGAAGTAAATGTAGAGGCAGTGTACCTAATTCAATGTAACTTAATGGCACACAGCAATTACATGTAAAAGTGTTGCACATGATGCAGCTTGCAAAACAAATAGCAACGGTATTGATGCAGATTGAAATGAGGACAGACCTTACTGGGTGCAGTGACAATGCTCTGTCGGTAGGAGTCACTCTCTAGAGTTTCTGTGAGCTTGCAGAGGAGGAACACACTCATTTTCACTGCGTTGAGCTGCTCTTTCCGCTCAGGTGCAGACAATGAGGAGTTGAGGAGGAGGACGGGCAGAGAGACAGACAGCCCACTCACCACTTGATGAACAAGCAGAGACGGTGAGGTTAATGGTATAGAATCCACTAGCTGGCACAGACACAATGATGAGACCACCATTTTCACAGACCCCCCCCACCTTATACTGACCTTGGACAAGTAACTCCAGTGTGTCCTCTTTCACATTCAAGTCTACTGTATGGCAATGTCTGAGAGAAAGGTCCATTACAATGATATCACATATATCTGCCTACATATCCTACAGACATGCACCAAACAGACTGTAGTGTACTATGGAAGTATAAAAAAGATGTGCCTTTCAAACAATAACGGCCTGTTGCTGTAGATATACCATGCAGAAAATATACTCACTTGAGCACACTGTAACAGGTGTCAAAATGCTCCAGAATACATCCTGGCCCCTGGCTTCTCAGAGCGGCCTTAAATCCTGGGGAAAATATGAGTGGTGTTGCTTGGTCAAATATCAGGGGGGCTGTGGTTGTCTAACCGCGTGGTGGTTTTGGCTTCTTCAAAGCCTTTTGTTTTAACTTAGAGTTCCCTATAACTAAATCTATCCGTAATAGGTCAATGGTAATGGTAGTAACAACAGAAATCCCACTTATATGTACAGTCCAGGTCAGGTTTTATGCAGACGAAACTAGCTCAGCTAAAAATGTCCTGAACATTGGAATATGATACTTTTAACATTATAAATGTAACAATTATACTTTGCTTTTGGGATGATACTATGGACACTGATAAGTTCACAGAAAACAATGGGATACTTACTGTTGAGATGCTGGGGAATGTGTTTTGGGGAGACAACATCCTGAACCACGTATTGGTTAATTCCCCCAGTCTTTACGAGGTCCCCCACACACACAGGAACAAAGAAGTCCCACATCACTGTAACATAACATACACCAAAACACATTACTGACATGTTGAAAGACAGTTTATGGGGACAAACGAACAACTCAACTTTGGTTATAAAGACTACGTAACTAGTACGCATGTATACAGTATGATTACGTTCATCGGGTTCAGTAAGTTAGTCCCAAGTTTGCGTTTGGTACCATCAACACAGTTAATAGCAGGATTAGTAGTACTAGGGTTAGTAGAAGCTAACGCTTTGCCTTTAGCCACCTAGCCATGTTAGCGCGCGCTTACATTTTAGCCAGTTAACGTTAGCAAACTATGCTACTATTGGTTAGCTAAGTAACATTAACTAAATGAAGTATAATGTAAAATAACACACTTACCAGTATTGTTAGTAAAACGCCAGGCACAAATTACCACACTAATTACGGGTCAACAGTGCCGCATGAGAGCACTGAGGCGAACAGTTTGATGCGAAGTTTTGAATTTTAACTGTAGCGCGGCAAAGGAACTACGTCATTGGCAAGGCATGATACTCCTCCCAGAATCTTTTTTTGTTTTTTTGTTTACTCCTCCCACAATCTACCTCTCATACATCCATGTCTACGTCACGCTCCAAAAAAAACCTGTCCACGTTCCATCCTTCTTCACAAAAAATCTGAACTTCTCACACAGACTAACTATTTTTAATATGTGGCTTCAAAGAGATTTGTCCATGTTGGGTAGTAGAGTTCTCCTCTCCAAGGCAGAGGGACTATCCCGCTTTGTGTACCCCTCTTTATCCTTATTTGTGATATTCATATTATTATTAATGCTGCGTTCCTGGCTTTTATTTGGAAGAATAAGTCACATAGGCTTTAAGAAATCAGTACTATCCAATAGTAAATCAGAAGATGTCTCGAAGTCCTGGACTTTGCAGATACTGTCAACACTTTCAGGGTTAACTGGTTAAAATATGTCTTATATCCCGATTCAATCTGGTATTTCATTCCTTATTATATCTTTAACAAAATTGGAGGTCTCTCCTTTCTTTTGACTTGTAATTTTATGCCAAAACAGAATCCCAATTAAATTTTCAAAATTCCATCAGCAAGCTTTTAGCATGGAAACTGGCCTAGGCCTATATGTCACAATTTCTCTCCTCACTAAACGTTCCTTTGGAACAACTGCGACACACTGGTCAGAAACAAATCGTTGTTCTTTGTTAAATGGTTCCAAAGAGGTATAAATAATATACTTGAATCTTTTTGATAGTTTTGGTAATATGCTGTGTCCATGGTTTTCCAATCCCATTCAGAGAATTATTTAACTCGTGCAATCCCAAGCGGTCTAATCAGCTGTTAAAAAACACTTATCTTACAATGTTGGTGCTAAATTACAACCCCTGCAGAAGCTGGATGGAGTTGAACTTATGGACACGAGATGTAACAATAAGCATATACGCCAAATTCTTCAAAAGAAAAATAAATCAGTTTCTAGAGGCAAGTTTTTCTGGAGGGCGCAAATTGAGGACATACACTGGATAGAAGCTTGGCTCTTGCCATATAAATACTGTCTCAAACAAGGTTAGAGAAGTACATTTTAAAATGTTGCATAAAATATACCCGGCTAATCACCTTATTGCACGTTTTGTAAACATGACACAGAAACAATTTCTCACCTTTTTTCAATTGTGAAATAACCTTGAAATTCTGGACATATCTAGGGTCTCACTTCTCAATCTGGTGGAGCAAATTTGTCCTTTAAGCTAGACATTGTATGTTATTATTAATCCTGTGGATAGCTCACTTGATTATCTAGTTAATTTATTTATCCTTTACGCAGAATTTTACATTCAAACAGACGTTTTCCAACTCACTACCTAGGTTTGCCCCCTTCCTCTTAGAATTTCACTCAAATTGATAACGATTAAAAAATGTAACAAATTAATAAGAGTATGAGAATGTTTTCCCTGAAACCTCTACCTGACTACATTAATGTTTTTCTTTATTCATGTCAATTTAGAAGTTCCTTTTTGTATCTTTCCTTATTTTTTTATTTTATGTTAAATGTAATTTAAATTTGTATGCTGTTTACATGGTAATGTATATTGTGTCTTTTTTTCAATAAAAAAAAATGTTCCATCCTTTGACCCATGTTTTTTTATGTTTACCTAAATAAAAATCATAAAAAAAAAAAAGAAATCTCCACCAAATTTGAACTACGCTATTATCTTACTGCAATATTATAAAAATGCACTTAGTGCAATATTACCATTTATATACAAAAAACGTTCCTGACACTTTCAGCCTATCAACCTATAAATGACACAACATGGACAATGGTTTGAGGTAGTAGCTGTATTCAAACTGAAAATACAATTTTCCACACATGTACCCATGTATCAGCTACAATATTCCCTTCCCCTATTCTTTTTCTCTCACTACCAGTACTGAGAAATGTAAAATAAAAAAGTAACATGTAGTTCAGTCAACTTCCTATCAAACAGATAAACACACTAGTGTCTAAAATGAAATGTTCTTTCTGAGCTAGAAGTGTTCTAGAGCACACAAAGTATAAAGTAGCCAACACAGTAACCAACCGGTAGCACAACTGTTCTCTGTTGCCCTATAATGCATCAAATGTAATACAGCAATCCAGATCAATACGGTCAATAACATGTGGTCCAATGCACACTGTAGTACTTAATGACATTCTAGAAATTATAGTGTTTCTTCAGTTACAAAAAAAAAAAAAAAAACACACAACAAGCTACTTTCATTAGTAACTTTCAAAACATTTGAAACATGACTTTTAAATACATCTGTAACCACATATATCCTTCACACTGCAATAAATCAAGGCAAAAAAATAAAAAGAAACAAAACAGCACCACATATTCTATGCTTAGAGACTGAGAAATCATGTAATACCATAATGTAGACAAAAAAGATAATGTTCTTTTATGCTTCATACTAATGTAGAATCCTGACTTTACATATGACAATCGGCTGGCCCCTCTGGCCTAAAGTTTTTTACTTCCTCTTCCTATCTTGAGAGCAGCGTGGACAATACCTGTAGAGGTAGAAAAAATATAGATATATTTGGCTGTAAACTGGAAAAACACACGAGTATTTTGGTCATGTTGATATAATATGTATAGTGTGTGTGTAGGTTGGGGGGGTCCGTCACCATTTTCCTCTTGGTTTGGTCATCAAGCCCACACAGGCAAAGTGGAACCATTCAATGGAACACTGCACAGAATAATCAACACAACCGTTAGAGGACATCTGCATACACTCTGGCCCTCGAGAATCAACCCAAAAAAAACACAGATCAGAGCAAAACACTTGAGGACGTAAACTTAGCGGGGGTTTCCGGGTAAAACGTACATCTGTGTTGTCACAGCCAATCATCTCTCCGTAGGACACCTGGTGACACAGGCAGTAGGTGGGCTCGTTGGGATCCACCGGCATGTCCAGCACATCAGACGGATGCACATTTCCAAAAGTGGCAGCAGGGGCAGTGAACTCCCCGCTAACAATGACAAAAGAGAGCAGGGGTTAGTTCGCACATAGGAAAGACCTGTGAACAGAAACCTATTCAAGGTTTCAAACATGGATACAACTGCCAGACAACAAACAAACACACGGTTGAAGAAGTTTGACTTTCTTCTGGGCAGTCTTTGGACTGCAGTCTTCATCCGAGCTCTTCACTTTGGACCGGGTTTTCGCTACCTTCTTCTCTTTCAGCCCTCTGGACTCACCTGTAATAAAATAAACCGCTGCATAACAAATACATTTATCTGTGCTCTTCATTCGCTTAACCAAATTTCCAATTGTTGATGTCTGTCAAGACTTAACAAATATATGCACTAAAATGTTAACACATACTTCTTTTTCCCTTGCTGGAGGTGGAATCATAGTCTGTGCTCTCGATCTGCTTCTCTTTCAAGTCGGCCTCAAAGCGGGCCAGGTCTGTATCCAGTCTCCGGATGTGCTTGTCCACCTATGAAACAGTCACTGCGTATTAGAATTTATTCAATTTACCCACACAGGCTCTTAAACAAAAATGCCACTGACCATCTCATAGGTCTGCATCGCCAGTTGCACTTTGTCATCACCAAACTCCTTGCTTTTGCTGTATGACTGCTGGATCTGTCTGAGAATAGTAAGCTTCTGTTCAGACGACAGGGTCCTTGCGTTGGATGTGTACTCCTTTGCCAGGGAGTCGATCTGCCCCTTCAGATCTGAGAGGGTAAGAATATGTCAAGATTAAACATTGTTTTGTGACTAATCATGGGTCAGGTGGTTAATGAGAGTTCTCATCCACCAATGCTGAATCAATGTGTCCAAAAGGCTTGGTAGTGTACTTGTAATCACAATCTACCAACCTATAACTTTCAGGTAGTTGTTGCTGTTGTAGTAACTGATTTTACTACTGTATACCTTTAAACCTGTCACTATGACATATGAACTGTGTTTGGTGTATGAACACATCCACATAGTTAAAGCCTTTGTCTCCGGATTAAAAAAGCGTTAATCTACTTTAGATATAGCTATATTGGGCACAATACTGTAGGAGTACCCTGTGAAAATAAAAACAGGTGCAATTGGACAAATTGATGTGTATATAAATGTCCAACCATTTATCAGGTAATAGAAACCAACCCTTGAAATGCTTCATTGGCTATTCTTTAGGCATGCAAATCAGATTGTTACAGAGAGTATGGATGTGATTTACATGCAAACAGGCTACTCAACTGAAAGAACATTCAGACAGGGTGTGGCTGAACAGTAGCAATTGAATTGACACATCTGCTTGGTTCATGAACAAAACTATTTAGCTAGTTTAAAGCACGGCAGGAGCATGTTGAACTAATCTATTCTAGGCAAAACTACCTCCATTTGAAAGTCAAACAACAATGCATCTGCTAAATATTCAGAACATTGTCTTACTTAAATGTCTTTAAGAATATTGTACTGATGCTGTACTTGCCAACATGCATTAGATTGATTCATTTCCAAGCAATACATGTTTGATTGCTTTAAACTGAACGTTGATTGATAGTGTAGAGCTTTTTTGGAAGTATGCTCCCATATTTAGTAGCAAAATATAGTTCCTATGCAAAACATAATACTTTGTCCTCCTAATGTTTTCAAAGACAGCAAATGATTATCAGAATTGCTGCTTTCAGTTTCATGAATAATCATCAATAATCAGAAATTATGATTTCAAATATGTGTTTTTAATATAACAATGATTATCAGAATGTATGCTTTGTTTCAAATAAATTTATTTTACAAATAAGCAGACAAAATAATACATGTACTTATACATGTACAAATATATACTGGGTGTGTATTTTCCCCTTTTTTATAATAATAAATACACAACAGAAAGGAAAGTCAAAAATACATTTTCAAGCTGTCAAACAAAGAAAGGTATGTTTATTTCATTCTCTTTTTTGTATACTACAAACGTTTAGATTTGAAATCAAACACTATGAGGTTGATATAATGAGATATATAGATTTAGTTTATATTAGTACATATTGGTTTCACCATTAAACATATAGTTATACATAGTCCCACTATTTCAGGTAAGTGTTGAAGACTCAAAATACATATTTTAAATAAGATTCAATTGCCAGACATTATCATTTGAAAATGTTTAAAAGGCTTGTCTTAAAAATGCACGTTGTCTGAAGACAAACATGCATACATACATATTAAAGTCATATAGCAGATGCTGTTATCCAGAGAAACATCTTTCATTAAGAATATATACACAAGGGGTATAAGTTAATGTGTTGTGGTTATTAAAACGATAGGTGTTGTGCATTTTCACAGCAGCAGGTAAACATTTTATGCCGATTTTGAGAACCGGTATACATTCTATTATAACCTACATTTGAGATGGCTGCGGTTTAAAGTTTTTGACAAATGCTAAAGTAAATATGGGACCAACCAAACTGTAAAGGCCAAACGTATTTATTTTCAAGTGAGTTTCGGCCATCACCAGTGTAAATCAGAGAACGTTTGATAGAGACATCTGCGAATACACATTTGGATTACTTTATTAAGCAAAACTGAATTGCTTAATTACAGCATTTAATAAGAATAAAAACCGCACTTAGAACGTTTGAAATACATATATTTAGTCAAATCGCCAGTAAATCAAGTATTGTCGACACATAATAACCGACCAACACAAACCAAGCCTATTACCGAGCTAGATGATTGCTGCTTGCTTTTTTTAATGAACAATTAGCAGTGTATTGGTCGGTATCAGTTTTTTTTACCCTCTGTACGTTGATCCAGGTCCCTCATCAAGTTGAAGTTCCTCTGCAGTTCAAATGGCAGATTCTCTATGCCTGTGTGGTTAGAAGTGCTATCAAATCAGCCGTCATGTTTTTGTAGCAATTCATTTTTACAATAAAAAAAATACCCAAAACATTACATTTGAGCGACAGTTCTAAAACTGAATTTACTGTACCTAGTCTGTCTAAATTCAATCAATGTATGCTGTCGTACCGTTGGCTACGTACCGATGTACCGTTGGCTCGCTGGTCAGTAGTAATATTAACCATGTTAACCGCTATCCAACTAATGTTAAATCTGATAATGCTTCACATATTATTAATTGCAACGCATGGAATACAAATGCAGTTGACTAAACATATTAGTAGGTTCGTCACCCAATCGTGTATAAATAAAACATTTACTCACTGTCCAAATAGTGTTCCAAATACATTCCCGCCGCCATCTTGGAAAATGTAAACAACATAACTTCCGCCGAAAAAATAGGAGGAACGAGCTGCTCTTCCGTTGTTTTTTGATCTGTCATCGCCCGGGTCATTACAATAAAAGCCTCTAATTTGAGCCAAAATCTCAACTTGGCCTTTCACAATATCTTTTAACATGGCAGTGGGATATTGCAATAGATTATATGGACAAGAAAAAAGCCTGATGAAAGCTGAGGAAAAGTCCTATTAGTGGAAATCAAACTTTTTAGCGGTGACCTACATTCAACAATACATGTACAAAAAAAGTCTAGAGTATCTGTCAAAGAATTAGAGATTTTATTACCTCAACAATCTTTTTTGACATTACACATACTTGATCAAAGTACACGAAAATCTAAATTAAACACAGAAAACAAAGGAGCAGATAAAATGTACGTTTTGCTTAACAAGGTCTCGCTTGAATGTAAAATTTGCCTTAAACGACAGAACTAGTATCAGATAATCTTACTAGATTGATAATAATCTAGATAATCTTTCTAGACCTGACTGCAAGGCACATGAAAATCTGATACTAAATCTGCTGTTAAGGACACATTCGACACATTCTTGGGTCTCTGATCTTTTCTGAGGGCGTGCTGCAGTCTCTCAATCCAAATGAAGACACCATTTGTATACACATGCTCAGCTCATTTTAGTGAACATGTACATAAAAGCAGCAATGACGAGCTCTCACTAGCGACAACCACAGAAATACGTCACTGTCCTAAAAGTCTTATTAATGTTCATTCTCCCAAATCTTTTTTCAGAAGCTTCTTCAACTTGTTGAACTTGTTCTTCCCTATTCTCTTCTTGCTTTGCATGTGGGATTTACTCATTTTTGCACCCTTTTTCTCAAACCTGCTCCCTTCCTTTGACTCGTTGCTGGTCTCCTTGTCTGTTTTGACTATGTTGGACTTCTTGATCTCTTTGTCCAACTTCACAGACTCATTATCCATCTTGGCCTTTTTTGGCTTAGTTGGATTCTCATTCTTCTGGGTGTTTGTGGTTTTCTTGGCCATGCTTTTAGTTGGCTTTCCATTTGCTATGGCCGGTGACACAGCTGGCTTGCGGGGGATTGGCTTTAGCTTCTTGGACTTGTTCTTAGACCCTTTAAATGGTTTGTCCTCACCATCGGAATCAGATGCAACCTCTACTGCAGCAGATGGTTCCGTTTCTTCTTCTGCGTCTGTATAGTAACAACAACAGGATATTAATAGTTGTACAGTGAAACTGGACAGAGCACTGTCTCAAACAAAAGATGGCAAATTCCTTTACCATTGGCAACAGTTGTGGTCGGGACTGTGTTGGAGAACTTTTTCAGCTTAGCCACAAAGAAACCATCCATGTTGTGGGAATGAGGGTAGAAGCGGCGTGTAAGTTTTAGAGACGGATGGAATCTGCGTTCTTTGAATCTAAAATAATGTTTGAAAAAATAGATGAGTGAAGAAAATATATCAGGATTAATGTAAATAATGTGGGGGTTTTGTAACACCGTTACCTGGTAAAGCCTTCTTTGCCAAAGTCCAGCCCAGCTGGGACTAGTTTCACATTTCTTTTCTTGAGGGCATAGTCAACTACCCACTCATTCTCTTCCACCTGGCAGGAAGACAGTCAATATTAATTTAAGATTGTCTATGGTTATTCATATAATATATTGCATATTTATCCTTTAGTGTAGCACACTACCCAGTACCCACCATGATAGAGCAGGTGCAGTACACCAGGTAGCCACCAGAGGGAGACTCTGCATTCACTGAGTCAATGGCCGCTAGAATCAGCTCTTTCTGCAGGTGGGCTGAACGTTGAATGTCAGACTCATCCTGATAAGGAAATAACAGCATTAGAATGACACAGACAGATAATTGCAAGGATGTAAATGCACAACACAATTATGAGGCATTTTCTGCAATGGAAGAATATGAATTGTCGGTAACTGGTCCAGTTTGTCTTTTCTTATTCAGAAATAAGTGGCAAATTGAATACAATTCAGGGACAACAATCAATTTCAGTAAGTTCTTTCACATTATAGCGAAGCCATGGCAAGCTCCTACAGACTAGAGTCACTAGACCATGGCAGACACCTACGGGCTAGAGTAACTAGACCATGGCAGACACCTACGGACTAGAGTCACTAGACCATGGCGGACACCTACGGACTAGTCACTAGACCATGGGAGACACCTACGGACTAGAGTCACTAGTCCATGTGCAGGCACCTACAGACTATAGACCATGGCAGACACCTACATACATATTCCCCAGCTACACTGTGCAGTTGCAACATATTGCAGGTAAGTGGTTAATAGATGCCAGTTCTCTGCTGTAGCTAAACATTACCTTACTGGTCTTCACAGCAGGGTCTTTGGATATGACTCCTGTGCCAGAGCAAGGAGCATCCAATAGCACTCTGTCAAACCCACCCATGACCTGAAAACACACAGCATAACAGGCTTAACATGACATATTACAGAACGGACACAAGTAAACACACGTGTAAACACGAGCAGGAACCCGGTTCTTACCTTAGGGAACTGTCTGCCATCGTAGTTACACACCACAGAGTTAGTGACTCCCAGACGGTGGATGTTCCCCACAACACTCTTCAGTCTGTCCGCACTGGCATCATTGGCCACCACCACCCCTGTGTTCCTCATCAGCTGGGCTGTGACAGAAACATTAATGAATAAATATATATACACATATATACACACACACATAATCAATGAAAAACATTGAATTTAATTTGTGGTTTCCAACCAGGGGCACTAGCACCATGGCCCCTCCATTGAAAACACTCATGACACCATAGACCTACGAGTGAAACCAACAAGAGGGGGGACATTAGGAGTACTCAGAGCAGAATAAAATTCTGTTGGCGGTACAGGAATTGAAAAGGGTTGGGATGGGCCTAATAACTAGTAGACCAGTTGAATCAGCGGCGTCTGGTTAAACCACAAGTACCCGAGAATATAAGTGGGGAACCACTGCATAAGATAACACTGCCTTGTCTTATCACACTTTAGCGACACCTTGTGGTTAGTCAGGGACCTGCAATCATGGTTGTTAGCTGGATTACTCCTTGCCTGACATAGGTTGGCATGAACATCCTGTTTGGATGAGCAATGTGATAAGCGAAACAACTTGATGAGATGTTTTATGGTGGACATTTCTTCCACGACTCCCACAAGAGAGTTGAGAGATTCCATTACAGCTAGGTTATAAATCACACATTGGGTGTACAAAATGAAGGGGGGAAAAAACTAAGACTCAACTAAGATGTAGGGGCGTTTACAAACATTAAAAGTGGCATTAACATATTCTTACCTATATAGGTGGTCTTTCCCCCGGGAGCTGAGCTCATGTCAAGTATGGTTTCCCCCTCCTGAGGAGAGAGAGCCATGACAGGCAAGAGACTAGAGGCTCCCTGCAGCATGTAGTGACCAGCCAGGTACTCTGGAGTTGCACCTGGGGACAAGACAACCGACGTTAGCGCAAGACATGAAGATTCCTTGTGATGGTTGCTTTGCAGCCTATGTAGCTTGGTGACCATAAGTATTTCTAAGAGTAGGTAGCAGGTTTAGGATAGGGTCAGTCATATCCCCCACCGGCTTCTGAAATGCAACGTTTGCATACTATCTTCAAACTATGACTGTGTGTGAACGTGAGGACAGCACATGGTTTCTCTCCAACATGAGCCAGCTGAAGTGAGAGGGCCTGTCATCAAACAGACCAAATGGAAATACATTTGAAACCCTTATAAACCATTGAGTATTTGCCCAAGTGGACCCCTAAGTTTTGCAGTTACCCGATTATTCCTTGGATCTACCAGGTGCAGAATCTACAACAAGGCTTAAATTCAGCTACCTGGGCTCAAATCTAACACTAGGCCAACCTTTTCTATGTCTTCTGCTCTAGGTTGTTTGAATCTAACACCAGGCATAGAATATATGACACCTCTATAAGGACTAGAAGCTACCATTAAACATCCGACAGAGTTACAAGCTATGCAGGACTAAAATGGTGAAACCGGCCCAAAGAACACAGTTAGTATTGTGTTTTGTATCAACACAGAACCAGATAATAGTAGAAATAAGACGTTGTTACATCTGATCTCACAGCACACTAATAATAAACTGACCTATGGGGACAGAAGAATCAAAGATGACCAGGCCTACTTTGGACCACTTCCCCAGAGGGTCCAGATTCACCCCTCTGTTGATCAGGGCCTAAATCAGAGAACATACACGTCACTCAGCCAGGCACAATAAGAGACATTACTATTAGCATCTAAAAATCCTTTGGTCAGCGCGACAACAATGATTAGGCAGATGTGTTGGATTAGTCAGTATCAGAAAGAGTTTATTTGCCACGCCTGTATTGTTGGTATTAACTAAGCTATGTTTGAGCAAAGTTAAAAAAAACAGTAACGTTGCTTACCTGAGCCAAGTCCCTTCTCCTCGTCTTCAGTGTATTGGTCCGAATGGTGAGAGGTCGCTGAATTTCATTGGCTTCCAGAAAATCGATTAACTACAAGCACCAAGAGGAATGCCAGTTAGATCAGTATGATTAACTAAACAGTAAGACAAATGTATGACTAGGATATACATTTAAATTAAAATTGTGTCAACAATAAGAATTGTGGGTAACGGAAACATTAACACATACCTCTGTCACTGGGAAAATATCCAGAAGCTGTTCAATGAGAAAATTGTTGTAGCTGTAATAAGTGGACAGATCTTTCTTCAGAAGGTACATGTAGTCTGATCGGTCTTTACCCTCCTCCCTCTTGGTTGAAAAGTGAGACAGAACATCCACATTATCTTTTATTCTCTGGTGGATGGTCTGCAAGTCTAAAAGCAACAAACCTACACACACAAGCAGAGAAAGAAGGTCGCTTAAGATGACAGTCACTTACAAAAGTCTAAGTCCTGAAACGGACTTAACAAAACTGTCAAATCCAAGCTTACCCTCTTTTTCTATTTCCTCTGTTTTAGGTAATTTGAATTGGTCCATCTCATCTATATTAGCTTGTACTGTGTCATCTTCATCTCCACTTCCAGCCTCATTCATTTCCGCCACCTCATCATCGTCTTCATCACTCTCCTCGTCCATTGCTTCCTGCAGCAGCTTCTGTTTCTTGGCAGCTTTCTCAATGGGGAGCAACTGATCATGGTATGAAAGAGCAAAGTTAAAAATGAATGATTCAACAAAGAGATGTAATATCAGAAGTTAAGTACTCATAAGAGGTCTGGAAATAGTTTTGCTATTTTAAGGAACCTCTTTTGCCATTTAGAATGATCTTGAGATATATAAATAATGGCACAAACCTCTCCATCACTGTCTCCTTCCTCCTCGCTCTCCTCCAAGGCACCATAGTCATCAACCAGATCATCGTCGTCATCATCATCGTCATCATCAGCTTCAATTAACTGTTTTTTTTCTTTCTTTTTATCCTCTTCGTCTTCTTCCTGCTCCCATTGGCTGTCACTGTCATCCTCGTCATCTATATTGTCTGCCTCACGCTTCCTCTTTGCTGGTTTCAACCATTCACTGTTTTCATCTGTAAATCCTTGAGACAAGGGGAATGAAACGAATGAATCCTCTGTTTATATTTGTGGGTGATAGCTTTCAGAAAACGGTGTGTCTGTCTGGCAATAGATCCCCATGAGCTACGATGACATAACCCTGCTAAGGTTAATGAATAAACATTAGCTTACCTTTTTTGGGGTCCTCCTCAACGGTTACCTTGGGCTTTTTGGTCACTTGAGCTCGTTTCCCAGCGCTACCAAAACATCATAATCAAAAACAGCAACAGAAATGCATGATACTATATCAAACCTAGTAATTAAAAGCGATGACTGAACAAAGTATTACAATATTACCGTTTTCTGGATCTGCTTGAGAGACGTTTAGGTGCAGCCTCCTCTGCAAATGACAAGCAGTAAATGTTAGCGAGTATAATCTCCAGTGAGAGTTTAAAATTCTAAGACACAGTGTGCCAGAGGCCAAATAAAAACAATGTTCACTACCAGGGCATTTCATTACGTATTTGGGGAAAACATTTGACCTAACCTATTCAAGATAACCATTAAAAAATGTTTTTAACAAAAGAATTATTTATTTTCAAGGAATTTGTACAGATTTTCAATGACCTCTATTTTATATTTAATTATTTACGGCCACTAAAGCAGAAATAGCACAACAGAAACAGTTCTCTGAATTAATGAATGGAGCCATTGTTAAACTGGGCTGTAGGAACATCATCATCACCTTCTGTTATAAACTTGGACAGCTCAGTCTCCGCTCCTTTCTGCTTCCTGGATTTACGCCCTGGGCCACGTTTCACATACGTGGTGGGATCCAATTTCCTGCCCATGACTTACACCTATACAGGTAGTCTGGAGAGATGATACAAAACATAAATATCATGGTGGATTTACACATGTCAATGTCAACAAATCGTCATATTCTAAGCAGCCTGCATCTAAGTTCAGGAGAATGATGTGGTGGATCATGATAATGTGAATGGTTTTATTCAAATAAACATAATAATAATTATAAATAAAATCAATATGTCCGATCAACGCAGCCATGTACCTACCCTCCACATGTTTGATACATCTCCCTATGAGTACATTTTCAGAAGCCGTCTTAACTTGTCATACAAAAGCTGCAGAAAGATCATTAACGCTGGAAAGATCGAGTTAAGTCTGATGCGGTGCAAAATAAAGTATGTCGTTCGTCTCCAAACCTGTTTAATTTCATCCCCCCAAATCAACCATTAAATTAGGCTGTTAATCAATTGTGCAGTATTGGTCCCCATGAAGCTTTACCTTTATGCGTTTGTTATTCTCCTTTTGATTTGGTTATTTTTGCCATTACGGAAGTCACTAATGATGCTGACCGATAAAGTGCCAATAAAAACCTCAATGGTCTCATTGTGTAGTCTTATCCGATGTCATGTCCGTGAAAAAGTTGATCAGTTTAAGAGCCGCAGTGATGCTACCAGCTCCATGCACATGTCAATGTCAACTGATTATAGTGTATGACATGCTGACGTCTATGAGAAGTCTGCAGCTAAGTTCAGGAGGATGATCTGGTGGCGTATCATGATGTGAGTGGTTTTATTCATAGACCACAAAATAATTATAAAAAAAATCATCAATATGTAATCAACAATCAATATGTCCGATCACCGCAGCGACTCCAAGGTATAATAAAACACATCCAGTATATTTCTAGTTCCTATTCTGCTACTCGCACCCCCAGAAAGTTAAGTATACATACTCGCCAAAAGTAACACGCTTTACACACTATTACTGTGACTGAGCCCATAGATGCCCAATATACTAGAGCATAAGGTCCTCTAATGGATCGCTGGAATAACCTCAGAGCTGGATAAATGTATTTAACTTATAATAAAGCGACGTGGACGTTGTATTGATAAAACTGTTAGGAACTAGACTAGTTAGTAAAAGTGTAATGCTAACTGTTAGCCAAAGCAATACCTTTCCATGACTTACAGTACGAGACTACGCATGTTCACTGATATTGAAGTGCCGGTAATTTGCGTCTTGGTATGTCAACGTAAATAACATTCATAATGTAAATGTATAATGCAAAAAAAGAATAGAAGCAAGAGGCATTCTAAAGACAACACACTTTTGCATTAAGTGACCTAATGACTTGCGGGCACTCGCGCACTACGAAATATTTAGGTAGCATAATTAGTTACATGTTAACGCATGATACTAATACTTAATATGACGCAGAGTATCCGTCATTGTGTAAGGCACAAAGAATGCGACATATATACTTACGAGGTCTTCCAAAAATAACCCTGATTCAGTTACAATGTTTTTATCGGATCCCTGATTGCCGTTTCGAGTAAAAACCAACCACATGTGATATTTTTCATTCGCACACGTTGAGACCCCGGAAGAAACAAGCATACGAGTTCCGGCGCATGTGTGACGTAGTTACACCACGATAGAAACATTTTTACTTTTAGCACAACGTGTAAATAAAACACTTATGTAATGTAAATACATTTTAATGTGCATACGTAAATAAAAACTCCCGAGTTTGAATAAATCCCAATTATACTCGACATTGAAATAACACTGACACAGCTAGGGAATTGGTAAACGTTTGTGTGAACAATTGTTCAAAAGCGGTACCTTTAGACCAAAAGAGCATATTAGATCAATGCACCGACATAAAAGAATAAGACATTCAGACATTCTCCTCTCGACATGATCCAGTGTAAATTATTTAATGATTATAATTGGACAAAATAACTAACCAAATATCACTGTATAATGTGCATCACATGTGTTGTCATTCATTACATTAATGGAAAGTCGTTAAAACCGTTTTTTGGTGGTCGTCATTTTATCATGAAAAAAATAATACATTCTAGTACCTGACTGAGTAATGATATACTTAAACGTACTCATCTTTTAACATAGCATACATATTAACATTTGAGTTGATTCGTGACACATTTATTTTGCGGCCCTTCTCTTATCATTTGATATCACGGTCAATAAAATATGTATTTAAAAAAGCATTGTTGCAAATTCACCGACTGAAATCAAGCCTTACAGATATTGCGCATTATTACAGGCACCCATGCATTTTGTGCCGAAATAGTGTGCTATATCCAGAACCTTAGCACTTAGGGCAAATGAAACATTGGGCGTCGTGCCTACTGCCTATTTGTTACATATCCTTCTTTCTAAAAAATAAAATAAATAAATACAATTTAAAAATAAAAATATATAAAAAAGAAATTCTTCTTGCTACCGGCGACACTTGCAAGCGTGTGCTACTCAGTGATTTATTTATCCAGCCTTATGGAATTCTGGAGCTGTCGCGCGTAAATAGAACTCTCGAACGTCTATTTGAAAACGGGCAGTTTTTTTTTAAATAATTTTGATCGTTAAATGAACATTCTATACTTTTATAATAACCAAATAACCTTCGGTTGTTTACTTGACCGCAACTTCTTATGGACATGCCTATGGACCGAAACAAGAAAAGATATGAATACCGAGAAAGAAAAAATATCGTTAACGTAGAATCAAAGGGAACAGTAACGGTAATCAACGAAGGACCAGAAAAAGTCAAACGTAAACGGACAGTAACATTAGAAAACACGACAAAGTCGCAGTCGAATCCAGCAAAACAAACAGGTGGTCGGGGCCTTGGGAAAGCGGGGGCCAGACGTTTGGGTCAGCTATTGAAGCGTGCCATCCAAGAGAAGGAACATGTTACAGGACACAAAACGGTGCCTTTGCCAAGTGAGTCATTTATAGTAGGCTACTGGGTATAACAAGGTTGACTGTAGCCTCTTCAATGTTTGCATAACATTGTAGAAACATGTGAATTATGGGAAAGCCACTTTAGTCCCAACCGGGTCTGAGTGCAAGGCATCTGGAGGTAACCACATTATAACCAACCGGGCTGAAACCAAATATCGTATTATAGTGCACCAATGTTTATTTATCTGGTAAGTGCTCACTGAAACCAAGGGATATCCATCTTCTGAAATCCGTACAAATCGGTACATCCAATACATCCACTTTCCCTGACCAGGTCGTTATATACCTATAAGAAGGTATAGCTGAATTAAAATATTCCATAACCAATACCTGTAACTCCATGTGTGTCTTAACCTGCATCTAGAGACTCCAGTTCGCCTGTTTAAGTACCAGACACAGACAGAGATCGGGTCTCCATCTAAAACCACAGATGCAAGGCATGTGACTAGGGTATCCAGCGTGTCCCAGCTGATCCTTCGGGTGATTTCCCAGTGCAAGCACCAGGGTGGCATTTCCATGGTAGAGCTCAAAGACGCCCTGGCCGCCGGTGGCTATGATGTTACCAAGAACAGCACCCGTGTGAACTTAGCTGTTAAAGGCATGGTGACCAAGGAGACCCTGGTGCAGACCGCTGGAGCAACTGGGTCGTTTAAACTCAACAAGAAGGTATCTATGGTAATACATTTTTGTAAATGTTGTTTTACTCTTGGGACAAATATGACCAGCCCAGTCAGTGATGCATGCTTTTCCCTCAAACGATCAACAATGCCACTAATGGCATGTTAGGAAGGTGTCCTGTGGTATCTGGCACTAACTCATTAGCAGTTCTTTGGTCACCATCTAATCTACCCAGACCTTGACAAAGTGCCTCTCCTAGTGAGCAGATGATCAATGTTATTTGCGTCATCTGTGATATCTGTGATATACATCTGTGAAAACCAC
Source organism: Dallia pectoralis (assembly GCA_029465975.1). Classification (NCBI taxonomy): domain Eukaryota; kingdom Metazoa; phylum Chordata; class Actinopteri; order Esociformes; family Umbridae; genus Dallia; species Dallia pectoralis. Next base: position 15,789,540 of record CM055738.1, on the reverse strand, counting down.
AAAATCAGTATCTCAGAAAATTCAAATATTGTGGAAAGGTTCAATATTGAAGACACCTGGTGCCACACTCGAATCAGCTCATTAACTCAAAACACCTGCAAAGGACTTTAAATGGTCTCTCAGTCTAGTTCTGTAGGCTACACAATCCTGGGGAAGACTGCTGACTTGTCAGCTGTCTAAAAGTCGACCATTGATACCTTGTACAAGTAGGGCAAGACACAAAAGGTCATTGCTTAAGAGGCTGGCTGTTCAGAGAGCTCTGTGTCTAAGCAAATTAATAGAGAGGCGAAGGGAAGGAAAAGATGTGGTAGAACAAAGTGTACAAGCAATAGGGATAACCACACCCTGGAGAGGATTGTGAAACAAAACCCATTCAAAAATGTAGGGGAGATTCACAAAGACTGGACTGCAGCTGGAGTCAGTGCTTCAAGAACCACCAAGCACATACACATGCAAGACATGGGTTTCAGCTGCCGCATTCCTTGTGTTAACCCACTCCTGAAAAATACACAGTGTCAGAAGCGTCTTGCCTGGGCTAAAGACAAAAAGGACTGGACTGCTCCTGAGTGGTCCAAAGTTATGTTCTCTGATGAAAGTAAATTTTGCATTTCCTTTGGAAATCAAGGTCCCAGAGTCACAGAATCCACGTTGCTTGAAGTCCAGTGTAAAGTTTCCACAGTCAGTGATGGTTTGGGGTGCCATGTCATCTGCTGGTGTTGGTCCACTGTGTTTTCTGAGGTCCAAGGTCAATGCAGCCGTCTACTAGGAAGTTTAAGGTATCCCTGTTCTTAATTGGCCAGCAAACTCGCCTGACCATAACCCTATAGAAAATATATGGGGTATTGTGAAGAGGATGATGCGATATGCCAGACCCAACAATGCAGAAAAGCTGAAAGCCACTATCAGAGCAACCTGGGCTCTCATAACACCTGAGCAGTGCCACAGACTGATTGACTCCATGCCATGCCGCATTGCTGCACTAATTCAGGCAAAAGGATCCCCAACTAAGTATTGAGTGCGGTACATGCTCATACTTTTCAGTTGGCCAACATTTCTAAAACTCCTTTTTTTATTGGTCTTAAGTAATATTCAAATTTTCATAGATACTTCATTTGGGATTTTCATTAGTTGTCAGTTTTAATCATCACAATTAAATGAAATAAACATTTGAAATATATCCGTCTGTGTGTAATGAATAAATATATCCAAGTTTCAGTTTTTGAATGGAATTACTGAAATAAAACAACTTTTTGGTGATATTCTAATTATATGACCAGCACTTGTATATATAGATGTTAATTTATTTTCTCTTGTTCTGAACTTACAGGCCATGACTGATAACAAGAGAATTAGGACGAGAGGCTGTGATGCAGCAATTAAGGCAAAACAGAAAAAAGAGAATTTGAATTCAGCCACAGTTGGAATTGAAAATTCCTTGAGGCCAACAAGAAAAGCTTTCAACGATGGTATTAAAACGGCTAAACCAGTGGGCAAATCACAGAAACCAGATGCCAAGACACCAGCTTGTAGGAGAGCCGTAGGAAAGTCTCAAAGGGCAGTAAGAGACAGACCAAAACAGGTAGGCAAAGGCCATAAACTAGCAGGACAACTATCAAATGACCAGCCGACGTCCAGAGACAAGACTGCGAAACCCCCAGGTGTGCACAAAAAGCAGTGAAATCAGATTCTCTCCAAAATAGTTCGTATCCCCAGAACTGAGCCCCAGTTACAGAGACCTAAGACCATCAAGGTGGAGACTATGGACATAGAGTATTGTCAGTAGTCATAGATTTACTACTGTTTATATTCAATCCATCATATTGTTTGTATTACATAGTTTGAGACAAATTAAATGTATACTCAATGTGATTTGTCCTTATTTTGAGTGTTGCATTCCCTCTTAATTCTACAGTCCTTAACAAGGAACATCTCAAACGAGACAATATACAGTTTATTTCCACTGCATAATACATATTTTTTGCACTTAATACATTTCAAAAATACATATTTGTTGATAACAAAGACAATATTTGGTGCCAAGTCCTTGCAGACGGTATCTCAGAACAGGATTCATTTGATATTGCACCGTTGCCATAGTAAAAATACCATCCTCGGCACACTGTACACACTCATACTAGCGTAAAAACCCACAGTCCACATGAATCCAGAACCATGTCCATATCGACAGCCTTTCGAAGCAATGTGGTGTCAATCTCTTCAGAGCACACCCCAGACCTCCTCAAAGGCCGAGCACATCTTGGCACAGGTGAGAGCAGCAGAGAGAGGGTAATTACTGATGGACACTGTTTTGTCTGTATAGTCCACATTCACCTACAACAGAGAAAAAGCATGTTTCAAATCAATGAATAATGCTCGAGCGAATTCCCCCTTTTGGTTTTTAACTGTACAATATATATCAATTCAGAGTCAGTTAAGCTGATCCTAGACCTGTGCAAACAACACAACTCACCGCTCCGTGTGCAAAGGCTCCAACTACAACTGCAGCGGGTCCATCAGGCACTACGCTGCGGGCGTTCACCGCCTCCCCTGCTGAGAAAGAGGTACAGAAGCGAGGACAACCGGGGGGCAGGTGGTCCGACACGGGGTTCTTGATGAGCTTCAGCAGGCGTTGGGAACTGTCAGATGCCCTTACACTAAGCTTGTGCAGTAGCTGGACTGAGAGGAGAGAAAGGGTACATTAAGGCTGTGGCACACCATGCTAACCCAAGTTAAAGTATATATGATTAAACCAACATGTCAAAGCGAGATACAGAACAGTATAAATTAATTGACTTATAGGTCATGACACACAAAGTCTGAAAAAGTACCCTATACATTCTAGTATGGAGCCAGCAGCAAGAGTTCCATACGAATATGGACCAACCCACAGACTTACCCATGAGGCCGCAGAAGCGGTTGAAGGTTCGGGGGATGCGAGTCTGTGGGTTGATTTCTATTAAAGCATTCTTCTCTGTGTGGATATACACCTGCAGGAGACCTGCCCTATTCAACGGACTGTCCATTAGCATTAACAAACACTGGGGGAAAAGAAATCACAAGATGTGGCCCGGGTTAGAGGAGACGACAAAAGAAAGATGTCAGGTGATCCGAGGGCAAGTGTAAAAAATAGCAGCTTACCTGATGTGTTATGTCAGGACGAATCTTTCCAGGGTCCCGTCCATTTTTGATGATCATGCCTTTGTGTTGGTCGCAGTTCAACAGCTCAAATACCTTTCCAACCTGAGGAGAAAATGATATAACATGACTGACGTCCCAATGTTTACTTAAACGTCACCTGCTTTCATAAAACATAAGACAGGCTATGCATAAATTATATATTATCAAAGGTCGGCACAAACAGGTTATCTAGATTGTTTTCTTTCAATAACGTAGGAAGACAGAGACGCAGCCAGAGCTAGTTTGCAAACCAATGGGTTAGATGGCATGCTGATACCATAGACTCTTTTTGGTGAACGTTGGGAAACGAGTCGGATTCATTTCTTTAAGGTAAAACATAAATTTGTCCATAAGATTAAGATTATACGTTAATAGAAAACAGTAGGCGATAATAAATATAACTGGTAAGTTTTCACGCAAAATCCGTTCGCCTTTACTCTGAAGGCTTTTTAAATTGTTTGGAGGATCTTTTAAGCATTTAAAACGAAGAGCCGCTCGAGAGCCAAATGAGCCGGCTCTTTTAGTTGAACATAGCTAGAGGCGGCTCACCAATAAGTCTTGTTATGCCCATCATGGTGACACATAAAACCCTTGTATTTACCTTAACTGTTTCCAGAGTTGCCCCCTCTAAAATAACAACGAGTCGCCTTTCCACCATGCGATCGTGAAGGCTACGCATGTGTTTTGCTGGTTTTGGTTCATATTCGTCTAAATGCTCAAGACCACGCTTTTCACCTCCTTGGGTTGCCATGTTGCTTGTAAATCGGCCGTCGCGTGAATAACGCGTCACTGGTATAGGCGGAGTTATACGTGTAGTAAATAATTTAAGGACGATTACACAGACATACATTATGCCCAGTCCTGATCTAAAACAGCAAGCCGAGATGGGAAAAACATGTGGAAAGAAAACATAGTAAAACCTTGATTAGCTAATGAGAAACACAACCTGCTTTGCAAACATTAAACTTTATTATTTAGAAATATTGGCCACACACATCTAGGACTACTATGTACATTCACACTATTCATAATCATGTCTTTAATACTGTTTGGGTCTTTGGCACTGTCTCCTCACTTAATTGTAATTCCATCCATATGGATAGCAAGGTGCTTGTTATATTCACATTCTACTTCAACCTCTACACAGTTTTAAATTAAATTAATACTCTGTTAGATTTACTTTATTACCCAGACAGAACTTTCCCAGCTCCTGGAAAATGGATGCTTCCTAATAGTCACCTCTACCGTGAGTTGCATTTGGACTTTGCTATTGCCCTTTAAATCAGTCCTGTGTTTTTAATGCCTCTGCTTTTTTGGAACCATAAGGACATGTGACAAGTGTCAGCACATCTGTAAGAAAGGCTGTTGGAGTTTGTCGGGGCAGGTGAGGGTCGTAGGGCAGAGGTCAGAGTTTCCACAGATGACAGTAACCAGGAATGAGGGTTCAACAGGCATGAACCCACGGTATAGGTCAGTGTCACAGTTTATCTGAAAGAAGATATCAATAAATCAGTAAATATATTAAACATATGAAATGTTTGTGTCAGGCATCTGCCATTATAATTATTTTGATCAATTGTTATCCCTACCTGAGTGAATGAGGTGAGGAACAGATGAGTGTAAGACAGTCCTGAGAGAGCAAGGTCTCTAGGAAACTTCTTTAAACTGTTATTGTACGCCTGAGAAACAAACAAATAGATAATATGAGATAAAAAGCAAAGAAAGAACATCACTCAAACAAATTCCTCCTGTACGACCAAAACATATATTCAATTAGCCAGTGTCCTGACCTGTAGCGCCACCTGCAGGGCAGAGTGCTGCACCCACATCTCCTGGTGCTGTGTCCATGACAACGACCCCACACTCCCAGTGCCTCCAGTCACATTTAAGTACTGAGACCACACACACTCTGCTATGGATCTGGGAGACTCACTCTGAGAACTGACTAGAGCACAGGGAAAGTAGTTTGTTACAGACACACAGAAATGAGCGTACAAACAGGGTGGCCAGAATACAGACTATATACATGCTTTGTGTCCTTTGTACAACTCTGCAGTGTCATTACAATCCCAGTGAGGGGCAGAGAGCAGATCAATGCCTTACTGTGAGGTAGCAGGAGATGGAGAATATCTTTAGCCATCAGGGTCCCCAACACAGCAAAGTTTACGGCCCTGTCTCAAAAGCATCAAAATGTATCAATTACATCATGTGATTCAAATATTCAAATACACGATTGCCTTCCAACATTGTTCATTTTATGATCGGTTACGTCCATTTGGGTTACCTGGGATAGCTAGGATGGAAAAAAGGCTGGACAAACATCCCCATGGGAAAGATGAGCTCATTTCTAGAGAGAAATGGAGTGATGGACAATCTAGGGCAGAAATGGAGAATCAAATTTATTTATAATATATCCAGCCAAAATCTATCAAAATATTACATCGAAACAAAGTTGAATATGTATATTACATCGATCCAAAATCAAATATGTTCGTAATACATTGATCCAAAAGTGAATATATTTATAATACATCGATGCAAAATACAATATGTTCATATTGCAATTATCTAAAATCGCACAGAGTTTTAACAAATAAGAGCTCACAAATCAGTTTGTTCATTCTGGGAATATAGATTGTGTCGTCTCTTCTGCTGGAGAGAGAGAGATTGGATGTAGTTGGAAAAATAGTCGTGTTCACTGATTGTCACCTAAAAATGGAGGAAAAGGAGAAAACTGGTGTTTACAAAATAATGCAGACAAGTACAAGTACATTAAAAAATGTATTCGCTGAGCCAACACGTTGACGTAAATGTGTTTCATTCAATTTACCTGGTAAAATAAGGAAAACAAAATATGTCAATAAACACCCGCGCTACTCTGAATAAGATACTCTACCTTTAGGTAAAGTGTGTTCAGCTCATCTTCACTGAAAGTGTTTTTTTTAAGTCTTGGTGTTAAAGACTTAATCTAGTAAAACAAAGATTTTGATTTTAGTTGAAATTACAATACACAGTCGTGTTTAAATTAGGCCCTCAATAAATTATGTTAACTTTTATGTTTTACCTTATTTAAAACAGTACGAGAATCTTTATCTGTCCAAATTACATCAGCCACTTTGGACTTGATAGAAGAAAAAACACCATTAACCATCTTCTGTGCCTAAGAAAACAGATAATACAATGCCATAAGTCATTATAATGTACACATTAATGAATTGAAACAAATGCATTTAATTGCTGTTACACTTTTACAAAATTCATTGCATTACACATTGTGCTGTTTTTATTATCTCTCTGCAGGCACGCCTGCACACCACAAAAACACAGCCTCTGACCTCTATATATCCCGTAGTCTCACTCAGTAACTGTGCCAGGATCATATGAAATCCTTTCTCTGTCTTCAGGACACACTGTCTCCAGCGAGGGACTTCCTGAGAGTAGCAGGTAACAATTAACAGTAATTCACAGGCAACACATTCAGCCACAGTCCGTGTAATTGAAATACAAAGCTGGTAAAACACAGTCCACATGTTACCTCATGTTCAGTCCCCAGTGCTATGGAGAAGTTTCTCTCTGCCTGAGCAAACCTGGAATCCAGTGCGGGTATGACAGTGTGGAGAAGATCGAAGACCATAAAGGTGTGTACAGGACCACTAAACAGAGATGGACAGTTATCAGGCACTGTGTCAATAGATTGCTATATTATGTATTATGGGCATTTTACTAATTTAGTAATATATTTACAATGTTATACATAATAGCTTGTATAATGAGAAACCTTCAACCAGGTGTAATTGTTCGTCGTTCTTATAGCTTTACGGGAGCTTTCTGATATCCGAAGCATCCATATTTTTAAGAGCAGAGGAAGTATAAACATCCTTACAGCTCTGCTTAGGCATTTAGTTTAAGCTTGCTATTCTAGGTTAGTTACTACGTTCTATAATAAATATATGATTGACTACATGCTACTGATTACTTGCTACTCATTTCATCCATTCCCAGCCATTTGCGAATTATGCGGGACATGTGGCTGATGTACGGAAGGTTGTGCAGGAGGACATGATCCGATTGGCTAACGGGATGGGGATGGAAGGTGGCCTGTAGACAACCCAGCCAATCAATGGCCGGTGCCAGGGTCTGTGCAAAAAACAACAACCAAACAGATTAGTTCTGTGAAGAACAGACAGACAAATGACCAATTGGTGTGTTCGTTACAGAAGGGGGCGGGTGAGGGTGAGTAGAGAGGCAGACCTGTAGCTCTCTGATGGTTAGGCGGTGGTGCAGCATGCCCTGCTCCAGGCGATAGGCTAGAGGTGAGGCCTCTGCAGCCAATTCAGAGGACAGGGAGATGAACAGACCGACGTGGACATTGGTTCTTTTGGAGGGAAAGCCTAACAAGGCCATCAACCTCTGACACAAGGCCATAAACGGACGCAGAGTCTGGTGGTGAATACATTCAGAATGAGCATGAGAGAAGAAGTAAACCTGTTAGCAACCTGTAACCAACACACAGATGGTATGATATATTTAAGCAATAAGGCACACTGGGGGTTTTTAATATGGCCAAGGGTTTTCTCCACCCAATGTGGACAGTTAGAACATATGTTCACATTGGTGTACAGTGTCATTTAATTAAGCTTTCAGCCAACTGGCCATTAGGAATAAAGGAGACATTTATGATGTAGAATTGATAGAGGTTTACCTGCGTTGTTACTTTGGACCTTAGAGTTTTGTTGCTCCATTCCGTCGGTATCTTAAAGTCTGGCTGATCAATCTATGGTATGAGGGTGAATAAATGGATAGCGGAAGTTTTTTCCATAGTGAAATAGGCATTGAAAATGACCCATACTGTAGTAGTTCACTCAAATGACACAATGACATTTTTACCATTATGGCAGCAAATAGAACTGTATATTGTCTTGTGGCACAATTGACAAAAACACACTAACAACCTCAAGACACCTTCAGACTGTTATTGGTGCACTATACTACAGAGAAACCTCTGCATATAGTTTAGAGGTCTTTAGTGAACCTGTTTATATGATATACTGACCAGTCATATCCCATTACATTAGATGCCCACTACCCATTGGCTGTAATTCTCCCCCTATAAGTCATCTATCAGTAGCAGCTCATAGTAACATTCTGACTATGTGTGCTTAGCATCTGATGATAGTGAATAACACTGTGATCGTTTCCCCAGCACTGAATCTTAGAATAAGGATTTGGACAATATACACACAAAAATGCCTATATTGTTACGAGTCCTTGGAAAGTATTTGTGCTAAAAAGCTATTATTTGAATACAATGCCAGGGATTTCAAACTATCCTTGTCCAAAAACAATCATCACTCATCCAGATTCCCAGTTCTGCAGACCTGTATGACCATCTTGTTTCCCTGAGGGTCGTTAGGATCTTTGCCCGCATAAACACTAAAGAATGGGAAGGTGGCATAGTCCCTCATCAGTAGAGACAGAGTGGTGTTGAAATCCGTCCGGTTCCACTGGCCTGAAACTGCCCAGCCACCCAGCTGGTATTTCCCACAGGGGTAGAGAAGAGAAAGAGTTTTGTCCAGACGAGACAAGCGAGTTTATTTCATCAACATCATATACCACCAATTTATTCAAATGATCAGACCTGGTGGACGAGCAGGAGAAACGGTTCTTGGCCAGCAGTTTCAGTGGGCCCAGTGTTCATGCAGGACCGGTAGAACCTGCAGGGCTTCTGCTTTGCTGAGTCCCCCGTACTGGAGTCCTCAGATTCTGACATGGATGGAAACAAGTTGAGGGTTAAAGGTCTCTACATTTTGTTATATAATAAGTCGAATTTGTTGTATATACAGTGAGAGTATCTCACAAGAGTGAGTGCACTCCTCAGATTGTGTAAATATTGGATTAGATTGTTTTTTAAATTGTAACTTACAGACTGCACTAATGTAACTGTAAATTAAATGTTTTTGAGTGAACCGCTGAAATAACAAAACGCGTGTCAGTGTTTAAGTATTTCTGCGTAATTCAGGCTATTTAGAAGGGGGCATATTTGGATGGGAGACACCAGTCCAGACTGCAGGACCAATCTAGGTCCCAGGTCTTTCAGGGTCTGTGATCCCAAAGCAAATACACAACACTTGCAGACAATAAGGAAAGCGACGATTCTAGACTCTCACCCAAGACATCCCTCATTGCCAGCAGCAACGCGTCAACTCTGTTTGGCATTCTGTCAACTGGAGTCGCGTCTCTAATTTCCGTCTGTGTCCCCAACTCTCCTCCGCTCTCTTTCTTCAGCAATGCCGCCCTGCTATTGCGGCCCTGTGGGTGTACGGGGATGTTCTTGCCTCTGTTCCTCCCCTTAAAAGACTCTCCATCCTTATATCCGCAGGTATCCAGGAAGTAGTCGCAGGGCTTAGAGAAGGGGTCCACTGTGACTGCCAAACGGGCAGCGGCTTTTTCACAGGCAGAGGTGGTGCACGTAGGAGAAGCTGATGGTGTCCCGGCGGGGAGGTGCTGATGGAAGAAGTAGGCCAGACCCAGTATGGAGACACAGAACGTGGAGACCAGAAGAACAATGAGACGGTGGCGACGCCTCCAAATCCAAGCCTGGTTCTGGGACTCAGGGCGGGGATTGGGTTGAGGCTGGGACTGGTTATCAGGATGGGACCCCAGCTGGGTTTCAGACTGCACATCGGTCTGCACCTGAGACCGGGGCTTAGAGAGAAAGTTCTGGAACTGAGCCTCTGGCTCCAACAGAAGATGGGGCTCTGGAAGGTTATCAGACCGGGGCTGTAACTCACCGTCAATCTAAACAAAAAGTGAAAACAATTCCAGTCACCCTATTACATAATATGTCGGAATGCATTTGGACTTATTCGACCCTATAAACCTTCTTTAATGGAACAATTTTAGCAGATAAATACTGATCTCTGTATAACTACATGTTGTGTTTGACTTTGGAAACTGTAGAACATTCAGACATTTTTTCCACATCAAAACACAAATGCGGACAGTGGAGTTGAATCTGAAGCAAGTCAACACATTGTTCACATTACCTTGTTTACATTACCTTGTTTACATCACCTTGTTTACATTATCTTGTTACATCAGCATTAGATAATTAAGTCATTCTGCGGGTCTTACCTGAGGCTCTACAGGTTTTTTTGCCATTCTTCTGTGTCGTATTATGCCTCTGGGGTTAAGGTTATTGCACAGGCCGACGTTCCTTTCTGCCTCACGCGTAGCCTCCAGTGCTCGCTCGCTGTCAACTATCTGTCATTTCATCTCTATCTCTCTTCATCACTCACTTCTCAACTCTGCGGACTTTCTGATAAACAGTTCCCTCTCACACTCTCAATCTCCCCAACACGCTCAAGTGACGTCATAGACCCTGAGGGTTTGACATGCATACCGGGGGTGTTTGACATGAAGGAAGCAAACGACGCAGACAGAAGAACCGTCACCTTGAAGTTGGTACAGAGCCAGGAAAGTGTGACCAACTCATAGACAAAGAAGAACAGATATTTATAAAAATGGCAATTTAACATAGATATACAGTCAGGTCCATACATATTTGGACATTGACACAATTTCAATCTCTTTGGCCCTGTATACCACCACAATGGATTTGAAATAAAAGACCATTACAATGTGCTTAATAAAGGCCTAACTGCTTGTGATGTACTGTATACATAGGGACTTTTATTCTGAAGTGCTGGGAGTACATTGTGGGTACTAGGGGGCGGGCTTTTCAAAGTGTTATAAGCTCACTGTAAGTCCTCAGTCCTGTGTGCTTTAATAAGGAGTTCATAGGAATTCTAAATTAATAAATCTTAGGAATACATAAATATTCTTAACATCACAACAGTTGGCCAGATCAAGACCACTCTCCAGGAGGTGGGCGTATCTGTGTCAACAACCAAAAGAAGTCTTCACCAGCGTAAATACAGAGGGTTCACCACAAGTTGTAAACCATTGGTGAGCCTCAAAAACAGGAAGTACAGATTTGAAAAAACATCTGAAAGAGCCTGTACAGTTCTGGAACAACATCTTATGGACAGATGAGACAAAGATCAACTTGTACCAGAATAATAGAAAGAGAAGAGTATGGAGAAGGGAAGGAATTGCTCATGATCCAAAGTACCACCTCATCAGTGAAGCATGGTGGAGGTGGTGTTATGGTGTGGGCACATGATCCATACCACCTGATCAGCATGGTGGAGGTGGTGTTATGGTGTGGGCACATGATCCATACCACCTGATCAGCATGGTGGAGGTGGTGTTATGGTGTGGGCACATGATCCATACCACCTAGTCAGTATGGTGGAGGTGGTGTTATGGTGTGGGCACATGATCCATACCACCTGATCAGCATGGTGGAGGTGGTGTTATGGTGTGGGCACATGATCCATACCACCTGATCAGCATGGTGGAGGTGGTGTTATGGTGTGGGCACATGATCCATACCACCTGATCAGCATGGTGGAGGTGGTGTTAGGGTGTGGGCACATGATCCATACCACCTAGTCAGTATGGTGGAGGTGGTGTTATGGTGTGGGCACATGATCCATACCACCTCATCAGCATGGTGGAGGTGGTGTTATGGTGTGGGCACATGATCCATACCACCTGATCAGCATGGTGGAGGTGGTGTTATGGTGTGGGCACATGATCCATACCACCTGATCAGCATGGTGGAGGTGGTGTTATGGTGTGGGCACATGATCCATACCACCTGATCAGCATGGTGGAGGTGGTGTTATGGTGTGGGCACATGATCCATACCACCTGATCAGCATGGTGGAGGTGGTGTTAGGGTGTGGGCACATGATCCATACCACCTAGTCAGTATGGTGGAGGTGGTGTTATGGTGTGGGCACATGATCCATACCACCTCATCAGCATGGTGGAGGTGGTGTTATGGTGTGGGCATGTGATCCATACCACCTGATCAGTATGGTGGAGGTGGTGTTATGGTGTGGGCACATGATCCATACCACCTCATCAGCATGGTGGAGGTGGTGTTATGGTGTGGGCACATGATCCATACCACCTGATCAGCATGGTGGAGGTGGTGTTATGGTGTGGGCACATGATCCATACCACCTGATCAGCATGGTGGAGGTGGTGTTAGGGTGTGGGCACATGATCCATACCACCTAGTCAGTATGGTGGAGGTGGTGTTATGGTGTGGGCACATGATCCATACCACCTCATCAGCATGGTGGAGGTGGTGTTATGGTGTGGGCATGTGATCCATACCACCTGATCAGTATGGTGGAGGTGGTGTTATGGTGTGGGCACATGATCCATACCACCTCATCAGCATGGTGGAGGTGGTGTTATGGTGTGGGCACATGATCCATACCACCTCATCAGCATGGTGGAGGTGGTGTTATGGTGTGGGCACATGATCCATACCACCTGATCAGCATGGTGGAGGTGGTGTTATGGTGTGGGCACATGATCCATACCACCTGATCAGCATGGTGGAGGTGGTGTTATGGTGTGGGCACATGATCCATACCACCTGATCAGCATGGTGGAGGTGGTGTTATGGTGTGGGCACATGATCCATACCACCTGATCAGCATGGTGGAGGTGGTGTTAGGGTGTGGGCACATGATCCATACCACCTAGTCAGTATGGTGGAGGTGGTGTTATGGTGTGGGCACATGATCCATACCACCTCATCAGCATGGTGGAGGTGGTGTTATGGTGTGGGCATGTGATCCATACCACCTGATCAGTATGGTGGAGGTGGTGTTATGGTGTGGGCACATGATCCATACCACCTGATCAGCATGGTGGAGGTGGTGTTATGGTGTGGGCACATGATCCATACCACCTCATCAGCATGGTGGAGGTGGTGTTATGGTGTGGGCACATGATCCATACCACCTGATTAGCAATTAGATTTATGATGTTAGTTTGTCAAATTCCTTTTGGTCCCTTGAAAAGGTAGAGGGGCACATATCAAATGTGTTGTAATTCCTACTCCGTTGACCTGATTTGGATGTAAATACCCTTAAATTAAAGCTGAAAGTTTCATTTCAATCCATTGTGGTGGTGTACAGAGCAGGGCGAAAGAGATTAAAATTGTGTCAATGTCCAAACATTTATGGACTGGACTGTATTTTTAATACGTCATTTAGTGTGTTACACCAACAATTTAATGTTGTTAAAAGTTCATAAAAAACATCGCTGTAGAAATGCGTGACAATAGAAACAGTAGAGAAACTTGGTGCCCCAAAAAGAACCAGTCATTCTCAGAATGGATAAACATGCAGACGCAGCAAGCTGGCGTGAGCTGATAAGACCCGTGATAGATGCCAGACGTCAGGAATTTAACACGTCATAGAATAGGGTGAGGAAGAAACGAATGCCGCTCAAACTTGTGTGAATTAACCAAAGAATGCACCGAAAACACTTTATTTCAGCATGTAGCAGTTTTATTTGGAGTACAGTAAATGGAAAAAAGAAAATACATGTACTGGTTGGCATGTTTGGAACCGTAAACATATACACATTCACACAAATATAAAAGAGGAATTCATAAATGAAAAATAAAGGCAATCCTTAAATACATGTAAAGAAACAAAGTGGTGTTTAGAATGTGTCAGCGTACAATTGTCTCACGGTGACGACGACGTCTCACAGAAATGACAACAGCATTGTCACATGTTCAATGGGTCTACGATAGCTGTTAGGTTTGTCCATGTTGTTGAGGCGCTACGCCAGACATAGGAATGTAAAGACATTGGTCTTATGGGCCACACCAGTCTGAACAAGTGTGAGGGGAATACTGTGGTCGAAAAAACGCACATCAAGTTTCACATAAATATCAGAAGAAGAAAAAGGTACTCAAGTACGGTACAGTGAGATTAGAAGCAGAGTAACTATTACTGATAGACATAAAAATACGCTAAAATGAATAGTAAAAACAGTAGTATTAATTGGAATAATATGAGAAAAGATAACAATATAATGTGTAAAGCATCCACAGAAAACATAGCGATGTGAATTCCAGCCCAAAGGTGGTGAGTATAAAGCACGGTGCATATGAGCGACCACTATTTGGGTTTGGACCATGTTGAGACGTAATACCAACACTTAGAGGAGTGTTTCTAGGAGTGGTCCATATGCTGCTGCTGCTACGGTCAACGGTCTAACCGCTGACATCGGGTGCAATGCTGTCATTTGATCTGGTGCACGTTGATAATACTGAAAACCCTGATTCGGAATCAGTTTTCTAACAACATTCAGAGCGGATGCACAAATGCCCGAAATACTGAGCATTTCTGAATAGTTACAGCATTTGTTCATATAATTGTTAATAAACGCAGAAGTGTTTAGTGTGCAAGGGTGTTCAGATGCCTAATGAGAGATTACTAATTCTATTCGCCTTAAAGCTGACTAATGGGAGTCGTGCATGGTCCTGAAGTAGTGAATCCACCACAACTACTGACATAGGATCAGATGTTATTCCTGTCCCTTTAAAATTAACAGTAGGGAGGATTTAGGGATCCGACTTCAAATGATCCTAGACCTGTGGTTAATAACACTTTTATTTTGAGCACAGATCATGTAGGAAGCCATGCTGCGCTTGTTAAACTACAGCACTCTATTTAGACGACATTAGATCATAAGATGGCAAATCAGTCCAACTGTATTACCTAATGACCTTAAAATGGTCCGGTACACTTTCAATTCTTTTGACATGGAAACACTTTTCATTTCATTTTGATCTTATATTCCCCTAATTGGGGGACAGTAGATCGGAAAACCCACTGTTGATGTTACATGCCTATAAAGCAACAAACACACACATACACAGAATATACAAGAGCCATATTAAACAGGTTTTTGCACTCATTTTAGGCCTAAAGAACAACTGGATTTCCTACAGCACACCGCTCTGCTACCATCATAGAATATGTTGTTATGTGAACAGCACTCTCTAAAGGAAATTAAGCCACTTTTTACAGGCACCACATCTCCCAAAGTGCTTTAGGTGCCATCAGCCCAAACAAGGTGCAGAGGAACATGTATTAGTCCTGGTGCACTGGGATCAGACAGGGGAACAGGTATTGGTGCACTGGGATCAGACAGGGGAACAGGTATTGGTGCACTGGGATCAGATATTGGTGCACTGGGATCAGACAGGGGAACAGGTATTGGTGCACTGGGATCAGACAGGGGAACAGGTATTGGTGCACTGGGATCAGACAGGGGAACAGGTATTGGTGCACTGGGATCAGACAGGGGAACAGGTATTGGTGCACTGGGATCAGACAGGGGAACAGGTATCGGTGCACTGGGATCAGATATTGGTGCACTGGGATCAGACAGGGGAACAGGTATCGGTGCACTGGGATCAGACAGGGGAACAGGTATGGTGCACTGGGATCAGATAGGGGAACAGGTATTGGTGCACTGGGATCAGACAGGGGAACAGGTATCGGTGCACTGGGATCAGATATTGGTGCACTGGGATCAGACAGGGGAACAGGTATCGGTGCACTGGGATCAGACAGGGGAACAGGTATGGTGCACTGGGATCAGATAGGGGAACAGGTGTTGGTGCACTGGGATCAGACAGGGGGGGTACTGTCATGTCTTGGTAAACATTTGCCAGTAGGAACAGCTGTATTTAGACTAACATTCTCCACACCTAACCACAAACACTACAACACCAACATCTTACATCTTCTCTTCACCTTTCTAACACTGAGACGCTGCAGGCCAGGAGAAATGAACGCTGGATGGTTAGAACTTTATCAAACATGTTCCTATAAGTGTAGAGGGATGAAGAGAGAAACCAGCTCAGACCATTGGGGCACATGATTAAGCTGCGCTTGTGCAAGTGATGCTGGGAGATTTCACGTAAACAAAGAAACGGCCACGGTGACACTTTGGTTTTAACACGTTGGGGAAGAAGGGAGGGGCGTCTCTCAATGCAGTACATTACCTCTGAACCAAGAGACAGGGAATAACTAGAAAGAGGAGAGACATAGGGAAAACCTATTGCATGCAAGCATACTCTTCAGGCACTCGTGGAGAGACACACACACACACGCACACACACACAGCCCTGTTGAAACGACAGAATGGCAGAAGCTGATATGATCCTGTGCCTTGGATTTGGTTCATAGTTTAACGCGATCATGCCTTGGCCTTGGCTCGCTGAGTGTGGCACTTCATGCACAGGATCCTGCCATCCAATGGGTAGCAGCCATCTGCATCAGCCTCTATAGAGAGGGGGCGGGAACAATCCTGCAACCAGGAAGAGGGAGAACCGGAGGCATCAGCGTGTGCAGAATGTCGGTTAAAAACAACCTGACTTTGCATCTTTTCATAATACACCAATATCAGGTAATCGTTACGAGACATACCATCTCCCTTGTCCAACCTTTAAAATTCTATGAACAAACAAAGAACCGAACTACAACTGTCTGTTGTTCTCACCTCACAGCGGTAGCACTTGAGGTGGAAGTTCTTCTCGAGGGCCACAACCCTGACAGTCTCCTCGCTGCCGGCATCAGGGACTATGGGCTCATTACAGCTCACACACAGGGGAGAGAAGCGCCTACAGCCGGGGGGAGGGTGGGGGGAGGGGTTAGATGGCCATTACAGCTGAGTACCAAAGACTATCCAACACTGAAAGAGTTAAATGAGTGCAGGGAAAGGGCCAGGGCGTACCTGTGGTAGTCGGGGACGCAGTATGGGTTGTTGTTGTCATCCGTGATGAACGGCGCCCCCTCCAGGCTGCAGGCACATGTGCAGCAGCGGAAACAATGGGCATGGAAGCATTGGCCCACAGCCTTCAACACGCGGTCGGTAATACGCTCCCCGCATCGTGAACACACGGCCAGAGAATTCTGAAGACACACCAAATTACACAGCAATCTGGTAACTTTCCCAAATACCAGAAATCCTGCTGGGAGGATTCGGAGAACTACGGTTCATTCCAACACAATACTGGGAATAAAACCAGAATAAGGGTGAAAATGTGTGATTTTGTATTAAGACATTTTGCCACCCTGAATGTGCATCTCTATTGGAGTGAGATGGAGGAGGACTGAGGGCTCCTCTGGAAGGGAAGATGTGTGGACTTACGGTGTAGCAGTCCTCACACTCTGGAGCTCCGTCACGGTCGTAGAACTGCATGCCCTGCAGGGGGCGCTGGCAGCTCAAACAGCAGAAACAGTCCGAGTGGAACAGTTGGTTCATGGCTTTAACTGCTGGCTGGGAACGAGACAAGGCCTCCTTACATTTACCACACACGTCTGAAAAAGAGAGGGGAGAGAGAGAGAGGGGAGAGAGACAGAGACGCACAAAGGAAGAAAGATTAAATAAAACAGTCAGATGTCAGTACATCCGACACAACAGGTGACTGAGTGTAGCTAATACCAAATGATACTGGTCAACAATAAGGCTCAAGACTGCATGTAACGGAGACATTCAGACTGTAGTGCAGACAGGCCCTGGTGATCTGGTGATCCTGACATGCTGATAGACATTCAGACTGTAGTGCAGACAGGCCCTGGTGATCTGGTGATCTGGTGATCCTGACATGCTGATAGACATTCAGACTGTAGTGCAGACAGGCCCTGGTGATCTGGTGATCCTGACATGCTGATAGACATTCAGACTGTAGTGCAGACAGGCCCTGGTGATCTGGTGATCCTGACATGCTGATAGACATTCAGACTGTAGTGCAGACAGGCCCTGGTGATCTGGTGATCCTGACATGCTGATAGACATTCAGACTGTAGTGCAGACAGGCCCTGGTGATCTGGTGATCCTGACATGTTAATAGACATTTAGACTGTAGTGCAGACAGGCCCTGGTGATCTGGTGATCCTGACATGCTGATAGACATTCAGACTGTAGTGCAGACAGGCCCTGGTGATCTGGTGATCCTGACATGCTGATAGACATTCAGACTGTAGTGCAGACAGGCCCTGGTGATCTGGTGATCCTGACATGCTACTAGACATTCAGACTGTAGTGCAGACAGGCCCTGGTGATCCTGACATGCTGATAGACATTCAGACTGTAGTGCAGACAGGCCCTGGTGATCTGGTGATCCTGACATGCTGATAGACATTCAGACTGTAGTGCAGACAGGCCCTGGTGATCTGGTGATCCTGACATGCTGATAGACATTCAGACTGTAGTGCAGACAGGCCCTGGTGATCTGGTGATCCTGACATGCTGATAGACATTCAGACTGTAGTGCAGACAGGCCCTGGTGATCTGGTGATCCTGACATGCTGATAGACATTCAGACTGTAGTGCAGACAGGCCCTGGTGATCTGGTGATCCTGACATGCTAATAGACATTCAGACTGTAGTGCAGACAGGCCCTGGTGATCCTGACATGCTGATAGACATTCAGACTGTAGTGCAGACAGGCCCTGGTGATCTGGTGATCCTGACATGCTAATAGACATTCAGACTGTAGTGCAGACAGGCCCTGGTGATCTGGTGATCCTGACATGCTACTAGACATTCAGACTGTAGTGCAGACAGGCCCTGGTGATCTG
The DNA here is from genome assembly GCA_029465975.1 of Dallia pectoralis. Taxonomy (NCBI): domain Eukaryota; kingdom Metazoa; phylum Chordata; class Actinopteri; order Esociformes; family Umbridae; genus Dallia; species Dallia pectoralis. The sequence continues at coordinate 15,770,821 of CM055738.1, read as the reverse complement.
GTGATCCTGACATGCTACTAGACATTCAGACTGTAGTGCAGACAGGCCCTGGTGATCCTGACATGTTAATAGACATTCAGACTGTAGTGCAGACAGGCCCTGGTGATCTGGTGATCCTGACATGCTGATAGACATTCAGACTGTAGTGCAGACAGGCCCTGGTGATCCTGACATGTTAATAGACATTCAGACTGTAGTGCAGACAGGCCCTGGTGATCTGGTGATCCTGACATGCTGATAGCATGAGACTATGGAAGACTGTCAACACAACAAGCTGCAGCATGAACATGATGGGACCACGTGTCCCTCCTGGTATCTTACAACATGCAGGACTCTGTAACAACCCGATGTGTCCATAGGAAGGGGAAATGACTAGTATGATTCAGGGCAGGCTGGACAAGGGCGTTGTGTTACTAGAGGGTTAGTAAGTACGTTTAGTAAGTTAGTATGAAACAATGTACTAATGTGAGCAGGGCTAAAAAAAAGGCATAGAACGCAACTAAATATTTTTGCTGTGTGACGGGTAGTTTTTTGTTCAGATCACAGGCTGCCAGGGAATATAATTAATATAACCACATCGGGAGATGGGTTACTGTCCTGCTTGCACTACATTTCTAGATTGAATAAACATATAAATAAACATTTCCATGTACACTGATGAGCCTAAACATATTTATATATATGCTGTTGGTCCTCCCCATGAGGCCAAAATAGCACCGACCCAAAGAGTCACAGACTCTATTAGACACCTGAAGGTGTCCTGTGGTATCTGGTACCAAGACATTAGCAGCAGATCCCTGAAGGTGACCTGTGGTATCTGGAACCAAGACATTAGCAGCAGATCCCTGAAGGTGTCCTGTGGTATCTGGCACCAAAACATTAGCAGCAGATCCCTGAAGGTGTCCTGTGGTATCTGGCACCAAGACATTAGCAGCAGATCCCTGAAGGTGTCCTGTGGTATCTGGTACTGAGACATTAGCAGCAGATCCCTGAAGGTGTCCTGTGGTATCTGGTACTGAGACATTAGCAGCAGATCCCTGAAGGTGTCCTGTGGTATCTGGAACCAAGACATTAGCAGCAGATCCCTGAAGGTGTCCTGTGGTATCTGGCACCAAGACATTAGCAGCAGATCCCTGAAGGTGTCCTGTGGTATCTGGCACCAAGACATTAGCAGCAGATCCCTGAAGGTGTCCTGTTGTATCTGGTACTGAGACATTAGCAGCAGATCCTTCATGTCCTGTAAGTTGTGGATTGTTGGCACGGCACACCCCACAGATGCTCAATCATAATGAGATCTGGGGGGAAAAACATATCCAAACAATGTGTGCAGTGTGGCAGGACACATTATCCTGCTGGAAGAGACAACCGCCATCAGGGAATACCATTACCATGAAGGGGTGTACCTGGTCTGCAAAAATGCTTAGGTAGGTGTCACATGTTCAGACCAGATGGGATTGCCTGCATTCTCCTTGCACATCAAATGTCTTGCTCATCCAACAAGCTGTCGCCAGTTTGTGGTTTGTCCCTCCCCAGATCACTGTTAGGTACTCACCAGTGCAGAACGGAATCACAAGACAAGCCTTGCCGCTACAGAGATGCTCTGACCCAGTCAACTGGCCATAACTATTTGGCCCTTGTCAAAGTTCCCCAGGTCTTGACTATTCATTTCACCTCTAAGTGGATTTTATGTTTTGGCTCATCAGTGTAAATTCTTATTCTTACGTTTTTCTCGTATTTATTCTTTACCTTGTTGGAATATGTATGTGTTTCTGTTGGTGGATGAGAGGGAGGTTTAGTATGCAGATATGAAAAAGAAACGGGAGGCTACAAAAAATGTCCGACATATGGGACCACTTAAAGTTGAAGAATTAAATGAAAACAGTTGGTTTCAAAATGTCAGCAGCAGAACTGTCATGGCAGCATGACCTAACGCAGGAGCATTTATAACACCGTAACCATGATAACAGAAGATGAACGGGGCTCAGTGCAGCTTATTAATACAACACAAATTCATCGTTACCTTTTTAATTGAGAAATAGTTCCTCTTGACTGCCTGGCTGAGTTAGCTTTAAAGGCAGGTTTTCCACCCCCCAGACTGGCAAACTATTTGAGCATGTTTAGTTTGTGTACGTTTCATAGTAACTTTAGTTTCTGGCATGTTTAGTTTGTGTATGATTGATCGGCTCTGGCTGGCTAAGCATTCATGACGTTACTGATTAATTAACCCATTAGTGTCATATCTGGTGATCTCCACAACTATCAAAATGCATTATTATTCACATTAACCTTTACAGTATCGATCAAACGTTCACAACCAGCGTCATGAGGTAATATCCTGAAATGCTTTTCCAACGGTCTGATATCTGATAACCCTTTCTGATAACAGTTGTTTCAATAAAGCTTCATTTAAAATAATAACAAGAATTGATGCATTTTTCCCCATCCGATAAACCAATTAAGTAACCCAGTAATCGGCAGATTAATCGCTAATCAAAATAGTTGATAGTTGCAGCCCTGTTATAAATAGCCAATAACAATGGGGTTGATGAGGTGACCAAATTATGTTCAAGAGGAACACGGCAAAAGTGTCATCAGTCCTCTCTGGGAGGCACACCAGCGACAAACCTGAAGGTGGCGAGGTGATGACAGGAGCATGCGAGTCCATGTCTTTGATGAACGCATGGGTCATTCTCTCCAGCTCCTCCACCTCCTTCATGGACAGAGGGACACCTCCACCTGGGATGGAGACAGGGCCAGGAGGCGTGGGCTGGGGACACAGAACACATCCTTAACACTCACTCACCACATAGGGAGCGTCCACACGACCGCTACATTAGCTCTCGACCTACCTTCGATGAAGGGGGAGATTTAATAGGCTGGCTGTTAGAAGAAGGGGGTGATGTCATTGTTTTGGGCTGAGGAGGTTGGGCGGGAGCTTGGGGGGACCGGCTCGCTGTCATCTGAGAACCTACGGGAGAGGGCTTGGGCTGATTGACAGCTGGGGGAGCCACTGGAGGAGCAGGAGGAGCGGCGGGAGCCGGAGGGAAGGAGCTAGCTCCATGGGAATTGATAGGAGCACCTCCAAACGGAGCAGAAGCTTGGTTCTGGTTCTTTAACGCCACAGGAGGCGCGGACGTCCCCGTCTTCATCCCGCCGTATGCCTTAGGAGCCACCACTGGGGCCTTAGCCAATGGCTGTGGTGTAGGGGCGGGAGCAGATGCAGAGCTGTCATTCGCCTGTCTGTTTGTGGATCGGAGTTTGAGCTCCTTGGCCCATGGTGCAGGAGGGGGCTTGTCACCCATCTCTGGAGGTGGGAGGAAGGAGAGGTTGGGCTTGGGAGTGGTCGGAGGAGGACCGGTAGGCTTCATGGCAGGAGGAGGAGCAGAGTGCTGACTGGGCAACTGGAAAGACGAGAGGAGGAACGTTACACACGGCCATAGGTACTATAATGAAAACAAATAACTGAGCAACTGATTTTATTATGTCACAGAAGACGTCTCACTGGACACAACCATCCAATCATTACGTCACAGAAGACGTCTCACTGCACACAACGACTGACTCTGGCCTCAACTCTCATACACTTTAGCTTATCAGTAGTGTTGTGTCTCTCAGGAGTATCATGAGCTTGTGCCAACACCCCTCTGCTCTGATCCAGTTCCTCTCCGGCAGAGAGAAACACTCCATTTATGGGCAAGTCTCCGGGCCCCTGGCCGGGCTGACAGTCTATAGCAAACAGACCTGACCACAAAGGGAGTGAGCACTGTAGTTACTCTTCTTCTTTTGCTGTACATCATTCTCTATGTGCCTCTCTGCATCACTTCCTTTGTCTCCGTCATTTATTTTCTTACGTCTGTTACAGTCTTATTAAAAGGGAGTATAAAAACGCTGCAGGCATTCAGACAGATTACAACTAAATCTACAATAACTGACATGACAACAGCTCGGGCTCAGTCTCATTCCATAGCAGCACCGCGTCGGTTAACTATTCCAACATCACAGAGAGCGTTGAAAGCCTGACCAGGACGACAACCTCCCCCAGCCCCCCTGGATAAACCAGCCACGGTACCTTGTGTTCTAACAGAATAAACCAGCCACGGTACCTTGTGTTCTAACAGAATAAACCAGCCACGGTACCTTGGGTTCTAACAGAATAAACCAGCCATGGTACCTTGTGTTCTAACAGAATAAACCAGCCACGGTACCTTGTGTTCTAACAGAATAAACCAGCCACGGTACCTTGTGTTCTAACAGAATAAACCAGCCACGGTACCTAGTGTTCTAACAGAATAAACCAGCCACGGTACCTTGTGTTCTAACAGAATAAACCAGCCATGGTACCTTGTGTTCTAACAGAATAAACCAGCCACGGTACCTTGTGTTCTAACCGAATAAACCGGCCACGGTACCTTGTGTTCTAACCGAATAAACCAGCCACGGTACCTTGTGTTCTAACAGAATAAACCAGCCACGGTACCTTGTGTTCTAACAGAATAAACCAGCCACGGTACCTTGTGTTCTAACAGAATAAACCGGCCACGGTACCTTGTGTTCTAACAGAATAAACCGGCCACGGTACCTTGTGTTCTAACAGAATAAACCAGCCACGGTACCTTGTGTTCTAACAGAATAAACCAGCCACGGTACCTTGTGTTCTAACAGAATAAACCAGCCACGGTACCTTGTGTTCTAACAGAATAAACCGGCCACGGTACCTTGTGTTCTAACAGAATAAACCGGCCACGGTACCTTGTGTTCTAACAGAATAAACCAGCCACGGTACCTTGTGTTCTAACAGAATAAACCAGCCACGGTACCTTGTGTTCTAACAGAATAAACCAGCCACGGTACCTTGTGTTCTAACAGAATAAACCAGCCATGGTACCTTGTGTTCTAACAGAATAAACCAGCCATGGTACCTTGTGTTCTAACAGAATAAACCGGCCATGGTACCTTGTGTTCTAACAGAATAAACCAGACATGGTACCTAGTGTTCTAACAGAATAAACCAGACATGGTACCTAGTGTTCTAACAGAATAAACCAGACATAGTACCTTGGGGTTAAAGGGTCCCCTGGTCTCCATCTCAGACAGCAGACCAGTCAGGGAATCCAGTTGTCTGTCAAAACTAGTCTGCTTCTGTACAAGACGCTGAGAAAAGAGGAAGAGAAAGAAGATTAGAGTCAGATGACAACTCTTTGATAGGAGGCCAAATCACGACTGGAGTAATGCATGCAAACTCACCGGTTCAACGAAATCATACAAATGTCAATAGAAAATGTGCGTACGGGGGCACATGAGAGCATACAGCATGGAACTAATTTGGATGGGGGGGATTAATGAAGACGTCACTATGATGGATGAAGTGTGGACGACGGTTCTGGCCATCAGCCAACACAACCATCCAAATATCCTGAACTATAATATAAGAATGATATTGGCCTGGATGAAGTGATATATGATCATTATTATGAACACAATTCCCCGATGAGTAACCCAGACTCACCTGTGAGTTCCCGAAGGCACTGGGAACACTGCTGGGTGCCGAGATTGGGAGAGGTGGTGGGGGAGGAGGTGGGGGAGGTGGAGACAGGGAATGGGGGAGACAGGCGTTTGCCTCAGGCGGGGCAGGGGGAAGAGGGAGGTCATCCACGGCGGGAGGGGGAGGCGCAGGGAAAGCTGGGGGAGGGGCATCAGTGGCTGGGGGTGTAGTTGCACAATCCGGGGGAGGGGCTGGCAGCTCATCATCCAATGGAGGAGGAGGGGGTGGGAAGTCTAATAGAAATGGGTAGGGGTGATTGGTTAAATCAAAGGTGCGGCAATACAACGCTTTCTAATAATTCTATATTCATTCAAATTATTCGCTCCATCCACTCTATGACAATACAGTAGCTCCATGCAAAAACAGTGAATTATACTGGCGCCCACATAGACACGAATGCACGACCGAGGGTGATTTTTCACCAAGATACTCGATGAAGGGGATTTCTATTCATATTACAAAAAGACAACGAGAAAACATCTCCAATTACCTGCACAGAGTGACGGTGGAGGTGGAGGCATCTCACCCACCCGACCAATAACGGCAGTGCCGACACCACGTGTGGAGGACACCAGACCAGGGGGAGGCGATGTATCCGACTGACTCTTGGGTCGTGGTGGAGCAACGGAGGCAAACTTCTTAGGTTGGTTGTAGAAGGAGGGTGGAGTGACTTTGAAGTTAATGGACGAGGTGACCATTAAGGGCTTGCTGCTGCTGGAGTCGGCCATGTTGTCTCTTAATCTGAGGAGACGGAGAAGAGCAGAGCATCTTCAACCAACTGAATCAGACTAAATTCGTTTGATGTTTCAAAAAATGAGTGCTCATAAAATCGCAATATGTGACAGGTAGTACACAAACAAAACAGAGACCGTTCTCTGTGAACTCAATCTTTCTGAAATTATATGAAAACTTCACAATGCATCTTTAATTAGACAGATTAGAGGAAAGAATCTATTCCAAATCCATTCAAATTTAATTAACTTGGTGCTGTTGAACATCAGCCAGGGAGGCTGCCAACAGTTAGAGAACTGGAGGTGTTACAGAGGAGGCTGCCAACTGTTAGAGAACTGGAGGTGTTACAGAGGAGGCTGCCAACTGTTAGAGAACTGGAGGTGTTACAGAGGAGGCTGCCAACTGTTAGAGAACTGGAGGTGTTACAGGAGGCTGCCAACTGTTAGAGAACTGGAGGTGTTACAGAGGAGGCTGCCAACTGTTAGAGAACTGGAGGTGTTACAGAGGAGGCTGCCAACTGTTAGAGAACTGAAGGCGTTACAGAGGAGGCTGCCAACTGTTAGAGAACTGGAGGCGTTACAGAGGAGGCTGCCAACAGTTACAGAACTGGAGGTGTTACAGAGGAGGCTGCCAACTGTTAGAGAACTGGAGGTGTTACAGAGGAAGCTGCCAACTGTTAGAGAACTGGAGGTGTTACAGAGGAAGCTGCCAACAGTTACAGAACTGGAGGGTGTTACAGAGGAGGCTGCCAACTGTTAGAGAACTGGAGGTGTTACAGAGGAGGCTGCCAACTGTTAGAGAACTGAGGGCGTTACAGAGGAGGCTGCCAACTGTTAGTGAACTGGAGGCGTTACAGAGGAGGCTGCCAACTGTTAGAGAACTGGAGGTGTTACAGAGGAGGCTGCCAACTGTTAGAGAACTGAGGGCGTTACAGAGGAGGCTGCCAACTGTTAGTGAACTGGAGGCGTTACAGAGGAGGCTGCCAACTGTTAGAGAACTGGAGGTGTTACAGAGGAGGCTGCCAACAGTTACAGAACTGGAGGTGTTACAGAGGAGGCTGCCAACTGTTAGAGAACTGGAGGTGTTACAGAGGAAGCTGCCAAACTGAAGCATGTAGACTGATTAGGGACTGACCAGTGACTGAAGCTAAAATACCTTTCATGTAGAATGAACCAGGGAGCGTTGGCTTATCTGAGGCATCCACACAGCTGTTGAAACTGTGGGGAACTATTTATCTCCAGAAAACTAAGTAGGACGCATCCATAAAAGCCTAAATACCCCGAAATACAGGACAGGGCCCCGAAAAGCAAGAGAGCATAATCAAGCGCTTTGTATACAAAAGCTGAATACAGTGACCGGGTCAGACCTGTGACTGGTACAGCCATGATAGCATGTTCATATGAGCTCGATCACACAGAGGGTTAACTGTACAAGTTAGCCCAAATATTTACCTCACACATGTTTGTGGTTTAAAACTGGGATGTTACTTTAACGGCTCTATATCAGATTCCTCCCAGAGTCAGAACGTGTTTCCTCTGACGCCCAGGACACTGTGAGTGAGAGCTGATTGGTTAAACACATGTGGCCTTATCTCTCGCAGTACTCCTGTTTCTTGCTCGCACGTTGCTCCAACTTCCGCGTGGGCCCCAGTACAAACTGGTGATGGGTCCCGGCTGGCGTGGGTTCTGACTGGTTCCGTCCATAACAAAGGGATTTGTTAGGGATCACAGAGCTAGAACATTTGGGAAGCACTGCCTTTCAGAAAAACAAACGGGTTTTCTTAGGCTTTGTTTGTTTTGTTAGAAAGAGAAGTGACCCAACATGAGTTCATGACGGTTGTTGGGTATTTAGAGGTTTCCTCATCGCGTGTAGAGCTCTGAATAAAGAGCCCAGGCACAAGTTCTGACATGATAAAAACATCCAGACATGGGCGAAGATATTCCAGATATGCTGACTCAAGTCTTACCAGAGTCTATTGTGAAAACACAGGAAGTTACAGTTTGTCTGTGTGGATCTTTTTTTAAACCTAAGAAATAACTAGGGATGCACCGAAATGAAAATTCTTGGCCGAAACCGAAAACCGAAAAAGAGGAAACCAAGACCGAAAACCGAAACACCGAAATAAATTATGCCAATTATTAGTACCATTGCATTTATGGATATGAGGCACCAAGGGCGTAGGTTTGGTCTCAGCTTTGGTGGGGACATCTCTCCCCCCCCTCCGGCAAGTGAACTTTTACTGAGAATAATGTGATTATTTTTGCGTTTAGTTGAGACAATAGCCTGTTGCTTTTATACTACACTAAAGTTTAACTAGCATAGGCCTATCCATGTGCAGACAAAAATCATTATGTAGTACCTGGCGTTCAACTTTTAGATGGTAATGCTGTTTGTCAGATTCAATATATTGTAGCGACACTGGTGGTGCCACTACTCCGCCCCTACTAATGGGATATCCCAAATAGGCCACATTACATAAGCAAAATATACACAGGAAACATTTCCACTGTTTATTGTGACTGCAAGATTCTAACATATGGGGTATGTATTAACAGAAAGCACTGGTAACTTTACCGTTGTCTTCAGTCACTCTCCTGTGTACTTATAGCGTGTCAGATAACTCCCCTCCCCTAGGTTTTTTAGCCAATCAAATTACGGCGTTTCTAGTACCGTCCTCCTGGCGCTGCGGTCGGAATTGACCCAAATCGCTTCACAAACTCATAACGGAGTTCGCTAAAATATTAGTGGGGACAATTTAGTCATGTTAAAATGTTGTTGAGGACATGTCCCCAGCGTCCCCCCTAAACCTACGCCCATGTGAGGCACTTTCTTGCAGGATTTCACTGAACATATCAGACAACGAGGGTGCATGCCCCTCATCTAGTGCAGAGACAAGTCTTTTTTTCTGCGCTCTGATCTCCGTGCCCTACTGCTCCGTGCGCTGCTGCTCCGTGCCCTACTGCTCCGTGCGCTGCTGCTCCGTGCCCTACTGCTCCGTGCGCTATTTCTCCGTCTCCACGCGGGTTCTCCGCATCCATCGCCGCCTGGATCATTTCTCGTGCGCGCTGCTTTATTTCTGCATCCAAGTAATGGTCTTCATAACGCGGATCAAGTACAGTCGCGATGAAGTGCAGAGGATCCGAATAGATCACAACATTTTTCGGCCGTATTGTTTCGGTGATAAAAGTGTTTCGGCCGAAAACCGAAAATGCCCTTTTGGGCCATTTTCGGCCGAAAATTTTCGGTGGCCGAATATTCGGTGCATCCCTAGAAATAACGCTTGCAAACATTACAGGTCCCCACTTTTAATATCCCGGTTTACAACACTAACAGGAACCTGAAGAGAGGAAGTTATCATGGTTGATCAGTTATAGCACCAGACCAGTCACCTTAAATTGCACCCGTAAGTCAACCTGGATAAGACCAAACACGTACGCCAAAACGCAAAGTGTTCAGGGAGACCCAAATAAATTGTTTTAATGGTTAGAACAGCTTAAGCGTTGTACAGCATTTCTTGAATATCCCTTTAATGTTCTGTCTGTTTCTTTCACATTCTTTACCCCCCTAAAAACCTACCGAGTACCAACCACATCAGAACATCCCCCTGTACCTCGTCCCCCATTATTTTCCATCCATCCACTGAAGGAAAAAGGGAGAGAACAGAAGAAAACCATCTAGCTGTGCACTAGTGTGGCATCAGTAGTTAACCCAATTCATCTACACAGGCCAGCCCACCCGTCCACAGGCCAGCCCACCCGTCCACAGGCCAGCCCACCCGTCCACAGGCCAGCCCACCCGTCCACAGGCCAGCCCACCCGTCCACAGGCCAGCCCACCCGTCCACAGGCCAGCCCACCCGTCCACAGGCCAGCCCACCCGTCCACAGGCCAGCCCACCCGTCCACAGGCCAGCCCACCCGTCCACAGGCCAGCCCACCCGTCCACAGGCCAGCCCACCCGTCCACAGGCCAGCCCACCCGTCCACAGGCCAGCCCAGTTATTCACAGTATTTTATCAGGTTATTCCTTCTCTTTGCATCCCTACATTCTACCAATATGTCTCCTGAGGCCCAGGATCCTCCCTGTCTAGGAGTCTTTCCTATTTCCTGTCCAGTAGTCTTTCCTATTTCCTGATGTGGTTCACAAGGTGCCTCAACACCTGGTTTAAGCATGCGCCAAAGTAAGTAACCCAAGCAAAATGTTTTGCACCAACAGCTCAAGGATTTGATATAGCAACTTTTAGGTAGCAAGTCAGATGCTTAAACATGTAAGCGATCAGTTGACCGGTACAATAGTGTGCATTGGTCACAACCTGGGATGAGGATTTGACATCCGCTGCTAAGAAATCAGTATGCAGCAGGTAGAGCTAAAGCCATTGGGTCAACTGGTTGCTTCGGTGGTGACATAGGTTTTGCCCCTGGGTGCATAGTTGCACAAGTTTATTTCACAAAAAAAACTACTAATGCAACATTTTTACAGAACTTTTACAGAACTCCAGATTTGCATATAGGTGCATTATTGCCTAGTCTAAGTCTTGCAGAAGATTTTGTCATTTGTGATGAAACTTGACCTGTGTATTGAAGCATCATTACAAATGCATTTTTATTTCTTATTATATTGTTGACATTTCATTCATACACATAATTAGAAAACCTTTCTGATGACAAAATCTGCATGAATTGTATAAAACAGAATTCAAGCAAACATTTTTTTAAGGAGAAAAAAATGCATTTGGGGAGAAACAGTTTTTTTCGTGCCCTACCTTTGCAAAGAATAAACTATTTTGAATCTCTCATGCACATTCTTCTCATACCTCAGTTGCATATATGGCATAGCACATCAGGTTCAGGACTTGTGTTAGCTTGAAAAACTAGAATGCATTGGTCATTTTATTATTGGACGCTCGGGTTCACAGTTGCATGGAATCACCTAACTCAAAAGCCATTTCAAAGTGCAGATACAAGAAGCACCAAACTGCAAAATCTGAACTTTTCTATTTTCCAAATGGACTTGAATAATGCAGAATAGATTGATTAAATATTTAAAGACGGCTAGACTCCAGAGAGGACAGCCCAATCTGGTTGCCCACCCCAGCACAGCTTGTATGAGTTGTAGGCTAGCAGACAGATATAAAAATCACCCGTGGAACTTGCACAGGTAGAACGAGGGAGGAAGATTGATAAAAAACACTTAGTCCAACGCCCAAGTGACCAAACCTATACTATACCTATACTTCTCACTGTGAAAAGGGAACTAGCCTAGATCAATCAGAGCAGACCTACCCTTTAATATCCTAGATCAGTCAGACCAGACCTACCCTTTAATATCCTCAGCCAGAACTAGCCTAGATCAGTCAGAGCAGACAGACCCTTTAATATCCTCAGTAAGACAGAAATAAGCTCTCTAAGGCCAAGAGAAACCTGTTGAAACCACCTGCAGACGGTTAGGTTCGGAGGGAAATATTACTACACTCTGTTAACTCATGGCATTTTAGAGCACCAGCGCTCCACACAAACTGAGCCCAGAGAACAGGGCCCGGTGGTTCTGGTGCTCATTGGGACAGAATGGTTTACGGAAGAATGTTTGAGGGAGAATGCTAGGTGCTGCAAAAAAAGCAATACGCTTATATAACTTGTGTCTATTAAAGCCAGTAAACAGTGTCTCAAAAGAGGCACTTAAAGAAAAAAAAACCTCCACACACTTTACATGTGGACCATAGACCTGACTAGTGGTTTTATACGGTGGGTGAGGTCAGCTGCAGGCACATTTCCAAACTCAACTGAAATTTGATCCAAGCAGGTCGGTGATGTCATCTCAGCCCACTTCATCCGCTCAGTTCTTTATATGAAAGAATAGCAGACAGCTCATAATCCCCCCAAAAACTGGTCACACTTGAGAAATGGGCTCTGCAATACTACCCACTCGTTTATTCCATAGGAGATTTCTATACACACATACAGTCGTTGTTTTGGCTAACACCGGCTCAGGTTTTGGTAAATAATTGAAGAAATGTACTTTATACTAAAATGATTGGCTACAGATCCCCCCCCCCTCACAGCCCACAAACCTTTCCTGTCATTTCAGTTTGATGATGTCACCAGGGTCAACATCTTATCATCGTAGATAGTTTTACAAGAAGCATCATACAATAGTGGAACTAATGCAAATCGCATATCTAGTGAACCAATTTGAATTAACACGACTTCCTTGTGACCGATTAGTCATCTATAAAGCAGAGGTAGAAGATGATTCATTGGAGTGGCGATATGAACTGCAGTTTCAGGCCCTGGTATCGATTGAAAGAAAAATCCACCTAACAAAGAAGCTCTATGCAAGTCAATGGATCAAGCAGAAACTATGCACTTGTTATATTAGTACACGTTATCACTGGTTGTGCTCTATGATAGGCAGCTGACAGCTTATGCGGTTCCTTGCCGAATTCGCATCAACACATTAAGCAGAGACACCATAAATTGTAGATTATGTGCCAACACCAGTCTGGCCTTGTCTTGCACTGCTGGGGAATGTGAAAGCTGTGGGATTTCACACATACAGGGTGTAAAACTGACAGTAACACTGGATCCTGAAAATCCCTCTAGAACCCTAAGACTTAACCTACTCGCTCATTGATTCTGACATCCGTCATGTTGTGACTAGGTTACCCTGAGGTTACCCTGAGGTTACCCTGAGGTTACCCTGAGGTTACCCTGTGGTAACAATGTTCATTGTTGTCCTAAGCTGGAAAACATATCTGTCTGTGTCCTAAGCATTTCTCTGGGTTTGGTGACTCATCCATGCTATTCATATAGCCATATAATTCATATAGCCATATAATTCATATAGCCATATAATTCATATAGCCATATAATTCATATAGCCAATATTAGCAATATAAACAAGCAATGTAGCTCTCATAATAGCTTGAGTCTCCTCTCAAAGAGTGAAAGAGCTACAAGCCGAAACAGTTGAACAATGGCTTAAAAAAAATTAGTTTACTTTTTCCACATTTGTCCTTATTACTCTTTAAATTTCAGAAAATAGAATTAACAAAAATTTAAATGGCAGTTGTGTGGCATGTATGAGTAAATGCATCCATAGAACTTACATATGATTTTATATAGGGTATGTTAGAAACGCCAGCTTTTAAAAAATACTTATTCAACCTGAACACATATTGAATAACTACAAAACAAGTGATACAGTGTGTGCACGTGTTGAGTTATATTTAATTGGTTTAAATATCCACTCCTTATAGGTGTGTCCAATTAAAACCCAAAAAGAGGACCCACACCAGGAACCAAGCCTGTGAACAAGAATATTCAGCTATCATTCCACATGAACAGTTTGCATAACAGCTAAACAAATCGGAAACGCAGCCAGAGGCTACCAATAAAACACAAATCTGGTTAGACCTGATTTATAGAGATTGTAATCAGGGGAGAATATTGTCATCTCCTAGACCCCTACAAAAATATCACCCACCTCCCCAATTCGTGCTCGGTTGCAGCAAACCAGAAGGACTCTCGAGCCTGTATAAAGGGACTACACCTACAACCTACTCTCACCATAACCAACCCCAAATCTCTTTATGGGGAAACATCCAAAACTGGGAGGTGTGACAGTGGATTCACAGTAAGAAACTCCCCCATATTCAGCCAGAGAGAAATAGAGATTACAGTCTTAATGCAGGGCTATAACAAGAGGAGAATACCATTCACCCAGCAGCAATCCCACTTTAGATCTTCATGTAATTTGAGCAGAGCTGGGGGGTCTACAGCACGCAGAACGTTTTAAATCCATAATCTCTTTATGCATTTCAGTCAGTGGAATTGCGTGAGATGAGCCATCTTGTCAATTTCACCAGGTTTCGCACATAACAGCTGGTGCTCACTTGATGGATATACATCCAAGTTGCTGCGCCACCACAAGTAACCCATTGCACACACACTGGTGCCCCACCCACTTCATAAAATGCCTTTCATTATCTTTGGTCGATATCAGGTCTCAAGATAGCCGATAACGGTTAAGCACACATAGCTAATGTGCACACTATCTCTAAATCACCAATTAATCATTGTTCATAATTACAGCTAGGTCCAGTCCAGTGTGTTTGACTAGTGTGTGTGTGTGTGTCAGGTTTGTGTGTTAGCGAGAGACTAAACCGGATTCATTCTCCCCGCATGAAACAAACACAGCGTTAAAAATGCCTGTTTTTATAATATGTAGATGAACAGAACAAAGCAAGCGTTCAAAACACACACACACACACACACACACACACACACACACACACACACACACACACGTTAGTGACCAGGTAGCTCGTGAACTCACCGACGGATATCCTGTTCCTGTATAGCAGCTTCAGATATAACGGTATTTAATTAGGTTAAGGTACCCACCTAGGGAGGTAACAGTAACACCCCGATACTTCCTACACGGTCTATCGGTCCTTACCGGACACGTTTGTATTCGTTCGACACGTCTATTCGTGTTTAACGATGATGTTGTCATCCGCCTTTCCGTATATAGTCTTTTTAACGACCTGTGTGAATTCGCCCAGGCGTCGCCAGGCAGCTAACTTTTCATCCAGTGATGCACTTCCGGTTACAGCTTCCGCATTCTTCTTTGTCGCGAGTGAATCGGAGTGAACGCCTCCCAAAGGCTTGTAAACGTGTAAATGCGTCCCTTGTATAGGTTAAGAGGTCCAGGAAACAGACGTACTCAACGTAGATTACTAATAAGTATACCGATTCACACACTATATATATATATATATATATGATTCATACGTTTGCTTCACTGTAGAATTAAACGTCAACCTAATGTAATGATTACACTTCCTTAGACGTGATGACGCTACAACAGGTTTCATAGAGATAATGGTAAATGTCTTATTTAATGGAAGACAACCCTATTCATTGAAATCACTTGTAACCTATCAATAACTTCCATAATCAGTGTTATCACTGATCTTACCTGTGTGCACTGTGCTGTTGGGAGAGCAAACGTTTACCCTCCCCTACTGTGTCCCTGTCTTCCTTTTCTCTTTCCCTTCGCCTGTAGATCCAAACCGAGACAGAAAGTGTGTTTGTGAACTTTCTTCTTCTTTTTAGCCAGTGCCCCTACAGTTGGTGGACCCTCCCCCATCTCTCTCTTCTCTCTCCCTGCCTCTCTCCTCCCCCTTCTCGTTGGAAAAGTAATGACACCATCTTTCCAAACATGTCCTTTCTCGTTTGAATTTCTCCCAGGACGTGTATATAACTATGTAAACACCCCCCCCTCCAGTTACGTTGTGTGTTCATTAACCCCCTTTCTCACCCCGTTCCACCTTCCCCGTTTATCCCTCTCACTCTCTCGCTGGATTCTTGCAACATTCTTCATTCCATGACATCAACACTGCTGCCTTTCCTTGTAAGGTCAGAGAGAGAGAGAGAGACAACGAGAGGAAAAAAAGGGGAGGAGAATTAATAGAGGTGGAAGCTTGATTACTCACAGACACTCAAATTGTTACAAGGGACAAAGAGAAACAAAAGCCACAGCAAACTGACATAAAAAAACATCACAGAACTACTAGAACTACTAGAAAGGGAAATCACTGATCGGGTCACTGGAAATAGAACATTCCAATTGTACTTAACATTCACCCTTTGTTATGATCTACTCACTGTAAGTCCTGTTCCTGACCAGGTATAAAAAAACATTACCATTCAGCTCAGCTACATATACAATTATTTCCTTGTCATTGAACACATAGGAGTGTAACGAATTGTTAACTCGTTTGTCGTCGTGGCTGTTACTCCACATTTCATTGGGTGAAAAACCAAATAAGGACATGATTCTCCAAACAGCCCTTCAAAGCAACGGCTCATACTCACAAATAGGGATGCGAGTTCATCTAGAGCGAGTGACACCTCCGCTTCTGCTACCTATTTGACACAGCCGCTCAATCAAATGTACGCGCACGGCACCACACACACACACACACACTTTAGACCTGGGAAGAGATCACGTCATCGGGTGTGTTTGACAGCTGGTATAATGAAATACGAGAAAGAACAACACTGTCTTAACCAACAGAACTGTTAAGCAAAAACATGAGCTATTTAATTGTAATCTCAGCTTAGGGATGGGTTTTGCATAAAGTTTGTGGTTAGCATGACTACAAAGATATACCGTATTTTGGTTTTCAAGTGTTTTCGTTTTTCCCGACCGGGACATCCAAAAGTATTTGGACAGTCACACATTATTGAGTGGGTTTAAAGGGCATTAAGTGAGTCCGATACTTTTCCTGTGCTGTGCTTTCGCTAGTAATGCATACAAACTCCCTGACCAAACAAGTAACTGTTTATGTATAAACTATCTGTACCTTCTAAATGGTTTATCCAAGTTGTGTGGAATTCACTGAATTCTGCACGTTAACCCCATGGTATTTATATTATTCCAATGTGCTGGATAACAATCTCCATCTAAAGAATAATCACTGTCCAAATAACTTTGGTGATCACTGTACATCCATTGCTAGGGTCCAGAGTTCTTCCTCCTCAAGCTATGGGCCCAATACAGGGATTTTGTACTGGGAGTCTGGCAGTGCTTGGTAGCTGTGGGGTCAGACTTTATTGATGTCACGTGGTAAGTGATTGAGTGCAGGAGTCTGCCAGGGCACAACATGCTGTACATATGAATGGAACAGAACTTTATCACATTACCGTCACAACACTCAAACATGTTGCATGCTTTTGTGGGTTTGGGCTTTTTTATTTTATGTTTATTACTTTAGCTGTTATGTCAACGTAGGACAAACTACACGCCGTTCTGGCTATTGGAACCACCAGTGAGCATGGTGTTTATGCTTGCTTGTTGCTTGTTTCTTTAATGTTATTTTTCTTTTGTCTCTTAAGAGGCTGGTTTACCAGACTTTTTTCTCTTGCTTCCAGGCTTCCCTTGGTAACCCCGGTGTTTCACATCGAAAGATGTGAATTCAATTCCCACACACACACATACACTTATTCTGCAATAGTGTGTGAGCTCTCTATGATTTGCACACCTTTTATGTGCACAAAAATATCCCAGCCTGCATTTTCCTAGTCCTACCACCCAGAGAGATACAACACATTGTGCCAACTGGCCTCCTTTCAACTGCACGGTCAGTGGTATGTATGGTCAACATTGCTTACTCTGTCTGCAGTTCTTATTAATCTCAGCAGATGGCACTTTAAACCTCTTCTTGTTCACTTTAATTCAGGGGCATTTAACTCCA
This sequence comes from Dallia pectoralis, assembly GCA_029465975.1. Classification (NCBI taxonomy): domain Eukaryota; kingdom Metazoa; phylum Chordata; class Actinopteri; order Esociformes; family Umbridae; genus Dallia; species Dallia pectoralis. Next base: position 15,753,290 of record CM055738.1, on the reverse strand, counting down.
GTCCACAAATTATACTGATATCCCACCTAAACCCCCCCAAGGGTCAGCAGCAACACCATTTGTTTCACAACAATTGATACACAAATTCTATTAGAAACTTCCTAATAGCGAAAAACCTTAAGTGGAACTGGACTCTAAAAGAGACACGTCCTCTGGCTGTGCCAGGTGATAATTCTAAGATTGAATCCCCTATTATGATGGACGCTAGTTCCCTGGCAGATAAAGAATTGCATTGTAAAAACAAGGGACAAAGAAATGGCTTGGTCCAGTTTGCCAACCACCAGACCGCCATGTAAGTGCCCCCAAACCACCCTGAGACAGGGCCAATTACAGCCCAAACCACCCTGAGACAGGGCCAATTACAGCCCAAACCACCCTGAGACAGGGCCAATTACAGCCCAAACCACCCTGAGACAGGGCCAATTACAGCCCAAACCACCCTGAGACAGGGCCAATTACAGCCCAAACCACCCTGAGACAGGGCCAATTACAGCCCAAACCACCCTGAGACAGGGCCAATTACAGCCCAAACCACCCTGAGACAGGGCCAATTACAGCCCAAACCACCCTGAGACAGGGCCAATTACAGCCCAAACCACCCTGAGACAGGGCCAATTACAGCCCAAACCACCCTGAGACAGGGCCAATTACAGTCGACAGTTATTTTTCCTTTACATGTGTGGAGTGTGGAGAGGTTAGTACTGGAGTGATGTGATCACATTTGAGGGTTTTAGTTAAGATTTTAGCAGCAACATCTGTTTTAACATATGAAGTGTTCATACAATTGATTCTTTATGCATTATACATCTGGTGGTGCACCCTCATGCGAAATGCTGAGTGCCAGAAAGCTGTGGTACATGACATTGTTTCTAAAACCCATGGCCAGGATATCCCTCGATGATTGAATTGACGCTCTCTTCAGAGAACGCGAGTAACGTTAATATCCACCAGCGACGTTTGCTATTGAGCGGTTGGTACTCACAAAGGGCTTTCTATTTCACTTTTACAAATGTGACTTTAGGTTGAACATTCTTCGAGCTACCATCGATTACACCATCTGTGTAGGACATTAAAAGGAGCCCTCTGGGGGAGGCAGATCTGGGAGACTCAGACAGCCGGTGTCTGTTATCGGCACAGGCTGTTCTAGTTACATGCAAAGTACTGGAACCCAATCTCTCAGGCTATTATTTGGTTCTAAAGTTGTTTGTTAATTTGGTGTTGAAATCACTATGGGATATACGTTTTTCTCATCACACATTAGTCCTCATGTTATGACCATGATAAAACCACGTTATATATTGGGGTATAAAAATCATTTGAAAATAAAAAACTCTCCAATCTATCTCCAAGTGGTTCAAAGTGGAAAAAGGTCATGCTTGGTCCGGTCACTGGCACGAAAAATTTAGAAAAAATGATAGGAACCGTTGTATATGTGATTGTATAGCAAATATATGACAAAGTAACACTTCTTCATGCTGAAGAACAGCCAGATTTATTGGTCATATTCCACTACCCCTCGTGCCCAAATCGCTGATCATATCAAGTGCCTTTCACCCTGAGTATGAACATACGTTGTTACTCTAATTGTAACTGGAAACTGTTAACTAGTGATGAATGGGACCCTCTCTAGTTTAGTAGTAATATTGTGTATTGAGTATTTCCTTACACATCCTCTGTCCCCCCTATAAGGTTAAACCACCTCAGTGTTTAATCATCAAGTCTGCCTTTCTGTTATCTCGTCCACTTCACCTCTGCTTTCTGTCTAACGTCCAGGTATTTTATTCTCATTATCAGCATGGACGGACACTAACAAGTGAGGCTTGGGAGTACTCTTAAAAGAGGTTATCCTTTACTCTTAACCTAATTCTAACCATTACCCAAATCTGAACTCTCACCCTAATTTTTAAAGTGCGGACTGACCAGTAAATCAGGAACACACAGACACACAAAATTCCTTAAATTCCAATATAGCGTTTAATATAATATCTGTACTAATTAAATATACGATTTGTGGAAAACATACTTAACCATGCCTTAGAGTGGTTAAAGAGAAGTGGCTGGAGTAAGACAGAGCTGGGAGGAGGATGGTGATATGTTATGAGAGGAGGGAGGAGTTAGAGAGAACAGGGAGGAGGATGGTGATATGTTATGAGAGGAGGGTGGAGTTAGAGAGAACAGGGAGGAGGATGGTGATATGTTATGAGAGGAGGGAGGAGTTAGAGAGAACAGGGAGGAGGATGGTGATATGTTATGAGAGGGAGGAGTTAGAGAGAACAGGGAGGAGGATGGTGATATGTTATGAGAGGAGGGAGGAGTTAGAGAGAACAGGGAGGAGGATGGTGATATGTTATGAGAAGAGGGAGGAGTTAGAGAGAACAGGGAGGAGGATGGTGATATGTTATGAGAGGAGGGAGGAGTTAGAGAGAACAGGGAGGAGGATGGTGATATGTTATGAGAGGAGGGAGGAGTTACAGAGAACAGGGAGGAGGATGGTGATATGTTATGAGAGGGAGGAGTTAGAGAGAACAGGGAGGAGGATGTGATATGTTATGAGAGGGAGGAGTTAGAGAGAACAGGGAGGAGGATGGTGAGATGTTATGAGAGGGAGGAGTTAGAGAGAACAGGGAGGAGGATGGTGATATGTTATGAGAGGGAGGAGTTAGAGAGAACAGGGAGGAGGATGGTGATATGAGATGAGGGAGGAGTTAGAGAGAACAGGGAGGAGGATGGTGATATGTTATGAGAGGAGGGAGGAGTTAGAGAGAACAGGGAGGAGGATGGTGATATGTTATGAGAGGAGGGAGGAGTTACAGAGAACAGGGAGGAGGATGGTGATATGTTATGAGAGGAGGGAGGAGTTAGAGAGAACAGGGAGGAGGATGGTGATATGTTATGAGAGGGAGGAGTTAGAGAGAACAGGGAGGAGGATGGTGATATGTTATGAGAGGGAGGAGTTAGAGAGAACAGGGAGGAGGATGTGATATGTTATGAGAGGGAGGAGTTAGAGAGAACAGGGAGGAGGATGGTGAGATGTTATGAGAGGGAGGAGTTAGAGAGAACAGGGAGGAGGATGGTGATATGTTATGAGAGGAGGGAGGAGTTAGAGAGAACAGGGAGGAGGATGGTGATATGTTATGAGAGGGAGGAGTTAGAGAGAACAGGGAGGAGGATGGTGATATGTTATGAGAGGAGGGAGGAGTTACAGAGAACAGGGAGGAGGATGGTGATATGTTATGAGAGGAGGGAGGAGTTAGGGAGAACAGGGAGGAGGATGGTGAGATGTTATGAGAGGGAGGAGTTAGAGAGAACAGGGAGGAGGATGGTGATATGTTATGAGAGGGAGGAGTTAGAGAGAACAGGGAGGAGGATGGTGATATGTTATGAGAGGAGGGAGGAGTTACAGAGAACAGGGAGGAGGATGGTGATATGTTATGAGAGGGAGGAGTTAGAGAGAACAGGGAGGAGGATGTGATATGTTATGAGAGGGAGGAGTTAGAGAGAACAGGGAGGAGGATGTGATATGTTATGAGAGGGAGGAGTTAGAGAGAACAGGGAGGAGGATGGTGATATGTTATGAGAGGGAGGAGTTAGAGAGAACAGGGAGGAGGATGTGATATGTTATGAGAGGGAGGAGTTAGAGAGAACAGGGAGGAGGATGGTGAGATGTTATGAGAGGGAGGAGTTAGAGAGAACAGGGAGGAGGATGGTGATATGTTATGAGAGGAGGGAGGAGTTACAGAGAACAGGGAGGAGGATGGTGATATGTTATGAGAGGAGGGAGGAGTTAGAGAGAACAGGGAGGAGGATGGTGATATGTTATGAGAGGAGGGTGCCACATTGTACTGTTTGCCTTTGATTTCAGCAAGTCATCAAAAATGAATGCAGACATTGTTAAAACATGATAGCAGCGAAAAAGTTACTTTCATCAGTTGGTGGAGAGGAAGTGTTAATTAAATAAGAGTAACAGGTTTATATATACATGTATATATGCAACACATTTTTTATGTATGTTGGTGGGACAGTGTCATTGTTGAACACAGTGAAACATGCCACCAACATCACTATGTATGTGTGTGTGTGTTACAGCCATCATATCATGCCACTTAAGTAAAATTAATGTTAAGGCTGTTCCCCTTGTGGTTCCCTCTCTGGTTCCCCTTGTGGTTCCCCCTGTGGTTCCCTCTTTTGTTCTCTCTGCGGTTGACTGTGCTTCACACTGCCAGCAACCAGTTTATGACACTGTCAAAGTCATGTGTGTGTATGAGTGTGTGCTTGTTTGTGTGTCACTGGCCTTGATCATACGTGTGAACGTTCCAACACTTAAAGGGTTAAATACGATTGGATAGGGAAAGAGACAGACAGGGGATTAGAGAGATAAATACAAAAGTGGGATGCAAGAGAAGGAAACACACACACATAAACACACACCTATCCGCACGCACGCACACACAGGTGCTTATTGACAAAACAGAGTGATGGACAGAGATGGCGATAGAGATTAAAAGAGGTTAAAGGTCACAGAGGAGGAAAGAGATAAACCATCTCAGAGACGGAGAGAGAGAGAGGGAGGGGGGGGTGCTGAACAAGGACAGACAGACAGAAGGTGATGGATAAGAGGTGTAGGGGGGCAAAAGTGAGAGACAAAGAGAAGCAAACGTATAAGCAGTCAGTCAATATACTTTATTTCAGAATGATGTTTTTGCATTAACAAATGTAACAATGTGTTTACACTGTAGCATTTAGGTTAACTGCTCCCACTGACCAGCACATTGGAATGAAGGAGCTGAAACATAGTGCCAAACAAGAGAGAGGGGAGTACTGTTTTTGTATGACTGCAATTCAAGAAGTGCATGCATGATCTGATGCGTGATACAGTATATTTCTTAAAACTCTGAAAATAATAAATTTGGACCATTACGAGCCACAATAATCATGTCACGGTGCTGAACGCGGAAGGATGGCGCCACGGCACGGGAACCGATTGTGTATTAGGGTTCTTCTTCAAATACACAGGGGACCTATATACTCTACCAATGAGGGAATGTGCACCAGGTGTGTGTAATGATAAGACATGACCAAACACAGGGAACCTATATACTCTACTAATGAGGGAATTGGCACCAGGTGTGTGTAATGATAAGACATGACCAAACACAGGGGACCTATATACTCTACTAATGAGGGAATGGGCACCAGGTCTGGTAATGATAAGACATGACCAATCACAGGAGACCTATATACTCTACTAATGAGGGAATTGGCATCAGGTGTGTGTAATGATAAGACATGACCAAACACAAAGGACATACATTCTCTACTAATGAAGAAATGGGCACCAGGTGTGTGTAGTGATAAGACATGACCCAACACAGGGGACCTATAAACTCTACTAATGAGGGAATGGGCACCAGGTTTGTATGATGATAAGACATGACCAAACACAGGGGACCTATATACATTACTAATGAGGGAATGGGCACCAGGTGTGTGTAATGATAAGACATGACCAAACACAATGGACCTATATACTCTACTAATGAGGGAATGGGCACCAGGTCTGGTAATGATAAGACATGACCAATCACAGGGGACCTATATATTTGACTAATGAGGAAATGGGCACCGGGTGTGTGTAGTGATAAGACATGACCAAACACAAAGGACATACATTCTCTACTAATGAGGAAATGGGCACCAGGTGTGTGTTGTGATAAGACATGACCCAACACAGGGGACCTATAAACTCTACTAATGAGGGAATGGGCACCAGGTTTGTATGATGATAACACATGACCAAACACAGGGGACCTATAAACTCTACTAATGAGGGAATGGGCACCAGGTTTGTATGATGATAAGACATGACCAAACACAGGGGACCTATATACTCTACTAATGAGGGAATAGGGACCAGGTGTGTGTTGTGATAAGACATGACCCAACAGAGGGGACCTATATACTCTATTAATGAGGAAATGGGCACCAGGTGTGTGTAATGACGAGACCGGACAATAATGTGAAGGGGGGAGGGAACCATGCAGCTAGGAGGCGGTAGAATGGCTTCGGAGGAAAATAAGGTATTATCCCAGAGCATTCTGTCCGTATACTGGATCGAGTCCTCAGAGGAAATGTGGATAGGAGGATCCAGAGCTACAGAGGCCTGACAGCATCTGTCACGGTTAGGTGTTTGTGGAAGGATGCAGGCTCAGAGTATTGTCGAGACATGCTGTCTGGGAAGGCTAGTGTTTTGCTTCGTCGATCCGTGATGTGTCGTAACATGTGACTCACTGGAGTTGCTCACACAGTAACTCACATTTAATTGCACAACGCACGTCTGCACACTCATAATTCTGTATATGAACAGTCACACACACACGTTGTACGAACACACACTCTTATCCTTATTATTGGCGTTATTGTTGTTTGAAAGTGTGTCTTCTCTAACTCCGAAATCCTAACCCTAATCCAAATTCTAACTATAACCGAACCCCTAAGACCAAAATAACACTTTTCCTCATGGAAGAGCAAACTGTCCCCCAACAGTTTGAATGTCTTTTTCTTGGGTGGGTGATTGTTCATCCCCACAAGACTTCCCGCTCCCACTCCACCAAACTTGTTCCCTCTCCGTGACCTGGTTGGGGTGTGGGTTGTTGGTTGTCTCTGTCTGTTCTGTGTCTCTGTCCTCATCTGGTGGTGTTGGCTGTCACGACGTCTCACATTCTCCCAGTCTCGCACCAGATCCTCATCACCTAATCACTCACCTGGATCGGATCAGGAATCAACTGAGTACAAGAGAGAGGACCTGTCTGCCAATCACGTATGTCAACCTCTGTCTCAGTCCTGCAAGTACCACAGTCTGCTTGTATCTGTCTAGTTTGTTTTCTCGTTTTCGTTAGTCGTGTCGTGTTATCCGTTACTCACCGCTGTACCTGCCTCCTCTCTCGTAGAGTCGCCACCGTTCAGAACCAGACGAGAATCTCAAGACACTGTTCGCTCACCTGGGAAGGTGGCACCTGGAGCCAGGCTTCACCATCTGCACTCCTCACAACCTTCACAACCTTCACTCCTCACAACCTTATCTGCCAGCTTCGTTACTTGTACAGATCAGACAATTAATTTCTTTGCCCGACTTCCGTGTCTCCTGTCTACATTTGGGTCTGCTCCACACACCAGATCCTGACACTTCGTTTCCTCCATTTATTTTTTGTACTCTCCCTCCCTCTCTCATCTTTCTTATCTCTCCCTGCCTCTCCCTCTCTCATCTTTCTTATCTCTCCCTGCCTCTCCCTCTCTTATCTTTCTTATCTCTCCCTGCCTCTCCCTCTCTCATCTTTCTTATCTCTCCCTGCCTCTCCCTCTCTCATCTTTCTTATCTCTCCCTGCCTCTCCCTCTCTCATCTTTCTTATCTCTCCCTGCCTCTCCCTCTCTTATCTTTCTTATCTCTCCCTGCCTCTCCCCCTCTTATCTTTCTTATCTCTCCCTGCCTCTCCCTCTCTCATCTTTCTTATCTCTCCCTGCCTCTCCCCCTCTTATCTTTCTTATCTCTCCCTGCCTCTCCCTCTCTTATCTTTCTTATCTCTCCCTGCCTCTCCCCCTCTTATCTTTCTTATCTCTCCCTGCCTCTCCCTCTCTCATCATCCTAGTCTTTATCTGTCTCTTTACTCTGATCTGCCCATATTTCATCCACCACTTTTTACCTCTTTTTTCCTCCAACTCTCTCCAATCTGCCACTTTTACAGTGCGTGTGAAATGGGAATTCAGGGAAACAAGGTTGACCATGGCTGCTGCTTGTGCCTTCTTAATTTGGCAGGCAAACATACTGTAAATAGCAACAGAAACAGCCCATCATAAATATATAATCACTACAGAAAGGGACAGAGAGTTAGTCTGGGTGGATGAAGAAAAAGCAAGAGAGGAATGAATGAAAAGAGAAAAAAGCATATGATAAGGTATGGGGATGGAAAGAGAGAAAAAGGAAGCAGGACAGGATAGAAAGATATAAACAGACATCATTTGGTGATAGGTGTAAACAGATCATATGAGATGAGACAGAGATAAACAGACATACTTTGGTGATAGGTGTAAACAGATCATATGATATGAGACGGAGATAAACAGACATACTTTGGTGATAGGTGTAAACAGATCATATGAGATGAGACGGAGATAAACAGACATACTTTGGTGATAGGTGTAAACAGATCATATGAGATGAGACAGAGATAAACAGACATCATTTGGTGATAGGTGTAAACAGATCATATGAGATGAGACGGAGATAAACAGACATACTTTGGTGATAGGTGTAAACAGATCATATGAGATGAGACAGAGATAAACAGACATCATTTGGTGATAGGTGTAAACAGATCATATGAGATGAGACGGAGATAAACAGACATACTTTGGTGATAGGTGTAAACAGATCATATGAGATGAGACAGAGATAAACAGACATCATTTGGTGATAGGTGTAAACAGATCATATGAAATGAGACGGAGATAAACAGACATACTTTGGTGATATGTGTAAACAGATCATATGATATGAGACGGAGATAAACAGACATACTTTGGTGATAGGTGTAAACAGATCATATGAGATGAGACAGAGATAAACAGACATCATTTGGTGATAGGTGTAAACAGATCATATGAGATGAGACGGAGAGAAACAGACATACTTTGGTGATAGGTGTAAACAGATCATATGATATGAAACAGAGATAAACAGACATCATTTGGTGATAGGTGTAAACAGATCATATGAAATGAGACGGAGATAAACAGACATACTTTGGTGATATGTGTAAACAGATCATATGATATGAGACGGAGATAAACAGACATACTTTGGTGATAGGTGTAAACAGATCATATGAGATGAGACAGAGATAAACAGACATCATTTGGTGATAGGTGTAAACAGATCATATGAGATGAGACGGAGATAAACAGACATACTTTGGTGATAGGTGTAAACAGATCATATGAGATGAGACGGAGATAAACAGACATACTTTGGTGATAGGTGTAAACAGATCATATGAGATGAGACAGAGATAAACAGACATCATTTGGTTATAGGTGTAAACAGATCATATGAGATGAGCCAGAGACAAACAGACATCATTTGGTGATAGGTGTAAACAGATCATATGAGATGAGACGGAGATAAACAGACATACTTTGGTGATAGGTGTAAACAGATCATATGATATGAGACAGAGATAAACAGACATCATTTGGTGATAGGTGTAAACAGATCATATGATATGAGACGGAGATAAACAGACATCATTTGGTGATAGGTGTAAACAGATCATATGAGATGAGACGGAGATAAACAGACATACTTTGGTGATAGGTGTAAACAGATCATATGAGATGAGACGGAGATAAACAGACATACTTTGGTGATAGGTGTAAACAGATCATATGAGATGAGACAGAGATAAACAGACATACTTTGGTGATAGGTGTAAACAGATCATATGAGATGAGACGGAGATAAACAGACATCATTTGGTGATAGGTGTAAACAGATCATATGAGATGAGACAGAGATAAACAGACATCATTTGGTGATAGGTGTAAACAGATCATATGAGATGAGACAGAGATAAACAGACATCATTTGGTGATAGGTGTAAACAGATCATATGAGATGAGAGAGACAGAGATAAACAGACATAATTTGTTGATAGGTGAAAGCAGATCATATGAGTTCAGAGGTAAAGATAAATAGATAAATAAACAGATAATGGAAATTCCTTTGACATCAACAAAGACAGAGACAAAGAGACAAGATGAGTAAAAGAAAGAGGGATGGAAAGAGGAGAAATGGGAGACAATACAAAAATAGGAGGATGATCAAATCAATTAAAGGATGTCATAATAGAGAGATGACAAAGAGAACATTGCTTACTTTTGGTCTTTTTGCAGACCAGCTAGTAGCTGCAATTTGGGTTAATTGACTTTGATCTCAAGGGCAACACATTCTTTCCTTTACCTCGCTGTCTCTGGGATTAACATCAACAACCCCTCGATTACCGGTCGAAGCCTTTCAACATTTAGGATATTTTAAGATCTTATTCCGAGCTTATTGCTAAAGAAATTGTGTTATATTAAGATCCTCGAAACGTGGACGTGTGTGTGCTCACATTACTGAAACATTCTGTGTGAGCAAGACGGGACAAAGGGGCGGGACAAAGGGGCGGGACAAATGGGGTAGACTGGCTATAAAAAATCTGCAGTGCATTGTTATGCAGCTGGCGCACAGGAGAGGGAGACAGAGGGAGAAAATCCCCCATTTTAGATCTCTGCTATTACAGCAGTGCAGTGATAACCTCAACAATGACATCAGTGGTGAAGCCCACAGCGTTCAGTCCACTGCTACTGAACCTCTAAGGGTTTGGCTACAAGCCACAACGGTCAACACTTAGACCATCACGTGCAAACGGACTCTTTCGCAGAATACCGCCGGTCATTGATAGGATGCTACCTGCTCTTATTAGTTTGGATTTCCAATCAACAAATAATATTTCCCATCAGATATAGCGATCTGATTATTGTATTGACAATATTGTGGATGTTCATTGGTAATGGAAATGAATAATATATTGCAACAGTGATAACAACAAAAGTAGCCCCAACTACAAGTGCTACTACTACTACTAATAACAATACCAATACTTTTCCATATGTAATTGAACCCCTCTCTCGCTTTCCCTCTGGTGAGCCGCCTTACTGAGTGGATCTTATGAACCTCTCACAGCACGGTAGAGAGAGAGAGAGAGGAAAAGAAAGAAGGAGGGAGAGAGAGGCTGAGAGGGGGAGAGAGAGAGGGAGGGAAGCAGAGGAAGAGAGAAGCAGAGGAAGAGAGAAGCAGAGGAAGAGTGAAGCAGAGGGAGAGCGAGGCTGAGAGAGACAGAACGAGCTGAGCGAGTGCAGATCTCAGACAAAGCAGGAGATCTCGTGTGCAGGAGAGCGAGTGAGAGGGAACCGCGTGAGCAAATAAGTGTGAGGGAGAATGTATGGTGTCACGGTAACACTTCGTCGCTGGTATCCAGGGCCTTTGTGAATACACCATGGGATGCATCGGCTCACGGAGACTCAGTAAGACCTGCTTTTCTTCCCTTATGGCCGAGGGGCTGAGTCTGGGGACTAGGATGGGATGGGGCTGTGGATGAGGCTAAACCGGGGCTGGTTTAATAGCATAGGAATAGAGGCAGTGGGATCGGGTGTGTGTACCGCTATTTGCCACTATTCTCTACATGTGTGTGTCGGTGTGTGTGTGTGTGTGTGCGTGAGACTGTGCTGAGTGGACCGGGGATGAAGAATGGAATGGATGGTAACCATGACACTGCATATATATGACCTGACAATTCCCGTTTGGCCAAGATGTCACGGACGACATTTGTTTAAATGGTTTGCTGTTAGGCTGCATTTCCCTCTCCTCTTTCCTTGATTCATAATGATGCCTGGCAGAGTGTGTGTGTGTGTGTGTGTGTGTGTGTTTGTGGTGGTGTGGGGGGGACTGGGAGAAAGGGAGAGAGAAGGATGGAGAGGAGATGAGGAGACGGAGGAATGGCAGATTGAAAATGCCATAGTAGTGGCTGTTTGCATGAGGAAGAATGGATAGTGAGAGAGACGGAGGGAGAGAAACGAGACGTTGATGCTGCTTGTGTGGTGTAGCATCACGGGTATGAGAGAGGGTGGGAGGGAGGGGGAGTGGGGGAGAGGGTGGGCTGGAGTAACGGCAGGCACAGAGACAGGCTAAAATTCATTGCAGGCACAGAGGGGGAGATGTGGGATTGAGACAATGCGGAGGAGGGAGAATACACCAGGATCAGACCGCGTGGGATGTGCATTAGTATTCAGGTTGGGATTGTCCTGGACGATCAATGGCACGTTCGGTAGATGACCACCAGGACTGCAGAGGAGTCAGGGCTAGGAGGAGTCAGGGCTAGGAGGTGTCAGGACTAGGAGGAGTCAGGACTAGGAGGAGTCAGGGCTAGGAGGAGTCAGGGCTAGGAGGAGTCAGGGCTAGGAGGAGTCAGAGCTAGGAGGAGTCAGGGCTAGGAGGAGTCAGGGCTAGGAGGGCTAGGAGGAGTCAGGGCTAGGAGGTGTCAGGACTAGGAGGAGTCAGGACTAGGAGGAGTCAGGGCTAGGAGGAGTCAGGGCTAGGAGGAGTCAGGGCTAGGAGGAGTCAGGGCTAGGAGGAGTCAGGGCTAGGAGGAATCAGGACTAGGAGGAGTCAGGGCTAGGAGGAGTCAGGGCTAGGAGGAGTCAGGGCTAGGAGGAGTCAGGACTAGGAGGAGTCAGGACTAGGCGGAGTCAGGACTAGTAGGAGTCAGGAGACTGTGTAAAGACCTACGCTGGTACTTAGTCGAGATTGGTAGTTAACACCAACAAGTAGATATTCATATTCAGAGGAGGGTGTCTCTATAAGTGCTAAAACATGTGTCAGGGGATTCTCTGTGTGGAACATTAAATAGCCTCCCTTGTATGCAACTATTAGGATATAGGACTAACGTCCTGTTATGATAGATATTGTAAAACGTATTTATCATGTACATTCTTTATTTGACAGTTAAAACAAAATGTCTGGACACTGCGAGACAATAGACCCACTGGAGGCTACCTATGTTCAATGATGTTAGCTCAAATGACTGTAATAATCTGTTTCACCACTGAGCTACAGAGAAGTTTCGGCTGAAGGACAAAGGGAGGTTGAAAGACCAATTCCAAACAGGTTGAGATCAATTCCATTAAAATCATATTGGGAATATTTGAAATGGATATGACATTGTTGAAGCTGTCTGTTATTTTCAAATTGAACTTATAACGGAAACATAATTGGCCCTTTCTGAGGTATTGAAGTCAGCATTGTGACCCGGTTGTGGGTGAAATGCCTGTTTTTCTAGACTGAATGAGCAAAGAAAAACACTTGAAACAGGAAAGTAAATTAATGAAATAAGCTCACAACATTAATCCGCTGGCATCAACTACAAGGTGAACAGGGAAGACGTGTTTTAATTGTAGACATAAAGTCCAGAAGGAATATTACAGACAGGTAAGACTGTCTGTATGGAGTACCCCACTCTAACAAGAATGACATCAGTCATAGGTTCCATGCATGTCAGACTCTTGTTGGGTTTGAACCAGTGTATATGGGCTCCCTCAACCTAAACTGTTGGTTAACTCTTCAGAAATGCATTGACAATAAAAAAAGAACACACAGAGGAAAAGTAACACATGTTTTGTGAATTCCACGGTTCTGTAAGGGCGTACATGCAATGCAATCAGTATTGTGTGTAGAATGAGCAGGTGCCCGAGCAGGAAACAGATTAAGAGACAGCCCTATAGAGAACAGGAAACAGATTCGGAGACAACCTTATAGAGAACAGGAAACAGATTAGGAGACAGTCCTATAGAGAACAGGAAACAGATTAGGAGACAGCCATATAGAGAACAGGAAACAGATTAGGAGACAGCCCTATAGAGAACAGGAAACATATTAGGAGACAGCCCTATAGAGAACAGGAAACAGATTGGGAAACAGTTCTTTACAGAGCATGAGACAGATAAAGTGACAGTCCTGTACTGTGTAGAGTCAGATTGCTGTGTTAGCCGTACGAGTGGCAGCAATGTTTGTCCTGAGTGTGAATGGATTTACAGTCCAATATTGATCAGCCTCATCTGTAGGGGGCTAAAATACACACGCTGAAATTTCACATGCACTGTTTTTTCACTAATGATTAGATACAATGTCTAATCTACTCAATAAAGTTCCTTAATTGGCAATACTAGACCACCAGGTTAGCTCACCAATTGACTACACTACACCACCAGGCTAGCTCACTGATAGACTACACCACCAGGCTAGCTCACTGATAAGACTACACTAGACCACCAGGCTAGCTCACTGATAGACTACACTAGACCACCAGGCTAGCTCACTGATAGACTACACTACACCACCAGACTAGCTCACTGATAAGGCTACACTAGACCACCAGGCTAGCTCACTGATAGACTACACTAGACCACCAGGCTAACTCACTGATAAGACTACACTAGACCACCAGGCTAGCTCACAGATAGACTACACTAGACCACCTTGCTAGCTCATTATCGCACTAGACTGGATGTAGAATGTCATTGTTATTTTACATATCTATTTAGTAGGCCTATATAGTGTAGCAAAAATCCATATTATTTTAAGTGCCTTTTCTGTATGTACAAACAAATGAGATGTCAACTGGGGCATAAGGAAAACTCCACCAGTAGACTATCTGGTGTGTGGGTGTTTATGTACGTAGTATGTATATGTATATGTTATGTGTGCCTCGTTGGCTGTCTCTGCAGTGAGGGCAGAGTGTGTGGGCGTTTATATATGTAGCAAGCAAGTTTATTAATATAGCACAATTCATAGAAGCAATTCAATGTGCTTTACAAAGGAAAATAATAAAATACATGCATTCTACATTGCATTGTATTTATAGCAACATGTTGACTGGCATCAAGTACATTTAAGCATTACATCTCATTAATAACCATGTACATTTTACACAACAGGTCTTCTGGACCTTTTCAGGTCTTTAGAACCAGGCTGAGAAATCTTTAGAACTTCCAGGTCTTAAGGACTTTATTCAAAAGGTCTTTAGAACCTTTCAGGTCTCTAGAACCTGGCTCAGAAGGCTTTAGAACATCCAGGTCTTAAGGACTTTATTCAAAAGGTCTTTAGAACCTGGCCAATTAATTCATAAGGTCTCTAGAACCGTTCCAGGTCTCTATTACCTGGCCCATAAGTCTTTAGAACTTCAGATCTTTCATGTAAACATTACAGGTTTTAATTTATGCCATGCATCAGAATAGAAACAAATAAAAACATCATATAGGCAATTCACGTAGTATGTGTGTATGTATATGTTATGTGTGCCTCGTTGGCTGTTTCTGCAGTGAGGGCAGAGTGTGTGGGTGTCTATGTACGTAGTATGTATATCTATGTGTTATGTGTGCCTCTGCAGTGAGGGGAGAGTGTGTGGGTGTCTATGTACGTAGTATGTATATCTATGTGTTATGTGTGCCTCTGCAGTGAGGGGAGAGTGTGTGGGTGTTGATATATGCCATATCAGCACTATGATCCACTTTTATAAATGCTCCTGCTTGGGAGTTCCTGCTCTAGAGTGTGTGTGTTTGTGTTTTTAGAGTGTGTTGTATGCAAATACATATATACATACATGTCCACGATGATCAAATTATATGGTCCAATTTTAGTAATTCAATTAGAAACCCAAATTGAATAATCCAGCCTGAGGGCCAGTGTCTGTGTGTCTGTGTGTGTGTGTGTGTGTGTGTGTGTGTGTGTGTGTGCTGGACACTCCATTCTACCATATTGTTATGATATTATGTTACTGAATGGATTTCCTGAAAATTGCTTGTAATTCATGTTTTGCCAGCCAACCAGCAAGACAGACAGACAGACAGACAGGCAGGCAGGCAGGCAGGCAGGCAGGCAGACTGACTAGAATGCATTAGATATATGATGTAAATGGCCAGTGTGTAATCATTCTGGTTCCTATCCCTCTGGTTGTCTTGGTTACAGTGTAATGGGCAAACCCTTGGTCAGTTTGACTGAGAGATGTAGAAAGTGAGTATTAGGTCTTACATGCGTGTCAATGGGAGTTTCAGTTGGTTCACGTGTATGTGTGTGTGTGCTTCAGTGTGCATCAACGTGTGTGTGACTGAGTGTCTGAGGGTGTGTACGTGTTTATGTGTCGGCACAGGGTGGTGGTCCGTGCTTGGTGACACAGCCTGAGAGTGTGTTATTCAAGTGATGTAGAAAATGACTAATATCAGGTCTGTGTGTGTGTGTGTCTGTGTGTCTGTGTGTCTGTGTGTAGGTGGATGTGTGACATTGGGAGTGCATTCTCGGTGAGCGTTACTGCTATTGCCAGTATTATGGATTGCCAAACATCAGCATGGTCAAATTCAACGGATTGTTGCATGTATTTTTATGTAATATTTTTTCTCAAAATCAATCTACGGGCTAGACAAGTGCAGTTACTAACACGTTTATAGAAACATTATATTCTACTCATGCTTTTGGATCAAGTTTGAGATGGTTAAGAGTGTTAATATTAACCCTAGAATGCATTTGTACATACAGTCCAACCTACTCCCAACCTAGGGTTTGGACTAGGGAGAGGGTTGGGACTAGGGACAGGGTTGGGAATAGAGGAGAGGGTTGGGACTAGGGAGAGGGTTGGGACTAGGGAGAGGGCTGGGACTATAGGAGAGTGTTGGGACTAGAGGAGAGGGTTGGTCTCATGGTAGGGATTTGACAAGAGGAGAGGGTTGGGACTAGAGGAGAGTGTTGGGACTAGGGAGCGGGTTGGGACTAGGGACAGGGTTGGGAATAGAGGAGAGGGTTGGGACTAGGGAGAGGGTTGGGACTAGGGAGAGGGCTGGGACTATAGGAGAGTGTTGGTCTCATGATAGGGCTTTGACAAGAGGAGAGGGTTGGGACTAGAGGAGAGTGTTGGGACTAGGGAGAGGGTTGGGACTAGGGAGAGGGCTGGGACTAGGGAGAGGGTTGGGACTAGAGGAGAGGGTTGGGAATAGAGGAGAGGGTTGGGACTATGGAGAGGGTTGGTCTAAGGATAGGGCTGTGACTAGAAGAGAGGGTTGGGACTAGGGAGAGGGTGTGTCTGGGGACGAGGCTGGGACTAGGGCAGATGGCTGGGACTAGGTGAGAGGGTTGAGAAATGGGAAGATAGTTTGGACTAAGGTGAGGATTAGTCTATGGAGGGGGTGGGACATGTGAGAGATGGCTGGGACTAGATGAGAGGATTGGGACTAGTTGAGAGGGCTGGGACTAGGGGAGATGGTTAGGACTAGAGTGAGGGTTGGGACTAGGAAGATGTATGTGACTAGAGAAGGGACTAAGACAGTGAGAGATGGCTGATACCGGTGGGTAAGAATGTGTCTGTTGCTAGGGGTGTGGCTGTTCATTGGGGTGTGGCTGTTGCTAGGGGTGTGGCTGTTCATTGGGGTGTGGCTGTCGCTAGGGGTGTGGCTGTTCATTGGGGTGTGGCTGTTGCTAGGGGTGTGGCTGTTCATTGGGGTGTGGCTGTTGCTTGGGGTGTGGCTGTTCATTGGGGTGTGGCTGTAACTAGAGGTGTGGCGAGAGCTTGCTCATTGCTCTGCTCCGGTCATGTGCTCACTGGATGCCGCTGGTGAGGCTCCTGGCCTGGCTTTTTAGGTGCTGTGGTGTGTGTTCTCTTTCCATGCATCTTATAGCACTGAATAAAAATAGCCTTCAAATCCCTGTGTTCAAGGACTATTGCCCTGATTTGAATGGACTCTCAGAACAAGACACAGATCTGTATGCTTTCTTAATACAATTTACGAAAGGTGTCCAACAAATGCCTATGATAGTTTTAAAAGATGCATCCATATATCAACACATGCATTTTACACAGTAGGTCACATCTAGCTGAATGTTCCTGCAGTACACAACCATTTAAATTCAATGGTGGCATTAGAGTGATTCATCATGGAGGTTGGTGTGTAGGGCAATTAATCGGCTAATTGACCAAATGAGAAAAACTTGTGGGGGTTGGGGGTTTGTGTGTGTTTCTTTATGCGTATTAATATGTGCAAGTATATAAGTGTTTGCCTCTTTCAGCCACACAGGAATACAAACTCAAGGGAGCGGAATAGGATCCCAGCCTGTAGACTGACTGAAAGAGATAGAGACCCATCCTGTAGACTGACTGAGAGAGATAGAGCCCCAGCCTGTAGACTGACTGAAAGAGATAGAGCCCCAGCCTGTAGACTGAGTGAGAAAGATAGAGCCCCAGCCTGTAGACTGACTGAAAGAGATAGAGGCCTAGTCTGTAGACTGACTGAAAGAGATAGAGGCCCAGTCTGTAGACTGACTGAGAGAGATAGAGCCCCAGTCTGTAGACTGACTGAGAGAGATAGAGCCCCAGTCTGTATGTCTCGCCTGAGCAATAACAGTCCCACGGTCGGCCCGGAAAAGCCTCAGAAAAACATGGCTGGATAATTTCGTTGTGAGACAAACCTGACTAAATAAGTCAGAGTTACTCTCTAAATGAGAGATAAAGAGATAATAGATTTAAGTGAAATGGCAGGAACCAGGTGGAAGCAAGTGAACGCAGCTATTATGTCAGCTTAGAGAGCCTTGTAGAGAACATCTTCATTCAGTACACATACCCTGAATCTGATGTTGTCTCTAGCAGTAGACTACTTATAGGGACACAATATAAAATAGGGACTGGCCACTCAAAATCAACAGTCGGCATACATGTATGTGCAATATGCTAATGAGCATATGGGGGGGAAGGGGGGTATTCAGGGGGGTTAAAGCGTGCTATACATTCACTTACTAGATTTTTACAGGTTTACCATTCCATCTCTACAAAATGAAATGTTTGTTAGAGGAACAGATACTGTTTTGGAGTAGCATAATGCAGAATTTAATTCACCGTTAAACCCCCCTCAGATCCAAACAGCCCAGATCAGGCATCTCTTTGTATTATATATTCCTGGACCTATAGTTACATGCCTGTTTGTGCCACATCATCTTTTACACTGTTTGCAGCAGAACCCTGAGAGTCAGCCGGTAAAATCCACAGAATGTGTTTCTCTGTGGTAATTTAGCTGTGGTATAATGTAATCTGACACATGCACACAAACAGAGCCAGGGCAACACACAGTGTTTTGCCACCTAAACGATTGCCATGAGCAAATGGTTAGAGCTACAGACCTGTTTGAATCAGGAGAGTAGCTGGAACACCTGGGTTTGGTTAGTTTTGCTGTACGGCACCCATATCATTCTATAAGCTAAGGAGTAGCAGGTGAAAAGGCTAAATAACCTTGATTTAATACATTTACTAATAAATTAAAGTCAATGTCACAGCACAGTATGCTGTTAGATATTAATGTATATTTGTGTGTATATTCTTTTGGATGCAAAATAAGCAAGGCAATACATGCTAGTAAAAACATTTGTAGAATGCAGGGGAAAATACTGTCCCATTGTTTGAGCATAAGATTTGAAAACATTTGTCTGTCTGGTTTGGGTGGGGTTAGAATAACATTTTAAACAGTGGCTGTCTGGTTTGGGTGGGGTTAGGATAACATTTGAAACAGTGGCTGTCTGGTTTGGGTGGGGTTAGGATAACATTTGAAACAGTGGCTGTCTGGTTTGGTTGGGGTTAGGATAACATTTGAAATGGTGTCTGTCTGGTTTGGGTGGGGTTAGGATAACATTTGGACCTCATTGACATGGGGGAGGAGGAAAGATATCTCAGGTTTCTGGAGATTCTGCTGGGCAGTATACAACTGCAGTGGAAAGACACAGACCCAAACCAGAGGACCAAGGAGGATGTAAAACTGAAGCTAATATATAGATAGAAATTAAATTAGTCTGGGATATATATTTTTTCAGTTGCAGTAAGTTTTATATCCACTGGTGTGGGCAACGTGTTAGATTCATACACAACATCAGAGTCAAACATTATCTTGGTCTCTAACACAAACTCAATGTTCAGTGAATATCCCAAAGAAAAGAGAACTAAGCTGACATCACTGAACCAGTCGGTCAGAAACATGTCAACAAGTGGCTGACATCACTGAACCAGTCGATCAGAAACATGTCAACCGGTGGCTGATATCACTGAACCAGTCGGTCAGAAACATGTCAACCAGTGGCTGACATCACTGAACCAGTCGGTCAGAAACATGTCAACAAGTGGCTGACATCACTGAACCAGTCGATCAGAAACATGTCAACCGGTGGCTGATATCACTGAACCAGTCGGTCAGAAACATGTCAACCAGTGGCTGACATCACTGAACCAGTCGGTCAGAGACATGTCAACCAGTGGCTGACATCACTGAACCAGTCGGTCAGAGACATGTCAACCAGTGGCTGACATCACTGAACCAGTCGGTCAGAGACATGTCAACCAGTGGCTGACATCACTGAACCAGTTGGTCAGAAACATGTCAACCAGTGGCTGACATCACTGAACCAGTCGGTCAGAAAGATGTCAACCAGTGGCTGACATCACTAAACCAGTCGGTCAGAAACATATCAACCAGTGGCTGATATCACTGAACCAGTCGGTCAGAAACATGTCAACCAGTATCTGATATCACTGAACCAGTCGGTCAGAAAACCACTGGGCATGAAGTATCTTAATATTTTAGTGTCTCAGAGAGATGGTTTGATTCAAACTACAGGTTAAAGAATAAAAAGCCCACATTTCTTTATGCGATTCTTTTGTTGTTCGTTAAGAACAAAGGAGCATTTTTTTGTAGGTATCTTGATGTGACATTTACTGCTGGTTCCCCCATGAGACAGCAGTCATAACCACTTTCTGAAAATAGACAGATTTTTATTAACTCAATAAATCTTTAATAAATGTTGACGTTTTGCTGAGAAGGTTTTAGTCTTGCTATTTTACTTGTCAGTGGGATGTTTTGTACTTATCAAGTCGAAACATCCTCGGCTCTTATCTGTCACTGTATCTTCCATTAGATTGATATTCGCTGAAGCTGCACCTCGTGGGCAAATTGAAAGAGTCTATATCAAAACCCAAAACATGTTTGCACGAGACAGACTACATGATTAAAACCTTGTAACTCTTGTAATGAATGTTGACATTAGAATACAAGTTCCTGACTCCATGAATCAATGTCATGAATGGGGAGGCCATTGGTATGTTTCTTCATCGCAAATACCCGTTAAGGAAGACAGTTTACTAGGCTAATGACTGAGGTAATTCCAACTATGCGGGGCCATTTCTGTTCTTTGAAAATACCAACCGTTTTTAAATTCAAGGGCAAAATATATTGCTCTCGCCCTATCCATATCGAACGTGATTGGTTGTTCGGTGCCGACGTTACTCTTTTATGTGCACACGCGCGCGCGGAGTAATCAGAGTTTAAGGATCAAAGCCTGGGTTGACAAAGTAAGTTGATGAGCTGCTTCATGGTACCAATAAAGCCTGATTGCGTTTGTTTGATTTTGTCAATCCTGAACCAATCCTGGAACCCTGACTTTGTTCAACTACCATCATGGTACAGGCCCCTGGTGCCACACTTATTAACTCTATACACCTGCAAAATGGTCTCTCAGTCTAGTTCTGTAGGCTACACAATCATGGGGAACTCTGCAGACTTGACAGCTGTCCAAAAGACGACCATTGACACTTTGCACAAGGAGGGCAAGACACAAAAGGTCATTGCTAAACAGGCTGGCTGTTCACAGAGCTCTGTGTCCAAGCATATTAATAGAGCGGTGAAGGGAAGGAAACGATCTGGTAGAAAAAAGTGTACAAGCAATAGGGATAACCGCACCCTGGAGAGGATTGTGAAACAAAACCCATTTAAAAATGTGTGGGAGATTCACAAAGACTGCACTGCAGCTGGAGTCAGTGCTTCAAGAACCACCACGCACAGACGTATGCAAGACATGGGTTTCAGCTGTCGCATTCCTTGTGTCAAGCCACTCTTGAACAAGACACAGCATCAGAATTATCTCGCCTGGGCTAAAGACAAAAAGGACTGGACTGCTGCTGAGTGGTCCAAAGTTATGTTCTATGATGAAAGTAAATTTAGCATTTGCTTTGGAAGTCAATGTCCCAGAGTCTGGATGAAGAGAGGAGAGGCACAGAATCCACGTTGCTTGAAGTCCAGTGTAAAGTTTCCACAGTCAGTGATGGTTTAGGGTGCCATGTCATCTGCTGGTGTTGGTCCACTGTGTTTTCTGAGGTCCAAGAAGAAGTTCAATTCCTGGTCAAGTCTTCATCATCATCATTCTAATTAGATTTTGTTCACACACTGACTATGGCTGGCTTGACCTTGAAATGTCCACCCTGTTAGGTTTAGGAATATGTAGAGCTGAACGTGTCTTTAACACTTTGAAAATGTTGTCAGAGAATAAAGGAATTTTAATATCACCACGTAAATATTATATAAATGTTTTATTTATGTTTAGACATATAGTCATGTTTAATTATTATTGTTGGAATTGCTTTCCACCCTATTATGCTTTGCTCCCTGTTAGGTTGATATTTTTCCACTATAATTTAACAATTTCATTAAATGTTAAACATGTTTTTGTTTTAACTTGAACAGCTTAAATAGTTTCGTTATTCACCCTTGTCTGGAAACACTTTCCAAAAAAACGTAAATGTAGATAAATGAATACAGTAACTAGAGAAACCAGTCACAATCTAAGTGAGGTGTGTAGGGGGAGGGATGGAGTCAGGCTCAAGGTCCAATAGCGTACAAGGTATTTTAATGCCAGTCTTTTAACATAGCAAAAAAGCGTCAACAACAGTACACACTAGTACTTAAGGGAAATAACAAAAGGTGCAACGTAACGCATCGAATTGCAAACCTTGACAAAGGAAGGAATAATAACAGGTCACAACTGAGACACGTAACGCCAAACAATTCCACACAAAGACATGACCAAACACAGGGAACCTATATACTCTTAATAATGAGGGAATGGGCACCAGGTGTGTGTAATGATAAGACATGACCAAACACAGGGAACCTATATACTCTTAATAATGAGGGAATGGGCACCAGGTGTGTGTAATGATAAGACATGACCAAACACAGGGAACCTATATACTCTTACTAATGAGGGAATGGGAACCAGGTGTGTGTAATGATAAGACATGACCAAACACAGGGAACCTATATACTCTTACTAATGAGGGAATGGGCACCAGGTGTGTGTAATGATAAGACATGACCAAACACAGGGAACCTATATACTCTTACTAATGAGGGGATGGACACCAGGTGTGTGTAATGACGAGACGATGATGTGATGGGAGGAACGGTGGCGCTAGAAGACCATTCATGACGCGTGCCGAAGCCTGCCTGTAGATGGCGGTAGAGTAGCTTCAGAGGGAGCCGTGACTCCAAGTAAAGACACAAGCAATGACATGGGCCATAGGAGCATTTCCTTTCAATTTCATACAAGTCTCAAAGTCTAGTTAAAGAAAACTGAAACGTTGAACCCACAGAGCAGGGTACTGCCTCCCACTCTTCTATTCCTGTAACTAAATCATTTTGGTGCAATGGAGGAACCAGGCGCAGGCACGCTCAAGTTCAAGGGTTTTTAATCAGAGTAAACCACTGTAAAACATATAAAGTGTTTGAAAATAAAGTGTGCTTACTTTAGCGACAACCGGAATCACCACAAACGGCTATATGCTACACTCACCAAGATAAGGACACGACACGCAACAACGAAGCACAAGACAAGAAAGCAGAGGGCGAACATATATACACACAGTAATTACTGATAGGGACCTGGTGTTAATGGTAATTAACAAGACAAGATAATGAATGAGTCCGGGGCTGCATTCATGGTTACAGTAGAACCGGGTTACACGTTTTTGTTTTTCTCACAGTCAAACAAACGTTTTAAGACAACGTATAACTACGATGTTTAATATATAACATTGTTTTATTTATGTTGCAGTCAAAATTGCACTGCATAGTGGGCGTGACCAATACTTATACAATATTGCATACAAGCAATGTCGTACAACTGTAACCTCAGTTCACACACACACACCCACACACCCACACACACACACACACACACACACACACACACACACACACACACACACACACACACACACACACACACACACACACACACACACACACACAGGCAGGCAGGAGTGAACCCCCCAGAGACAGAAAAAGGGAGAGACAAGGCCTCAGAGAAGGAGCGCCCAGAGACTGCTGCTGTATTTAAACTCTATTAGTATCACCGTCACCCTAATTAAACGTATGCTTTAATTAGGATTTGGACGGTCAGAAATAGAACAGGGATGTTAACAACCATTTGTCCAAAAGAGGGAGCTACATCAGTTACCCCCCTGCTGGATGTGTTCACAGAACCGTCAGTGTCTGTTTTGCATAACTTTAATCCGTTAATAGATGATTCACAAATGTTTTTAGTTTAAGAGTAACCGATCCGGGTACATTTGAGTGCATGTTGAGTCCTGTCGTGGGAGTGTCTTGCCAATGGTCACTCTTCTTACACAGTTTGTCAGTCGTAGTTAGCCTACTGTTTTATAGCACATCACAGTTTGTCAGTCGTGGTTAACCTACTGTTTTATAGCACAGCACAGTTTCAGTCGTGGTTAGCCTTCTGTTTTATAGCACAGCACAGTTTGTCAGTCGTGGTTAGCCTACTGTTTTATAGCACATCACAGTTTGTCAGTCATGGTTAGCCTTCTGTTTTATAGCACAGCACAGTTTGTCAGTCGTGGTTAGCCTTCTGTTTTATAGCACAGCACAGTTTGTCAGTCGTGGTTAGCCTTCTGTTTTATAGCACAGCACAGTTTCAGTCGTAGTTAGCCTACTGTTTTATAGCACAGCACAGTTTGTCAGTTGTGGTTAGCCTTCTGTTTTATAGCACAGCACAGTTTCAGTCGTAGTTAGCCTTCTGTTTTATAGCACAGCACAGTTTGTCAGTCGTGGTTAGCCTACTGTTTTATAGCACAGCACAGTTTGTCAGTCGTGGTTAGCCTTCTGTTTTATAGCACAGCACAGTTTGTCAGTCGTGGTTAGCCTTCTGTTTTATAGCACAGCACAGTTTGTCAGTCGTGGTTAGCCTTCTGTTTTATAGCACAGCACAGTTTGTCAGTCGTGGTTAGCCTTCTGTTTTATAGCACAGCACAGTTTCAGTCGTAGTTAGCCTACTGTTTTATAGCACAGCACAGTTTGTCAGTTGTGGTTAGCCTTCTGTTTTATAGCACAGCACAGTTTCAGTCGTAGTTAGCCTTCTGTTTTATAGCACAGCACAGTTTGTCAGTCGTGGTTAGCCTACTGTTTTATAGCACAGCACAGTTTGTCAGTCGTGGTTAGCCTTCTGTTTTATAGCACAGCACAGTTTGTCAGTCGTGGTTAGCCTTCTGTTTTATAGCACAGCACAGTTTGTCAGTCGTGGTTAGCCTTCTGTTTTATAGCACAGCACAGTTTGTCAGTCGTGGTTAGCCTTCTGTTTTATAGCACAGCACAGTTTCAGTCGTAGTTAGCCTACTGTTTTATAGCACATCACAGTTTGTCAGTCGTGGTTAGCCTTCTGTTTTATAGCACAGCCAAGGTCAGACCTTATCTTCATGACCCCAATCTTCCTCTCTCTCAGTTAAATTGATGACGATATATTAGTGTGAAGGAACCTATGTTACATATTCTAACAATGTATCCTCCTCCTCTTCTTCTTTCTTAGCGGCAGATGGAGTGCCTGTAAAGGATGGGGAACAGGTAAGGCTTAAATTCTGGACTATAACTGTCACTCTCATGTACGCAGCTCGGTCACCAACCAATGGCTCCAGCAGTGGGGATCTTGATTCAAGATGGTGGCCAACGCAAATCCAGTTGTTCGACTACTTTTGCTCTCTACTACTGAAGCCATCAGTGCTACTGCTTCTGCCGGTAGAGTAGCTACGGTATCTAGCGCACATCACTGTCGGTTTTCAAAATCTTCACAACACTCAAAATGGCAGCTGTGGCTGAAAGATAATCAAACTCTGCCGTTGGCTTATTGCAGTTGATATCATCGCGTCTGCTGCTTACCGTAGGACACATCAACGCATCACCCACTTCCTGCTCTTACTCATCCCACACTTCTCTCTGCTACACCTCTCGAGTTCTCTCTCTTCTCTCTCTCAGCTACTGTCACTAAACTGATCTTCAGGATTGGATGATTTTGTGGCAGAAGAAACACAACCAGTTCGAACGAATACACATAAATCTACGGGGAAAAAATATGACAGCGAGCGAGAAACAGAGAGAGAAAATAAGGGAGTGGAGGAGCCAAAGGAAATACGTAAACAGTTAAAAAAGGAAGAGAGAGGGAGAGAGAGAGAGAGAGAGAGAAGACAGGAAACACAAAATAAATCACAGAGACACTCAGAGAGAGAAATGACGAGAGAGAGCAACAGATTTAGGTCCACACACACCCAGACAGATGTAAATAAAGCCTGTCAGAAGCCAGTCCATTTAAATGGGAGCCACAAGGGCTCCTAATCAACACTGACGACCCTCTCAACTCCACCTGCCAACCTGCATTGACTAGAACAGACACAGTAAGGCAGACTATCACAGTGGCAACAGCCAAGGTCATTAGCCAGTCCTCCCGTCACAGCTACATGTCGTCCGAGCCCTTTGAGCATTTTCTGAGCCACCCGAGTCGTAACCACTGTTTATATTGCCACATGGTGTGGGTTATCAGTGCCTCAAGTCTATGACTGTACCACTTTTTATACTGTTGAATAAGATTGAGTAAGAAATGTTGATAATAATGGACTTTGTGTTTTTACCAGGATGAACAATATGCAGCCACAGTAGACTACCCCACACACTTCACCTACTTGAACACACATAGACTGAACACAAATATAGTCAACTTTGTGCTCACAAACGCACACACGCACACACGCACACACACACACACGCACACACGCACACGCGCACACGCGCACACGCGCACACGCGCACACGCGCACACGCGCACACGCGCACACGCGCACACACGCACACACGCACACACGCACACACGCACACACGCACACACGCACACACGCACACACGCACACACGCACACACACACACACACACACACACACACACACACACACACACACATACACACACACACACACACTAGTTGGTTACATGGCAAAGTGGTTTGGTTCATCATCCACCAACACTTGTGTGACTCATGCCGTGACTAAGCCAGACAAAGGACTGCCACAAAACTAAAATAATGCATTTATTTTAAGTATTTATTTAATATCACTGCTGCAGTAATTTTACAGCCACATATACGCTCACCGATGCATAAAGTACACACACAACCACATATACACTCACAGATCTGTAGAGTACACACACACACACACACAGCCACATATACACTTACAGATCTGTACAGTACATACACACAGCCACATACATCTAACTCCTACAGTTCATTTACTCTCACAGCCCTCTTACTCCTACAGTTCATTTACTCTCACAGCCCTCTTACTCCTACAGTTCATTTACTCTCACAGCCCTCTTACTCCTACAGTTCATTAACTCTCACAGCCCTCTAACCTATATTTTCTTGGATAGGGTTCAGTGTGTGAACCTTCATAATGAAGCAGTAGAGTTTGGGCATCATTCAGTCATTACGTATTCCCTCTGCTGTACATTAGAACTGATCTGCCTTTCAACCTCTCTCTCCTTCCTCTCTGTGGCTCTGATATTTGACACCACTTGTCTCTCTCTCTCTTCCTGGGAATACCGTACATCTCTGTGCTCCTCTCTCTTCGCCATCCTATTCTTCTTTCCCCCGTTCTGCATGTTGCTTATTCTTTCATTTCTCTTCGTCTTCTCCCATTTTGTTCGTAACCATCTTTCTCGCTCTCTCTCCTGTGCCTCTTACTCGTACCTGCTCCTTCTGTCCCCATCCCTCTCTCCTCCTTTTCTTCCTCAGCATGGACAATCAGACTTTTCATGGGAAGGAATCAATGTAAGTGTTGTGACATCATTCCTTCATCTTCCTTCCTTTTGATTTTTGTTGAGATTTATTTGCTTTGACTCACTTTAGGGTAACCTTGGTCCCGTCACTCCCCCCTTCCCCCTGGCGTCTCTTTAGAGCGCCTGTTTACAGTCGGTCAGTGAAGTAGTGCCCTGTGTACTGCCGTGACACAGAAAACAGTCAGTCAGCGTGACCTTTAAAAGACTACAAATCAGAACAACACTTCCCACTGTCAGACAGGAAGTTGTTCCAACAATGACCTTGGGAAATGTCAATTGTTTTATTCAGTATTATTGCCAAGTCATGACGCTGTTGCCTTTTGCTAATGTTTTATTAACCCAATATCTACCGCACTTATTCTCTCGTCGTTGTATTTGTGGCACACACACTTCCTCCTCTCCTTTCTCCACACTCTCTTTTCCATCCGTCATCGTTTCCTTGTCTGTTTAGCTGTCTATGGAAGACACCACGTCCATATTGCCTCGCCTGAAGAGGAACAACTCCAATGCCTACGGGATCGGTGCTTTAGCTAAGTCCTCTCTGACAGGTGTGTCAGGTGTGTGTTTGTCCTGTAACTGGTAAACTGACCCCATGTTGGCTCCCGTCCACACGGGGGCGCCGGAGCCAACATGGCCCCTGAGTGGGTTCCCCGAATCACTTCCTCTCCCCATCCTAATAATAATCGTCAATGTCTCAAGTCATTGATGTAACACAGCTGAAACAACTATTCTATAATACGAAAAATGACACTACCCACAATGCATTGTAATGTGGCATGATGAGTTAAAGGGATAGGTCGCCAAAATTATACAATGCAACATTGGTGTCCTTATGATTTAAGCAAACTATGGACAAGGTATCCACAAACAATATTTGGATTTGTTTCCCATGGATAGTGGTTAAAGCTAGACTGGCTCACAGTATCTGCATTTTAAAATAGCTTCCATATTAACCTATATTATATTTCGTGGCACTTTTCCCATCCATGTCTAGATATTTCTAAAAGCAGTTTTTACACTTCCTCTCCAAATTGTTAAGAAGTATCTAACATTTTTTTTAAAGTCAATGACCTTATTTGTGAAACAAATTACCTTAATAGGGATTTCACCGTAATGTGTGAGCATTTTTTTTTTTTTTTACCTGAAATACTGCAAAACATGGTACTAATATTATGTTTGCACATCATATTCAAAGCATTTGTAAGGACTTTGCTTAAGCTTTCTTAAATAATTCAGATACTTACGAACAATTTGAACAAGATGCTTGGAAAATGGTAGTTGCGGTCTCTGAACTTAAGGAAAATATCCCAACTCTCCCGGAAGGTCCTGGAGTCTCCCACATATTAATAGTGGCTCTCTGATGCCCGCAAATTACATACAATATACCGAAAATATTTTTGTTTTTGACTGAGCGAGCATTCAATAGTCATTTTGAATGCAAGATCGGCTCTGGAGAACCTGAGAGAGCAAGTGACAAACGCGCTGTTAGAATGACATAAAGCGCGTCCTGATTGGTCTCTATGTGCTAGTTAACCTCTTGCCACTAACCAAATCACTGATTTCGCTAGGTGGGGAAACTAAAGTCCACCTGTCTCCAGTTCATGTCATCAGTTCGATTCAGTTTAATGTCTGTAGCGCCTTCAGAGTGTCCAAATAAAAAAGATTTACAAAACTTCCCTCAGGACATTAATGTACCCATCTGTAATCGAGGTAAACAACAACAAAAAGAATAGCAGTGCTTTCTCTGCTGCCCATGGTGGGTTAAATGACTGTAACAGACTGTAACAGACTGTAACAGGTGTAATTTGTCCATTGCATAGCTAACGTTATTTTGACTGGCTGCTATAAGAAGCTGCTGTATAGATGTTTAGGTGATGAGGCCAAACCCAGTGTAAAAAATAGTTATTGAATAAAAAATTACTCCATGAGTTGAATAATGCAGTAATAAAATGTAGTATAATATAAAACGAAACATTGTGTACATTAGGTGAAATCACAAAAATAAAGTCTATTTAATATATAAATGTATATGCAAATGTGTGTAACCTATTACGTAAATAGTTGTTTTATGTAATATTAAAATGTGTGTGTGCGTGTGTGCACGTGCCTGTGTGCGCACACATTGGCCGGTGAAACCATTTCACTGAAATTAGTTTTTTCAGGTGGGGATGTCTGTTAGGTCGCTAATGCAACAATGCTAATATTTAAAATAACTGAAACTAAACAGACGCATATAGATTCCAGGCATAACTTATCCTTTGACCGTTTGCTGGGTAAATACACCAATGTGTCATTTTGTAATTTGGGAATACTATCTAATTAACAGGAGATGAGTGGTGAATGGGAGGTGTAGTTACTTGTCTGTTAAGTGGTCGTCCAGCAGCATTGAGTTACTCTAGTGTCTGTGTCTACTGTCTCCTAATGTAGTCTAAGTTTGTATCTGTGTGTTACAGTGAACATGTTTAATATGCAGTGTGCAGTGTGCACGGCGCAGTGTAGCACAGTACAGTTTCTGGCTTGTGCGATTTCAATGTCTAGTTAATTGTATTGGAACGCAGTGAACTGCAGCACAGTGAAAAGTGAACTGCAGTGCAGTGAAAAGTGGCAGTGTGCAGTGAGCGCACATTTCACTTAAGTGCCATTTCCATACGTCAGCATTTATATGGAATAGAAAACACAGAACTACCGTAGTCATCACATATCGACTCAGAGACCTGGTTTACAGGGACTGTCAGGGAGTAAACACAACACAGAGCGTCACGACTGAACACGGACTATCTTCCGCAGTGTGACCATGGCTTAGCGCACGCACGCCGCACGGGGATTTTGCTTAGCCAGCGCAAGGAGCTTAGCAGAGGTGTGAAAGTGATCATGTCAACAAGCCAACCTCTCATTACTCATACTCCACCACCGAATCACCCCGATTAACCTCCTCTATCCAAGGATGCACCTCTTAAGAGCAGACATATCCATTTCCTCCTCCGTCCTCCGTCTTGGGTCCTCGTGTCGTCTCATTTACGTTACGAACATGAGCATCACCTCCGTAGCCCTTCTCCATATAGCCAGGAATCTGCAGCCTGTTCATTTATCCGTCATCTGGAGGGTAAAATGCAGGCCTAAATGAGGAATGTTAACAGAATATCCCATCTCTTTCCTTCCCCTATCATCTATCCCGACCTGATGTCTTCTAACTTCCTCAAATTCCACATAACCCCCCTTACCCCTTCAACCCCTAATCCACACTGGCATCATTCCCCCCAACACTCCCACACACCCACAACACACCCACACACTCAGGTGTCAACCGCTCCATGAAGGACAAGGTGACCAAGCCCACATCCATGGCCCAAGGCCGGATGGCCCACATGATTGAGTGGCAGAACTGGGACATGTCTGTGGTGGGCCCGGGGGGAGTGTCCGTCCCACGCAAGTCCACAGCGGAGCAGGAGATCGAGAGGCGAATGGAGAGTGACGCCTACAGTGACCTCAGCGACGGGGAGAAGGAGGCCCGCTTCGCAGCAGGTCAGAGGTCAAAGGGGACGGGTTGTGAAATGGGGATGGGGACTTGGCCCTGTTACTGGAGCCATAACAGCAGTATGCTAATCTTGCATACTGATTAATATACATTATACATAGATATAATTTTTTATTTTATTTAAGTATCAGTTTGGTTTGGCACATTGGTCTGCTCAGTGTGTGTACGGTCTAAGGTATATCCATGTTCCATTAATTTTAGTTTCCCCAGCACGGTTTACACACTAGGCATTTCTGGAACAAATTCCAAGAGCTAATAATAGCATTTTCTTCATACATCATGTTTATGATATATTAAAACTGCTGCTCAGGGTAGACACGATATAGGGACACATTATACTACTAATAGGGACACAATATACACGATATAGGGACACAATATACTACTAATAGGGACACAATATATACGATATAGGGACACAATATACACGATATAGGGACACATTATACACGATATAGGGACACATTATACTACTAATAGGGACACAATATACACGATATAGGGACACAATATACTACTAATAGGGACACAATATATACGATATAGGGACACAATATACACGATATAGGGACACATTATACACGATATAGGGACACAATATACTACTAATAGGGACACAATATACACGATATAGGGACACAATACACACGATATAGGGACACAATATACAACATATAGGGACATAATATACACGATATAGGGACTCAATATACAACATAAAGGGACACAATATACAACATATAGGGACACAATATACTACTAATAGGGACACAATATACACGATATAGGGACACAATACACACGATATAGGGACACAATATACATGATATAGGGACACAATATACAACATATAGGGACACAATATACACGATATAGGGACACAATATACAACATAAAGGGACACAATATACAACATATAGGAACACAATATAGGGAC
This sequence comes from Dallia pectoralis, assembly GCA_029465975.1. NCBI lineage: Eukaryota > Metazoa > Chordata > Actinopteri > Esociformes > Umbridae > Dallia > Dallia pectoralis. The sequence continues at coordinate 15,721,202 of CM055738.1, read as the reverse complement.
ACAATATACACGATATAGGGACACAATATACACGATATAGGGACACAATATACACGATATAGGGGCACAATATACACGATATAGGGACACAATATACACGATATAGGGACACAATATACACGATATAGGGACTCAATATACAACATATAGGGACACAATATAGGGACACAATATACACAATATAGAGACACAATATACACGATATATGGAGACACAATATACACGATATATGGAGACAATATACACGATATAGGGACACAATATACACGAAATAGGGACACAATATACACGATATAGGGACACAATATACAAGATATAGGGACACAATATACACGATATAGGGACACAATATACACGAAATAGGGACACAATATACAAGATATAGGGACACAATATACACGATATAGGGACACAATATACACGAAATAGGGACACAATATACACGATATAGGGACACAATATACAAGATATAGGGACACAATATACACGACATAGGGACACAATATACACGACACAGGGACACAATATACACGATATTGGGACACAATATACACGATATAGGGACACAATATACACGATATAGGGACACAATATACACGATATAGGGACACAATATACACGATATAGGGACACAATATACACGATATAGGGGCACAATATACACGATATAGGGACACAATATACACGATATAGGGACACAATATACACGATATAGGGACACAATATACACGATATAGGGACACAATATACACGATATAGGGACTCAATATACACGATATAGGGACACAATATACACGACATAGGGACACAATATACACGAAATAGGGACACAATATACAAGATATAGGGACACAATATACACGATATAGGGACACAATATACACGAAATAGGGACACAATATACACGAAATAGGGACACAATATACAAGATATAGGGACACAATATACACGACATAGGGACACAATATACACGATATAGGGACACAATATACACGATATAGGGACACAATATACACGATATAGGGACACAATATACAAGACACAGGGACACAATATACACGATATTGGGACACAATATACACGATATAGGGACACAATATACACGATATAGGGACACAATATACACGATATAGGGACACAATATACACGATATAGGGACACAATATACACGATATAGGGACACAATATACACGATATAGGGACACAATATGCACGATATAGGGACACAATATACACGATATAGGGACACAATATACACGATATAGGGACACAATATACACGATATAGGGACACAATATACACGATATAGGGACACAATATACACGATATAGGGACTCAATATACAACATATAGGGACACAATATAGGGACACAATATACACGATATAGAGACACAATATACACGATATATGGAGACAATATACACGATATAGGGACACAATATACAAGATATAGGGACACAATATATATGATATAGGGACACAATATACAACATATAGGGACAGAATACACAATATATATAAATATACCTACACACAAATTCAAATACAAGTTGACATTCCGTTATACCAACTTGGTGGTATATAAGACCATATCAGATAATGTAATATAAGCGGTTAGTTGATAAGACATGGATTTACACATTTACAGCATCAGTATAGTTTGTCTATTCAGGGAGAGGAACATATTGAGTTCAGTATAACACTGTTTTTGGAAACACATTTGGACGGGACTTGGCTAGGTGAGTATAGTCTTGTTAGTCTCAAAAGGACAGATGGCCAGGTGCTGTGATGCACAGTTTAGGAAAATGTAAAGTTCAGGTGGAGGGATTATTTAGTGATTATTCAAGGTACCTTCCTGCCCCTGGCTGCTAAAACATATTTTATCCAATGATGAGTTGCTGGGTTGGAAGGAGTCATCAAGGATATTTCTGATGAGCATCCCAGGCAGGTAATTATATATCCTGTTGACCATTCAATGTGCAGTAGTTTTCCCCAAAAGCAGACCCCAAATATGACTTTGTTGAGCATATTATTGAGCGTATTATTTCAATCTAGTTAGTGTTATTCGCCCTTCTCGGTTTGTTTTATGTTTATATATATATATGAATAAACCTGTTTTCAATCGGATTAACCTGGTCTGTCACGATTTCGGGGGGTGTAGTGTAGGAAAGCCATGTAAGAGCCAGGTTTATTTATATATACTATTGATTACAATCAGTTCTTGTCTAAAGCTTGATTATGGATGCACATTGATAATGTAATGACACACTTTACGACACCATTCAATTCAAATGGTTCTTAGGGTATCCATTAGTCATATGTGTTATTACAACCTTAACTCCAGGTTTCCTGCCATTAGTCATATGTGTTATTACAACCTTAACTCCAGGTTTCCTGCCATTAGTCATATGTGTTATTACAACCTTAACTCCAGGTTTCCTGCCATTAGTCATATGTGTTATTACAACCTTAACTCCAGGTTTCCTGCCATTAGTCATATGTGTTATTACAACCTTAACTCCAGGTTTCCTGCCATTAGTCATATGTGTTATTACAACCTTAACTCCAGGTTTCCTGCCATTAGTCATATGTGTTATTACAACCTTAACTCCAGGTTTCCTGCCATTAGTCATATGTGTTATTACAACCTTAACTCCAGGTTTCCTGCCATTAGTCATATGTGTTATTACAACCTTAACTCCAGGTTTCCTGCCATTAGTCATATGTGTTATTACAACCTTAACTCCAGGTTTCCTGCCATTAGTCATATGTGTTATTACAACCTTAACTCCAGGTTTCCTGCCATTAGTCATATGTGTTATTACAACCTTAACTCCAGGTTTCCTGCCATTAGTCATATGTGTTATTACAACCTTAACTCCAGGTTTCCTGCCATTAGTCATATGTGTTATTACAACCTTAACTCCAGGTTTCCTGCCATTAGTCATATGTGTTATTACAACCTTAACTCCAGGTTTCCTGCCATTAGTCATATGTGTTATTACAACCTTAACTCCAGGTTTCCTGCCATTAGTCATATGTGTTATTACAACCTTAACTCCAGGTTTCCTGCCATTAGTCATATGTGTTATTACAACCTTAACTCCAGGTTTCCTGCCATTAGTCATATGTGTTATTACAACCTTAACTCCAGGTTTCCTGCCATTAGTCATATGTGTTATTACAACCTTAACTCCAGGTTTCCTGCCATTAGTCATATGTGTTATTACAACCTTAACTCCAGGTTTCCTGCCATTAGTCATATGTGTTATTACAACCTTAACTCCAGGTTTCCTGCCATTAGTCATATGTGTTATTACAACCTTAACTCCAGGTTTCCTGCCATTAGTCATATGTGTTATTACAACCTTAACTCCAGGTTTCCTGCCATTAGTCATATGTGTTATTACAACCTTAACTCCAGGTTTCCTGCCATTTGTCATATGTGTTATTACAACCTTAACTCCAGGTTTCCTGCCATTAGTCATATGTGTTATTACAACCTTAACTCCAGGTTTCCTGCCATTAGTCATATGTGTTATTACAACCTTAACTCCAGGTTTCCTGCCATTAGTCATATGTGTTATTACAACCTTAACTCCAGGTTTCCTGCCATTAGTCATATGTGTTATTACAACCTTAACTCCAGGTTTCCTGCCATTAGTCATATGTGTTATTACAACCTTAACTCCAGGTTTCCTGCCATTAGTCATATGTGTTATTACAACCTTAACTCCAGGTTTCCTGCCATTAGTCATATGTGTTATTACAACCTTAACTCCAGGTTTCCTGCCATTAGTCATATGTGTTATTACAACCTTAACTCCAGGTTTCCTGCCATTAGTCATATGTGTTATTACAACCTTAACTCCAGGTTTCCTGCCATTAGTCATATGTGTTATTACAACCTTAACTCCAGGTTTCCTGCCATTAGTCATATGTGTTATTACAACCTTAACTCCAGGTTTCCTGCCATTAGTCATATGTGTTATTACAACCTTAACTCCAGGTTTCCTGCCATTAGTCATATGTGTTATTACAACCTTAACTCCAGGTTTCCTGCCATTAGTCATATGTGTTATTACAACCTTAACTCCAGGTTTCCTGCCATTAGTCATATGTGTTATTACAACCTTAACTCCAGGTTTCCTGCCATTAGTCATATGTGTTATTACAACCTTAACTCCAGGTTTCCTGCCATTAGTCATATGTTTTATTACAACCTTAACTCCAGGTTTCCTGCCATTAGTCATATGTGTTATTACAACCTTAACTCCAGGTTTCCTGCCATTAGTCATATGTGTTATTACAACCCTAACTCCAGGTTTCCTGCCATTAGTCATATGTGTTATTACAACCCTAACTCCAGGTTTCCTGCCATTAGTCATATGTGTTATTACAACCTTAACTCCAGGTTTCCTGCCATTAGTCATATGTGTTATTACAACCTTAACTCCAGGTTTCCTGCCATTAGTCATATGTGTTATTACAACCTTAACTCCAGGTTTCCTGCCATTAGTCATATGTGTTATTACAACCTTAACTCCAGGTTTCCTGCCATTAGTCATATGTGTTATTACAACCCTAACTCCAGGTTTCCTGCCATTAGTCATATGTGTTATTACAACCCTAACTCCAGGTTTCCTGCCATTAGTCATATGTGTTATTACAACCTTAACTCCAGGTTTCCTGCCATTAGTCATATGTGTTATTACAACCTTAACTCCAGGTTTCCTGCCATTAGTCATATGTGTTATTACAACCTTAACTCCAGGTTTCCTGCCATTAGTCATATGTGTTATTACAACCGTAACTCCAGGTTTCCTGCCATTAGTCATATGTGTTATTACAACCGTAACTCCAGGTTTCCTGCCATTAGTCATATGTGTTATTACAACCTTAACTCCAGGTTTCCTGCCATTAGTCATATGTGTTATTACAACCTTAACTCCAGGTTTCCTGCCATTAGTCATATGTGTTATTACAACCTTAACTCCAGGTTTCCTGCCATTAGTCATATAAGTTATTACAACCTTAACTCCAGGTTTCCTGCCATTAGTCATATGTGTTATTACAACCTTAACTCCAGGTTTCCTGCCATTAGTCATATGTGTTATTACAACCTTAACTCCAGGTTTCCTGCCATTAGTCATATGTGTTATTACAACCTTAACTCCAGGTTTCCTGCCATTAGTCATATGTGTTATTACAACCTTAACTCCAGGTTTCCTGCCATTAGTCATATGTGTTATTACAACCTTAACTCCAGGTTTCCTGCCATTAGTCATATGTGTTATTACAACCTTAACTCCAGGTATCCTGCAGCAGTTTGCCATCTCCCAGGCAACGCTTATGGCCTGGACCTCCATGGATGGAGAGAGCCTGAGGTCAGGGTCAAACCAAGGCAGCGTAGCCCACCTCAGCGAGGTCAACCAGGAGAGCATAACCAGCCGAGGTAACTACAAATATGGCATCAAACTCAACTTGTGTCAGCTGATGTAAGAGACTACAATAATGGCATCAAAATCAACTTGTGTCAGCTGATTTAAGAGACTACAAATATGGTCTCAAAATCAACTTGTGTCAGCTGAGGTAAGAGACTACAAATATGGTCTCAAAATCAACTTGTGTCAGCTGAGGTAAGAGAATACAAATATGGCATCAAAATCAACTTGTGTCAGCTGAGGTAAGAGACTACAAATATGGCATCAAACTCAACTTGTGTCAGCTGAGGTAAGAGACTACAAATATGGCATCAAACTCAACTTATGTCAGCTGAGGTAAGAGACTACAAATATGGCATCAAACTCAACTTGTGTCAGCTGAGGTAAGAGACTACAAATATGGTCTCAAAATCAACTTGTGTCAGCTGAGGTAAGAGACTACAAATATGGCCTCAAAATCAACTTGTGTCAGCTGACGTAAGGGACTACAAATATGGCCTTTAAAGAAATGTGTGTCATTAAACTACAAGTCAACAAATATCTATGACATAAGGTAAGAACTACAGCATCAGCCAGGGCTAAAAAAGTTCATGTTTGCAAAGATATACTGTGCAATATTATCTACTTACCCAGATTCAGTTCAGTGCAGCTTATTTTATGAAATGTATATCAATTTCTCTGATAATGGGAGTGGAATAATGCCTAAAGGTTGCAATAGAGTATATCTTTGTAAATTATGTCTCAGTTGATGAGTCATTACTTGCCGTCTTCAATCCTTGATGAAAGTGTGTCTAAGCATGAAGGTAGTCTCTCTGTGCACTGATAATAACTGAAAGACTAAAACAGGCAAAGAAAGAATAAACACATGATGGCACAGGTTTCTGGGGCCATTGCTAACTAGCGTTAGCCAAATGATTAGTACTCTACAGGAAAGACAGTGTTGCTAACTGGGATTCTGCAATGCAGAAAAAAAGTCAAAAAATGGCAACCAAATACATTGTGATACAAGCTTGAGGTCAGGCCAAGCTCAAATGAAATGTATGGGTAACAGCATGCGTCCTTTTGCTTGATAACGAAAGGTTTATGCTCCCATCTCAGCTTGAAGGGCAACTCTGTACTCGTTTTACATTGGCAAGCACGGCCTGGGGGGATACAAAACCCGGGATCTCATCTGTATAAATAGTACACTTGGTCTTTCTTATTCCACATCTCTGTGTTGTCCATCATGGCCTTCATTTTTTCTTCTTTCTCAAGGAAATCAGATCAGGGTGTTCAGATGCAGGATGTTTTGTAGAAATTGTGTGTATTTATTTCAGTGGTTTGCTATTTTGAGTAACAAAATGGTATTGAGGATGTGTGGTGTGCATTAGTTTAACCTCAACTTCAGGAAAATAATATAATTCAGTGATAAAACCATATAATGTTGATGTAAACAGCGATTTCAGTTGTTGCTGAATGCATTTTGACAGTGTTGACTAGACAATAATGTGATGAATGATGACTCAAAATTGTGAACACACATTCAGTAACTGCCAGACGGAGGATTGACTGAAACGTCAGTGCCAGCGTTATGCCAGCGTTATGCCAGCGTTATGCCAGCGTTAAGGCAGCGTTATGCCAGCGTTATGCCAGCGTTATGCCAGCGTTATGCTAGCGTTATGCCAGCGTTATGCCAGCGTTATGCCAGCGTTATGCCAGCGTAATTCCAGCGTTATGCCAGCGTTATGCCAGCGTTATGCTAGCGTTATGCCAGCGTAATTCCAGCGTTAAGCCAGCGTTATTCCAGCGCTAAGCCAGCGTTAAGCCAGCGTTATGCTAGCGTTATGCCAGCGTTATGCTAAAGTTATGCCAGCGTTAAGCCAGTGTTAAGCCAGCGTTAAGCCAGCGTTAAGCCAGCGTTATGCCAGCGTTATGCCAGCGTTATGCAACATTATGCCAACTTTTTATCCGCATTATGCCGCTTTAAGCCAGCGGTAAATCAGCGTTATGCCAGCGTTATGCCAGCGTTATGCCAACTTTTTATCAGCATTATGACCGCTTTAAGCCAGCGGTAAATCAGCGTTATGCCAGCGTTATGCCAGCGTTATGCCAACTTTTTATCAGCATTATGACCACTTTAAGCCAGCGGTAAATCAGCGTTATGCCTGCTTTATGCCATTTTTAAGACAGCGTTATGCCCACATTATGCCAGCATTATGTCTGCTTTATTCCATCTTTATGCCAGCAGTATGTCAGTGGTAAACCAGTGTTATGCCAGCATTATGCCTGCTTTATGCCATCTTTAAGACAGCATTATGCCCGCGTTAAGACAGCATTATGCCCGCGTTAAGACAGCAGTATGCCTGCGTTATTCCATCTTTATGCCAGCGTTATGCCCGCCAACTTGGTTGGTGAATGTTCCAGAGCATGTTGGTAAATTAATGGGTATATATCATTCTTTTGTATTTTTCAGCATTACAATACATTGGTTATCCATAGCAAAAGCCATAACAAAAAAAACTGACGAATTTACTTACTTCACATAAAATACCAGCCATTATTCAAAATGTTGAAAGTTTATATGAATCAGTTATTAATAACACTAGTGTGGTATATAGGTTGGTCTCTCGTATTCATATAACCCATGTTATTGTGAAATGTATTTGTCCAATTAAAGCTGCGCAGACAGACTCCCCAATGGCAATAACACAGTGTCATTGTGTTGATGTATCAGAGTGTTTGGTGGAGCTGGAGGTCTGTCTGGGGAACGTTCAACTGAAGTCATTTTCTCCAGGATATATTAGGGTCTGTCAGGGTACGATGTCTCTCATGGGGGTTTAAGTGATCTCTCTCATGGTTTTCTATTTAAAAAAGAAATGTCTGACGTCGGCTTTGGAGCATTTTCTTTTTTGTCCATGAAGGTTCAATTGAGGGCATCCATCATGGACAACAAAACGTTCGTCCTCTCAGACCAGTCTGTAAACCAGTCTTTAATTTCTCTTTCTTTCGTCCTCTCAGACCAGTCTGTAAACCCGTCTTTAATTTCTCTTTCTTTCGTCCTCTCAGACCAGTCTGTAAACCAGTCTTTAATTTGTCTTTCTTTCGTCCTCTCAGACCAGTCTGTAAACCAGTCTTTAATTTCTCTTTCTTTTGTCCTCTCAGACCAGATACTGCACCACTCCTCTGCAGACATGTGGCCCAACACGTACGTCGCCCAGGGCCTCTACTGCCTCTCTTCCTCTGATGCCTGGGAGCCAATCAGCAACGAGCCCTCTGGTGTTGCCTCTCCCGCTGCTGGCTCCTACGTGATGCAGCAGGGCGGGACTTCCTGTGAAGGGTTTGAGGGGAACACATTGCTGCAACAGCAGCAGCAGCAGCATCAGTACAGTCTACAGCAGCAGAGTCAGCTCCATCAGCTCCATCAGCTCCAGCAGCTCCAGCACTACCAGCAACAACAGCTCATGTATCAGCAACAACAGGTGAGGAAGAACAGCAACATTTCGAAATGCTTATGACGTTGTTGACCGACGTCATATTCGTTTTAGAATTAAACGCTTTATGGAAATATCTTCAACTTCGGGGCAAAGTGCTTGCGACAGAAATACAGAATGTAGCCTTTGATATGGTAATACTATAATTCAGCATTACATAATTGTCTTTCCCTTGATAATACAGCACATTTACATTGACATTTGAATCCAACATCATGCTGAAAAAAGTGCCCTTGAACACTTGTTTGTGATGTGAAAGAAATCGATTAAGATAAATCATTACAGAGCTCTACCCACATTTCATGTGACCTATAACGTGAACAATTCAATTGAAAAACTAACTGAAATCTTTGAGGGGGAAAATATATATAAAAATAAAAAGCTTACAAGAACCCGGTTGCATGATTGTGCAAACCCTCATATAACTGGGGATGTGGCTGTGTTCAGAACTAACCAATAACCTTCAAATATTAAAAAAGAAGTTATTACACACTTGCCATCCTTTCAAGTGACTCTGTTTAATCAAAAATAAAGGTCAGCGGTTCCAGTAGGATTTTCCTGACATTTTCTTTGTTGCATCTCAGAGCTGCAGCCATGGTCCTCAGAGAGCTTCCAAAGCATCAGAGGGATCTCATTGTTGAAAGATATCAGTCAGGAGAAGGTTACCAAAGAATTCCCAAAGGATTAGATAAACCAGTGAACACAGTGAAGACAGTCATATATCATGGAACACAGTTAAGACAGTCATCATCAAGTGGAGAAAATATGGCCCAACAGAGACATTACCAAGAACTGGACTGGACGTCCCTCCAAAATTGATAAAAAGACGAGAAGAAAACGAGTCAGGGAGGCTTCCAAGAGACCAACAGCAACATTAAGAGAGCTGCATTAATTTCTGGCGAGTACTGGCTGTGTGTACTGTCTGTGTGCTACATGTGACAACAATCTCCTGTATTCTTCATATGTATTGGCTATTGGGTAGGGTGGCAAGACGGCAGCCTTTTCTTACGAAGGAAATCATCCAAGCACGGCTGAAGTTTGCCAAAACAAACATCAAGTCTCCCAAAAGCATGTGGGCAAATGTGTTTTGGTCATAACTCCAAAAGGTATGTTTGGCACAAAAACAACACTGCACATCACCCAAAGAGCACCAAACCCTCAGTGAAGCATGGTGGTGGCAGCCGGGGCGGATGGAAAAATGAACTGCGCAAAAAAACAGGCAATTTTGTCACAAAACCATGTTCAGGCTTCCGTTAGAAAGCTGAAGTTCACCTTTCAGCATGACAACGACCCAAAGCACACATCCAAATCTACAAAAGCATGGCTTTACCAGAAGAAGATTAACGTTTTGGAGGAATGGCCCAGCCAAAGCCCAGACCTGAATCCAATTGAACATCTGTGTGGTGATCTGAAGAGGGCTGTGTGCACAGGAGATGTCCTTGAAATCTGACAGATTTGGAGCGCTTTTTTGCAAAGAAGAGTGGGCACATATTGCCAAGGCACGATGTGCCATTCTAGTAGACTCCTACTCAAATAGACGGAGTGCTGTAATAAAATCAAAAGGTGCTTCAAGTATTAGTTTAAGGGTGTGCACATGGATGCAACCAGGTTATTGTAAGGTTTTTATTTTTTCCTTCAAAGATTTTAGTTTGTTTTTCAATTCAATTGTTTGCGTCATAGGTAACTTTAAAGGTGGAAAAAGTTCTAACATGATTTATCTTTGTCTAATTTTTTCACATCACAAATACCTGGCATTTTAACAGGACTTATGTGTGTCCACTCTACTGTTTGTACATTTTTGGTAAAATGCGAGATTACACAATGGGGTGTTGCCTACTACAGTAGGTTCTGTAATACTTGGTTTCCATGTTTTACATTAAGATTTAACATTCACATTTAACATTTATGTTTACATGAAAAATTATGTTAAAAATTAAAAGAAAAAGTAAAAAAGTAAATGTTGAAAATTGTAGTGCACTTTTTTACATTTGGCAATGCTAAAAGTGCAAAAACTGAGCAGGATAATTATACGACCAACATTTTACAAACGGCACAACATAATTTTACATTAGGGTGAATAAACAATGTTCTAATTCACTGCCAGTGGTTTGGTCTGTCAGTACTCACTTTCAGTACTTACTGCTTACTTACTTTTTATAATCTCTTTCTTTCTACAGTCTCTGGAGCAGAGGCTACACAGTGCCAACCACTCCCTGCAAGCCACGCCCAACAGCACCATTCACAGCCTGGCGCCTTCCACCCACGCCCCATTGGTGGACCTGTGGGGGGCGGGGCAGACAGAATCCTACCAGGCTGACATTGGAGGGTACAACATAGGCGTGGCAGCGGTGGTGGAGGCGGCGCTCAGTGTCCCCTCTGATGAGGGGACAGGGATAGAACACTCACCCCTAATGGAGCAGCAGGAGGGAGAGGAGGAGGAGCTAAAGGTGAGGTCATCACAGTTCACAGGGTCATCTGATGAGGTCACAACACATTGCAGAATGGTCTAAACCCGCTGCTAACAGTGTTTGGATGCTTTAATACATTACAGGGAGATTTCCATGTGAATTTATGAATAATGCCGGACGTTCTGCGGTCCATGTGTAGAGCACCATGCAGTGCCCTGTTGTAGTACCCATCTGAGTGAACAGTTAGTGTTCCTAACAAAACACTCTGTCTTCTGAACAGGAAGAGGAGGTGACACTCTGCATGGAGCCAGAGACGGTTACGATAACCCAGCCCGCACAGAGAGATGATTCCATCGCTTCGGGGGCCAGTAGTCCGGGGCAACCTAGTCCAGGGCGCAGTAGTCCAGGGCGCAGTAGTCCAGGGCGCAGTAGTCCAGGACAAACACCTGTGCAACAGTTTACGGAGCGGAAGTCTTCAGATGTCAGCTGTGGAGGCAGCCAATCACACGAGGAGAAGGAAGAGAAGCCCGGGTCTGCTGTCGCCTTGGCTTCCATGACAACCAATTGATTGACAATCAGAGGCCTGACCGACTGAACAATTAACAATACAGAAATATTTATCAATTCATCTGTTCCTTTTCAGGTATCCAGCACAGCCGTGATGCGATATGAACTCTTGATACTCACGCTGAGTGAATGAGGACGATTTGGAACGAACTCACAGTGTCAAAAGCTGGTCCAAATCATAATATAACTTTTTCTTTTGAAAGCCTTACATCCGATGGAGCAGAAGAATTGGAGGAGAGAAAGAGAGTGACAAGAGACTGAGTGATCGATATAAGAGATGAGGGTGAAGGGAAAAGACGGGCCGAAAGCCGAGAGACATTGGAGGAGTAGGGACCTCAAATCTGCATGCTTTGTAACGAGAAAGGAGGAAGCGATCCGGTCGCCCGCGCATATACGATAACGATCATAACATCTAAAGTAATAAAAAATGATTATGACGACAATAATTTTATAATTAAGCAAAAATCCAGATGACACAAAAAAAATGTGTATAAGTGTAAGGTGAAATTATATATAAATATATAAAAGAATATCAAACAATGTCTCTTCCTGAGAGAACTACTCTGTTTACAGCGAACACTCACCAAGTTAAATAAAACATTATCAAGCCCATAGCCGGAAGAGCAACAACTCAACTTCAACTTCTGCCGATCCCACAGTGACCTTCACAACACTTAGAACTTACTGGCCCAAAACACAACCACTTAAGGAAATAACGTTCATGTCACAAATTACACTTATTCTGTTGTTTTTATGAAGGAACTTCATCCCAATCTGGACTTTGCAACCTAACCAATGCAGTGAACATTACTTGAACCTCATTAGAAAGCCAATAACGTTTTTATGTTGCTTCAGGCTCTCCTGTGGGTCACACAGGTATAACACACCACAGATAAAGGATTCTACTTTAAGATAGTGCGCTTCCTATTCTGTCTTTATGAACACATTTTCTCTTGAGTACTATCACACGCCGGTCCTATACCGCAATGTAAAGACTTTACACTGAACAATGCTACTCTGGGCTGGACCGTCAAGACGTCAGGACGTCAGGGCTCGTTGAGGTCCGCTGGACTGTCTCACAGGTCTGTGTCATGGAGGAACTGGTGAACAAACAGCTGATGTGGCGAATTTCTTTGCACTGATGATTTATTTCCAGCAGGTGGAGGTTTCCTGTGGACCTTTGTCACATGTCTTTCATTGCTGTTCAGAATGAGCTTTTAGCATCGCCAAGAACCAAAAAATTATCACCAGACCAAGACGGGTTCTGAGCCGTTGTTCCGAGTAAAAACTATAGATGTCTGTAGGAAGAGCGAGGGTTTGCAGAACACGTGGTACCAATAAAGACGTTGGTAAAATAAAAAAGATAAAGGGTTTTGACCCAGATTGTTGTTTTGATACAAGCTCCTGGGGACAATTCAAAGTTTTGTGTAAGAAACACATTTTCTCAAAGAAGGTAGGAGAGATCTGTTTAAATTAAGTGGTGATTCTATTCAATTGTATATGATTGTATGCCAAACCCAGGTCTCCTATTGGCTGGTGGCCAATGCGGGCATATAGATGTAAATATTAGGGAGGGAATATGAACCACTTCTCTCACACTGTCACGACTGCAACAGTTTCTTTATTTTTCTATAAGCGTCAGTCCCATCTCTTTCCTTTGGGAATCGTGTTGAGGTCCTGAGTAAAGTTCGGTTGAAATTGTTCTTGTACCACTGCACATTAAGGAATAATATAAGGGGAATGTCAACGTTGTAAATAGTTTTAATCTCTGTATTGGATATGGGAATGTTGGTGTAACATGAACGCTGAAGATCAAGTTTCACTGGGTCCATGAAGAACATCAAGTCAATCAGGGAATAGACTAAAGTAATGCTAGAGCTGAACAACAGAACAGAGCGCTAACACTCAAAGTGCTAGGAGAGAACATCAGAACCGAATAGAACCGGTGTGTCTTCCGTGCTCATGGTGACTGCTGCACTGTGACGATGCCCCGTGGGATGTGTGTGTGGATTTCCTGGAGAGGAGTGTGTGTGTGCGAAAGTCAATGGTGGAATGTTAGTCAATGTCAGAGAAATTATGGAAATAGATTTTTCTTTCTTCTTTTGGAGATACTGCTATGGCCTATTTGTGCATGTGTCACTGATGAAGATATCAACGGTGTCTTTTCTTGTTTTTATTTCACAGAGAACACATTCTCTTTTATGTCTGACGATTGTGTGCAAACAAACACTTTTATGAAAAAAAGGTTAACTTGAATGAATTTATTCTTATTGTTATTCATCAAGTATTTATGCAATGTTTTGGACAATGTTTATTTTTCTACTAAAGTGTTGACACCCCCTCCAGTATCAGACAGACTATGTGTGGTTTATGTAAAGCAATGTTCTGTGGGTTGGGGCTCTCTCTGACTGGGCAAACAGACAATGAGTAGAATATCTGAAGGTGGAAATAGCATTTGATCTAGACAAGTTTCAGTGGCCTTGATTAGTGTTAATCAGTTGTGTTAACGCTGGGTTGGAGTTAAGCCCTGTATCGTCAGCCCGCAGACCTCCAGGACAAGGGTCAAGGTTACCGACTGACCTTTGCCCTGAACAGACCCGTCATGAAGCACACAATGATGTCATTGTCATGGTCAGACCGTGTCACAGTAATGTTAATAGCCTGATGCAATCTGTCTGAGACACATATTGGTGTTGAGCTGTTATAACTGGGGCTAGGTGTCTTTACTGAGACACATATTGGTGTTGAGCTGTTATAACTGGGGCTAGGTGTCTTTAATGAGACACATATTGGTGTTGAGCTGTTATAACTGGGGCTAGGTGTCTTTACTGAGACACATATTGGTGTTGAGCTGTTATAACTGGGGCTAGGTGTCTTTACTGAGACACATATTGGTGTTGAGCTGTTATAACTGGGGCAAGGTGTCTTTAATGAGACACATATTGGTGTTGAGCTGTTATAACTGGGGCTAGGTGTCTTTACTGAGACACATATTGGTGTTGAGCTGTTATAACTGGGGCTAGGTGTCTTTAATGAGACACATATTGGTGTTGAGCTGTTATAACTGGGGCTAGGTGTCTTTACTGAGACACATATTGGTGTTGAGCTGTTATAACTGGGGCTAGGTGTCTTTAATGAGACACATATTGGTGTTGAGCTGTTATAACTGGGGCTAGGTGTCTGTAATGAGACACATATTGGTGTTGAGCTGTTATAACTGGGGCTAGGTGTCTTTAATGAGACACATATTGGTGTTGAGCTGTTATAACTGGGGCTAGGTGTCTTTAATGAGACACATATTGGTGTTGAGCTGTTATAACTGGGGCTAGGTGTCTTTACTGAGACACATATTGGTGTTGAGCTGTTATAACTGGGGCTAGGTGTCTTTACTGAGACACATATTGGTGTTGAGCTGTTATAACTGGGGCTAGGTGTCTTTACTGAGACACATATTGGTGTTGAGCTGTTATAACTGGGGCTAGGTGTCTGTAATGAGACACATATTGGTGTTGAGCTGTTATAACTGGGGCTAGGTGTCTTTACTGAGACACATATTGGTGTTGAGCTGTTATAACTGGGGCTAGGTGTCTTGACTGAGACACATATTGGTGTTGAGCTGTTATAACTGGGGCTAGGTGTCTTTACTGAGACACATATTGGTGTTGAGCTGTTATAACTGGGGCTAGGTGTCTTTAATGAGACACATATTGGTGTTGAGCTGTTATAACTGGGGCTAGGTGTCTTTACTGAGACACATATTGGTGTTGAGCTGTTATAACTGGGGCTAGGTGTCTTTACTGAGACACATATTGGTGTTGAGCTGTTATAACTGGGGCTAGGTGTCTGTAATGAGACACATATTGGTGTTGAGCTGTTATAACTGGGGCTAGGTGCCTTTACTGAGACACATATTGGTGTTGAGCTGTTATAACTGGGGCTAGGTGTCTTTACTGAGACACATATTGGTGTTGAGCTGTTATAACTGGGGCTAGGTGTCTTTAATGAGACACATATTGGTGTTGAGCTGTTATAACTGGGGCTAGGTGTCTTTAATGAGACACATATTGGTGTTGAGCTGTTATAACTGGGGCTAGGTGTCTTTAATGAGACACATATTGGTGTTGAGCTGTTATAACTGGGGCTAGGTGTCTTTAATGAGACACATATTGGTGTTGAGCTGTTATAACTGGGGCTAGGTGTCTTTAATGAGACACATATTGGTGTTGAGCTGTTATAACTGGGGCTAGGTGTCTGTACTGAGACACATATTGGTGTTGAGCTGTTATAACTGGGGCTAGGTGTCTTTAATGAGACACATATTGGTGTTGAGCTGTTATAACTGGGGCTAGGTGTCTTTAATGAGACACATATTGGTGTTGAGTTGTTATAACTGGGGCTAGGTGTCTGTAATGAGACACATATTGGTGTTGAGCTGTTATAACTCGGGCTAGGTGCCTTTAATGAGACACATATTGGTGTTGAGCTGTTATAACTGGGGCTAGGTGTCTGTAATGAGACACATATTGGTGTTGAGCTGTTATAACTGGGGCTAGGTGTCTTTAATGAGACACATATTGGTGTTGAGCTGTTATAACTGGGGCTAGGTGTCTTTAATGAGACACATATTGGTGTTGAGCTGTTATAACTGGGTCTAGGTGTCTTTAATGAGACACATATTGGTGTTGAGGTGTAATAACTGGGGCTAGGTGTCTTTAATGAGACACATGTTCTGACCAAGACAACCCAGCTCTTCTGCTATTAGACGGTTATCTGTCACTGTGGTGTGATGTGTTTGGGACTTAGTGACACCCGTCAGCTTCCATCTGGCTGTTCCAGCTGGAAGGGAGAGCTGCAACCAACTGACGTCTTTACCCAACCACTCATATTAATTTATTTATTTAGGATAATTTGGGGGAGGAATAACATGACAGCCTGTACAAAGTTTATTATTTACTGTAGATATGATACCCATCTGTTTTGTTGAAGCAGTACTGTTCTCTGGGTTGTCCTTTGGACTTTCGGAAGACTGACTCTCAGAGATGAATCTGACAAGTGAAAACCCAAACACGGGCCAGAGAATGGTACTACTCAAACAGGTACTGTACTTAGTTTTTGACAATTGAGGAGTTACCGAATGAATAAACGAATAACGAGAAGCCAAATGTATTGCCTTGGATGTTACTGTTTATTGATTATGTCATTGTTAATCGACTGGGTTTGATTTTCATATTGTACGATTCCACTGCCATCTTTCAATATGTAGAAATGTATCTACAGGCATGAGGGGGAATCTGCTACCAGTCTTTTTGCCTTTCTATCCCCCCCATCTCTCTCTCTCTATCTGTTCTGTATTGTGTCTATATATGTCGGCATCTGCCTGTTCACGTAGTTATCTGCTTACTTGAATACATTGCCAAAATCACACCCATTGACCAAAGGTGGATTGGACGTGCAGAAGTATACAGGACTTGGTCAGTTGTATCTTCATCATACTGACACCCAGAAGTACTTTCGCATTTGGCTTGATCCAAACTTTTTTATTTCAGCTGGTCGGCGTTGACTGGCAGTGCCAGTCTGTTGATGCCCAAACCAATGCATGCTGGTAAATGGTTGAGACAGAATGGGTCTGCCATGGGTTCTCTCTCCTCTGCTCTAACCACATCTCTCTCTTTCTCTCTCTATCTCTCTCTCTCTCTCTCTCTCACTCTATTTATTTATTTTCTCTGCATGTCAGAACGCCCTCTCCATCTTTTTAACCTAACATCACTCCCCGAATAGAAAAACTGTGGAGAATGAGAAAAAATAAACTAACAAACAATTCAAAATCACAATGTTTGTGCGTGTGTGTGTGTGTGTGAGTGTGTGTAAATCTTTAAACAGTCTTTCCTTGTGAAGATCACGAACTTTCATGCCATTCAACAACTGGTGGTGACACTTCTAGGTGAAATGTCTGCAACCAATATCTTCCGGTATTTGTCGATCAACCGCTGTAGTGGTGGAATATTGTCCCTGTCTTCATTGCAGAATAGCTTTAACACAGTATTATTTGCATGTTTAGATATGCGTCACATTAGCTGTTTCCGGCCGTTCTGATGTGTACTTCTATTTTAACCAAGGCGTCGTCCAACCAACAATGGAGTTCTTGTTGCCGTTTTCTCTGTGTGGCTTTAGACTCGGTGACCGTATGAGCACTCTGTGCTATATACTGATGCAATAAAACATTTCATTGATTGTTGTAGTTCATTGATTGGATATTGACAAGCAATGTTATTTCTTTTGACAAGGCAGGTCTTCCATCGTCACTGTGCTCAGCTTATAGCAGCCTGACTACAGTACAAGTCAATGTTAGCTGTGATCAAGGGGAACTCTAAATATTTATTGTACGTTCTGTTAAACTTCAGTGACATTGATTATGCGGGGTCCAATGGAATGTTGCTTAAAATAACATCTTAGACAAATTCATATAAATATTGACTATTTATATACAATTAATAGAGACATAATATACATCAATAATCAACAATAAATTGTTTAAGTGACATTGAGTTAAGTGACATTGAGTTGTTGTTATTTGAGATATCAGTGAGAGACAAAGAGTACTATATAACTTCGAACAAATACATATTTTCAACAATACTAGGTCAGGTTCATAAACAAACCATAATACCATAGCTCTGGTGATATAAGGATATAAGGAAGATGTTTTAAAGACAAAGGGAGAGACCTGAGAAACTGAAATTGTGAAAATGATTGAGGCTGAATTAACAGTAGAAAAATCCGTCAATAGCTGCAAAATAAACTGCAAAAATATGAAAAATACGAAAATGATTATTAAAACTACAAGTCCCAGAAGCATTGTGTGCACCTGTTTGACCTGCTCTCTGCAAGTTGGCGAATTGCAGAGCATCAAAAAAAGACTGCAAAGAACTCCATTACCCAGGATGCTCCTTGATAAGCTCTGAATGAAGTAAGTGGAGTTACGACAGAAAGGAGAAAGTCTAAGAAACAGAATTTCCTCTGTCACTTACTAAACGGGCTCATCTGAATCTTCACTCTCACCCTGTTTGTTAATCTCCTGCAGGGGGTGAAGCGATGAGACGGTGAAGACACGTGTGGAGGAGGTGGGTGGTGAAGAAGAGGGGGTCGGGGAGGAAGGCTCCTGAGAGGAACAGTCTGTTTCTCGGCTGTTGTTGCGCCTCACACTGCGGGGGCTGGAGGTATTACAATCCGTACCTGCACTGGGGCCAGCTGCTCCCTCTGTGCTCCCTGTGGACTCCTCTTTAGGCTCATGCATGTCTGCCTCACCCTCCCCCTCTCCTGTATCTCCCTCCCTCTCTCCTCCTTCACCCCCCCTCTCTCCTCCCTCCCCCTCGGCTGTATCTCCCTTTATCCTTTTCACCTCATCCTCCCACCTCACCACCTCTTCCTCCCTCTCTCCTCCCTCTCCCTCCTCGGTTCCATCACCATCCTCCCACCTCACCACCTCTTCCTCCCTCTCTCCTCCCTCTCCCTCCTCGGTTCCATCACCATCCTCCCACCTTACCACCTCTTCCTCCCTCTCTCCTCCCTCTCCCTCCTCGGTTCCATCACCATCCTCCCACCTTACCACCTCTTCCTCCCTCTCTCCTCCCTCTCCCTCCTCGGTTCCATCACCATCCTCCCACCTTACCACCTCTTCCTCCCTCTCTCCTCCCTCTCCCTCCTCGGTCCCATCACCATCCTCCCACCTCACCACCTCTTCCTCCTTCCTATGACCTCCACTCTCCCTCTCCCCCACCTCTCCTAAAAGCTTCCTGTCCCTGTTGGGTGAAGAGGAGCTGGCGGGGGGAACCGTGCGCTTCTTTGATTTACGGTTAGCGTCTCTGAAGCTGGCCAGAGGGGGGCGCAATCTAACCCCACTACGGGTAGAGCCCTCAATGGCTTTCTGCAACTGTGAGGACAAGGAAAGAGAGGTAGGGAAGTGGGGGAGATATAGAGGAGAGCGAGGAGTGGGACAGAGAGAATGAGAGGATGGTGAACAGACGGGGGTAGAGAGACAATAGAAATGGTTAACATATTACTGGGTGATGAATCAGGGATGTGTACAGTTGATGTTGTAACAGGGTGGAGGACAATTTAAGAATAACAGAGCAACAGCCCACTGAAGGAGCTCCATGTAATCACTGAGACAACATGATCATCATCATCTGAGAACCGTGACAGAAAGGACGAGCAAATAGACAAGCTGTGTGTCGGATGCTTGCACTGCAGCAAAGCAAGACTCACAGAGACAGACAGAGAGAGACAAAGACATAGATGGAGGCATAGAGATAGGGAGGAAGTGATTGAGAGGCAGAGATACAAAAGATATAGAGGTAGAGATATAGAGGCAGAGAATAAGGAGATATAGAGGTAGAGATATAGAGGTAGAGATATAGAGGCAGCGAATAAGGCAGATATAAGAATATATAGAGGTAGAGATATAGAGGTAGAGATATAGAGGTAGAGATATAGAGGTAGAGATATAGAGGTAGAGATATAGAGGTAGAGATATAGAGGTAGAGATATAGAGGTAGAGATATAGATGTAGAGATATAGAGGTAGAGATATAGAGGTAGAGATATAGAGGTAGAGAATAAGGCAGAGATAAGAAGATATAGAGGTAGAGATATAGAGGTAGAGATATAGAGGTAGAGATATAGAGGTAGAGATATAGATGTAGAGATATAGAGGCAGTGATGGAGTTAGAGATTGAGAGGCAAAGATATAGAGGCAGCAATAGAGAGGCAGAGATGGCAAGATAAGAGAAAGAAAAATCTGAACAAAAGTGATGTAAGATCTCACCTCTTTCAGTGCCACCACACCAACCAGTTTGCCAATACTGGTGACATAGGCATGACTGAGACCAAGCAAGGAGAACAAGGTGTGGGTCTGGGGAAAACAAAGGGGCGAGGGTGTTACACTGGGTTACGCGGCAACATATGAGCTAGGTTCTAGCTTCATTATCATTGTTACCTTGTGTAGGGAGGTCCTTTCCACAAGCTGAAAGGGGGAAGGATCAATGCGAATCTCATCCATACTGATTGGCTTACCCAGCTCTTCCTCTTCCCAGGATTTGATCTGCATTGGCCAATCAGAAGGCAAAGCGTGTGACTGACACTAATAAGGCAGCCATAGATATGATTCATTTTGTTGGATTCTAATTCTGGAATCCTTTGATTTTCAGTGCCAAGGTATTTGAGGGGTCAACGGGTTAAAGGTTAAATGCTGACCAGGGTCAGTGAGAGACAGTACCTCCTCTGGGGACATGGTGTCAGTAAGTGAAGGTGGAGGGGTTTCCTAGAGGAAGAGAAACAGTAACATAACTGATGTTATCCAGTGTTTATTATTCCACATGACACTACTGGTGTGAGCAGGTGTCCCTCTGGTGGTCAGAAGCTGGTACTGTTCATACATTAGCTCCGAATCTCAAGGTCAAGCTTTCTGGATGCAAGACAGATAGACAGATGGGCAGATAGATAAACAGATAGACAGACAAGCAGATAGACAGTAGACATATAGATAGACAGACGCCAAACGATCCTGCAGAAAATGTTACATCAGATCAATAGAAAAAAATCTTACTGACAAAACACAAACAACAGAGAAAAAATGTACTTGATTACAAAATGCGTGTAAAACAGAGGTGTGTACGTTAGTGAGTGTGAGGGGGTGGGGTTATCTGCAGGAGTCAGCCGGAACATGTGCGAGTGTGTGAGCTATGTGTGTGTGTGTGTGTGTGTGTGTGTGTGTGTGTGTGTGGGTGTGTGTGTGTGTGTGTGTGTGTGGGTGTGTGGGATCACGTGAGGTGATGTGAGAGACACCCTCCGCAGCAGTGCGGCAGAAGCCTGAACAAACAGACATGTAGGTATTCAGTCAGAGTCAGCCTGAACAAACAGACATGTAGGTATTCAGTCAGAGTCAGCCTGAACAAACAGACATGTAGGTATTCAGTCAGAGTCAGCCTGAACAAACAGACATGTAGGTATTCAGTCAGAGTCAGCCTGAACAAACAGACATGTAGGTATTCAGTCAGAGTCAGCCTGAACAAACAGACATACTGGTATTCAGTCAGAGTCAGCCTGAACAAACAGACATGTAGGTATTCAGTCAGAGTCAGCCTGAACAAACAGACATGTAGGTATTCAGTCAGAGTCAGCCTGAACAAACAGACATGTAGGTATTCAGTCAGAGTCAGCCTGAACAAACAGACATGTAGGTATTCAGTCAGAGTCAGCCTGAACAAACAGACATGTAGGTATTCAGTCAGAGTCAGCCTGAACAAACAGACATGTAGGTATTCAGTCAGAGTCAGCCTGAACAAACAGACATACTGGTATTCAGTCAGAGTCAGCCTGAACAAACAGACATGTAGGTATTCAGTCAGAGTCAGCCTGAACAAACAGACATGTAGGTATTCAGTCAGAGTTAGCCTGAACAATCAGACATACTGGTATTCAGTCAGAGTCAGCCTGAACAAACAGACATGTAGGTATTCAGTCAGAGTCAGCCTGAACAATCAGACATAC
The DNA here is from genome assembly GCA_029465975.1 of Dallia pectoralis. Taxonomy (NCBI): domain Eukaryota; kingdom Metazoa; phylum Chordata; class Actinopteri; order Esociformes; family Umbridae; genus Dallia; species Dallia pectoralis. Next base: position 15,698,765 of record CM055738.1, on the reverse strand, counting down.
TGGTATTCAGTCAGAGTCAGCCTGAACAAACAGACATGTAGGTATTCAGTCAGAGTCAGCCTGAACAAACAGACATGTAGGTATTCAGTCAGAGTCAGCCTGAACAAACAGACATGTAGGTATTCAGTCAGAGTCAGCCTGAACAAACAGACATGTAGGTATTCAGTCAGAGTCAGCCTGAACAAACAGACATACTGATATTCAGTCAGAGTTAGCCTGAACAAACAGACATGCTGGTATTCAGTCAGAGTTAGCCTGAACAAACAGACATGTAGGTATTCAGTCAGAGTTAGCCTGAACAAACAGACATACTGGTATTCAGTCAGAGTTAGCCTGAACAAACAGACATGTAGGTATTCAGTCAGAGTCAGCCTGAACAAACAGACATGTAGGTATTCAGTCAAAGTCAGCCTGAACAAACAGACATGTAGGTATTCAGTCAGAGTTAGCCTGAACAAACAGACATGTAGGTATTCAATCAGAGTCAGCCTGAACAAACAGACATGTAGGTATTCAGTCAGAGTCAGCCTGAACAAACAGACATACTGGTATTCAGTCAGAGTCAGCCTGAACAAACAGACATGTAGGTATTCAGTCAGAGTTAGCCTGAACAAACAGACATACTGGTATTCAGTCAGAGTTAGCCTGAACAAACAGACATGTAGGTATTCAGTCAGAGTCAGCCTGAACAAACAGACATGTAGGTATTCAGTCAGAGTCAGCCTGAACAAACAGACATGCAGGTATTCAGTCAGAGTCAGCCTGAACAAACAGACATGTAGGTATTCAGTCAGAGTCAGCCTGAACAAACAGACATGTAGGTATTCAGTCAGAGTTAGCCTGAACAATCAGACATACTGGTATTCAGTCAGAGTTAGCCTGAACAAACAGACATGTAGGTATTCAGTCAGAGTCAGCCTGAACAATCAGACATACTGGTATTCAGTCAGAGTCAGCCTGAACAAACAGACATGTAGGTATTCAGTCAGAGTTAGCCTGAACAATCAGACATACTGGTATTCAGTCAGAGTCAGCCTGAACAAACAGACATGTAGGTATTCAGTCAGAGTCAATCAGACATACTGGTATTCAGTCAGAGTCAGCCTGAACAAACAGACATGTAGGTATTCAATCAGAGTCAGCCTGAACAAACAGACATGTAGGTATTCAGTCAGAGTCAGCCTGAACAAACAGACATGTAGGTATTCAGTCAGAGTTAGCCTGAACAATCAGACATACTGGTATTCAGTCAGAGTCAGCCTGAACAAACAGACATGTAGGTATTCAGTCAGAGTCAGCCTGAACAATCAGACATACTGGTATTCAGTCAGAGTTAGCCTGTCTAGCAGTCTGATGACACGATGAAAAACAGATTCTCTCTAAATATCTCTGTCTTAGCCCTGATGTGCCGACCCCTACTCTTAGATTAGCCCACACATAACAGCCCAAGGCACCGGTGGCTGTGGTCCTTAAACGCAGTGTTGGTCATCTTCTCACTGGAGGTAGTATCTGAACATGCACCTCTCTATAGAGCAAACAGGTTATGGATGCTGATGTTCAGGGCTCTGTGGTATGACATATATATCCAGACACACCAGCGTCCCGAGCAAAATGAACAACTAACCACAGCATGGGGTCTTGATGATACACATGTAGATGCCTGGGACGGTCCCAGGGTACAAGCAGAGCTTATTTCCGCCACCTCTAACTGTATGGAGCAGTTTCTCAGGTACTCAGTAATGAACAAGCAGACGTACAGTGGATTTATACCGGCATGTTCCAGACGTACCACACAGGACTGCAAAGAAACATGAAACAGTACTGATCTAATCGTCTCCCCATCTGCTGGGACTCCCACGGGGGCTCTGTCAAAAATGAATAATAATAAATGACCCTATATCAGCGGTTAGGGACAATCTCTATGTTGATAGGGAACTATACCTGAGTCTCCGTCTGGCTGGTTGAGGAGGCGGATGAGGAGGAAAACAGACGCTGAAATGTTCTTCTCACAGACCGCAGAGAATGCTTGTCTGGAGGCAGGATGCAGAACGGACATACAAGTGAGTTAATTAGGTAAACATTCTCTCTCACATACTTGGGGGGAAAAAAAACGAAATTCTTGTAAGCCAATCAATAAACTCTGGGCCGAGTAGTGATTCTGCTGTCACATTGATTGGTTTTGACGCTCCAAGCACTAATGGTTGACTAACAAACCCACGAGAAGAAAACATGTTTGACGACATGTCACCTGAGCTGGTGTGATTGGGCTGGTCTTTAGGTCTGGGGGATGGGAGCGGTCCATTGGCTTCGTCTTGAACGGGAGAGGTCTGGACAACCAATCAAAAGACTTGAATTAACATTACAGACAACATACAAACTTTGAATACTGTTACGTCACAATTTCTTCACAGTATACAGTTAATACCATTGTACTGATTACTGATTCCCATTCAGTCATCTATAATTAGTATGACGGGGCGATCGATCTATGAATACTTCAACCTAACATCCATCACTAAGCCACCTGTTCTTTAACCTCTCCTCCTTCCTCGTCCACGAAGGTGAAGGACTCCCAGCCCTGTTCCAGTGACCCCTGACCCTTCTCAAAGACACGCCTTTCAGCTGACAGCCACCAATCAGAGATGGCCTGAAGCTCCGTCCTCTCGATAGACCCCAAAAGGATCATGGACTCTGAGGGGAAGACACAAAGAGAGAGATAAAAAATTAGGGGGAGAGAGTGAGAGAAATGTCAGTGGCTAGTTCTACGTCATCTGTGTTGTGCGTCCTGTTACATTCCCCACCTTTAGAGTCGACCAGAGGGATGGTTTTGAGGGAGGTGGAGTCCAGCAGATATCCAAGCTCCCGATAGGTGGACTGGGAAGACAGGAAGATCACCTTCCGCACCATCATGTCCTCCACAAATATATTGTATTTACTACGGGAGCAGAATAAGTTACTGATAAAAACAACACTTTATTCCCTTCAGATGTTATTACATGCTGGGTAGAACAGTAGCATACATAGTCTACCGCGATTTCCTTTACTTTGGTGACCACAGAGTACTAAGGCAGCAGTAAGACAGTAGTGGGACAGCAGTGTGACAAAAGTAGTACAGTAGTCGTACAGTAGTCAGACAGTAGTAGGACAGAAGTAGGACTGCAGTAGAACCAAATTAGGACACCAGGTTAGCAGGTCCATGGGTTAGCGAGTCCATGTGTTAGCGGGTGGTGATAAGTTAGCGGGTCCATGTGTTAGTGGGTCCATGTGTTAGCGGGTCCATGTGTTAGCGGGTCCATGTGTTAGCGGGTGGTGATAAGTTAGCGGGTCCATGTGTTAGCGGGTCCATGTGTTAGCAGGTCCATGTGTTAGCGGGTCCATGTGTTAGCGGGTCCATGTGTTAGCGGGTCCATGTGTTAGCGGGTGGTGATAAGTTAACAGGTCCATGTGTTAGCGGGTCCATGTGTTAGCGGGTCCATGTGTTAGCGGGTCCATGAGTTAGCGGGTCCATGTGTTAGCGGGTGGTGATAAGTTAGCGGTCCATGTGTTAGCGGGTCCATGTGTTAGCGGGTCCATGTGTTAGCGGGTCCATGTGTTAGCGGGTCCATGTGTTAGCGGGTCCATGGGTTAACGGGTGGTGATAAGTTAGCGGGTCCATGAGTTAGCGGGTCCATGTGTTAGCGGGTGGTGATAAGTTAGCGGTCCATGTGTTAGCGGGTCCATGTGTTAGCGGGTCCATGGGTTAACGGGTGGTGATAAGTTAGCAGGTCCATGTGTTAGCGGGTCCATGTGTTAGCGGGTCCATGGGTTAACGGGTGGTGATAAGTTAGCAGGTCCATGTGTTAGCGGGTCCATGTGTTAGCGGGACCATGTGTTAGCGGGTCCATGTGTTAGCGGGTCCATGTGTTAGCGGGTCCATGTGTTAGCGGGTGGTGATAAGTTAGCGGGTCCATGTGTTAGCGGGTCCATGTGTTAGCGGGTCCATGGGTTAACGGGTGGTGATAAGTTAGCGGGTCCATGGGTTAGCGGATCCATGGGTTAATGGGTGGTGATAAGTTAGCGGGTCCATGTGTTAGCGGGTGGTGATAAGTTAGCGGGTCCATGGGTTACCGGGTCCATGTGTTAGCGGGTGGTGATAAGTTAGCGGGTCCATGTGTTAGCGGGTCCATGTGTTAGCGGGTCCATGGGTTAACGGGTGGTGATAAGTTAGCAGGTCCATGTGTTAGCGGGTCCATGTGTTAGCGGGTCCATGTGTTAGCGGGACCATGTGTTAGCGGGTCCATGTGTTAGCGGGTCCATGTGTTAGCGGGTGGTGATAAGTTAGCGGGTCCATGTGTTAGCGGGTCCATGTGTTAGCGGGTCCATGGGTTAACGGGTGGTGATAAGTTAGCGGGTCCATGGGTTAGCGGATCCATGGGTTAATGGGTGGTGATAAGTTAGCGGGTCCATGTGTTAGCGGGTGGTGATAAGTTAGCGGGTCCATGGGTTACCGGGTCCATGTGTTAGCGGGTGGTGATAAGTTAGCGGGTCAATGTGTTAGCGGGTCCATGTGTTAGCGGGTGGTGATAAGTTAGTGGGTCCATGTGTTAGCGGGTCCATGTGTTAGCGGGTCCATGTGTTAGTGGGTCCATGTGTTAGCGGGTCGTTATAATTTATCGGGTCCATGGGTTAGCGGGTCCATGTGTTAGCGGGTCCATTTGTTAGCGGGTCCATGTGTTAGCGGGTCCATGTGTTAGTGGGTCCATGTGTTAGCGGGTCGTTATAATTTATCGGGTCCATGGGTTAGCGGGTCCATGTGTTAGCGGGTCCATTTGTTAGCGGGTCCATGTGTTAGCGGGTGGTGATAAGTAAGCGGGTCCATGTGTTAGCGGGTGCATGCGTTACCACTTAGACCAGCTAACACACAGACCCGCTACCACAGCCAGGACATTTCAGAAAAAAAGGTAACAAGACAAGACAGCCAAGTCCAACTTCCAGCCTATCAGCGCTACATACAGGGATGGACCAAGTACAGAAAATCACTTCAATCGACGCTCACAGAGGACATTATTTAAACTCCTGGGAAGCCGTTTCCTCAAACACTAATAAGCCTCCAACCACCACCAAGTCCACACTACAGTGTTGCTCCGGTACCTGATGTGTCCCAGGCTGAGCTCAGGGAGGTAGGGCAGCTTCTTCACCTGGATGATGGAGTCGTAGAGGGACGGCTGCAGGCCCTGGGCCACCATGTTAGCCAGGATCACCGCCACCATCATGGGCAGGATGTGGGAGATCTGGCCCGTCAGCTCAAAGCAGATCACCGCCGTGGAGACCGTGTGGGTCACCGCCCCGGTCAGTGCCGCCGCACCTGGGGAGGGGCAGGGGTTAACCGGGTCCGTGACAAGACCGGAAGGGCGGGACACGTGCAAACAGGGAGGAGACTGACCAATGACAGCGTAGCCACCGGGGAGGATGCGATAAACTATCCCATCGAACAAGATCCCGTTCGGGAAAAGAGACGCCATTATCTCTCCCACCAGGCGTCCAAACGCAGCACCTGGGAACAGCAGGGAGATGGAAAGGTTCAGGGCATCATGGGAAATGTCTTCTACGTGAGGATGGAAGTTTGATTTTATTAAACATGCGGGAATTATTGAGGACGCAACAATCACTGAATTTAGGCTTCAATCAAAAATAGTTATGATTAGTGCTAGGGTTACTGCAAAGGGTTAGATTTAGGGTTAGGGCACAAAAACTAACATTGGTCAAATGTCTACTTAGAACATCCAGCTCATTTCAACAGTTCCACCCAGTAAGTTGAGTCAGCCATTCACAATCATTTCTGATCAGATCCGCCTCCATTTTATGTTCATATAAATAAACATTGACCTGCTAGTCACGCCATGTTCATATTGCCAGGTCTGCTGTCGGAGTCTTACCCAGTATAAACACTGGCATGAAAGCACCGGATGGAATGGGCATCGTCGTGGAAACTGCAGACATCCAGAACTAAAGCATTGGGAAACATTGCGAGAAACCTGTTATCTTTTCTTGAATTGGACAAAGTCACAATGAAAAAGGTCATCCTTCAAATAATGCATTTATAGTTGTTTGAGTTACAGCAATATAAGAATTGAAAAGTAATGTCTTTCACCAGACATGCCAAGGAGATTTACTCGAGACCTCAGAGACGACATACCTTCATAACAAAAAAAAGGATCAGGATGAGGAAGACGCTGACGTCAGGATGAAGCCAGGCTGAGGAGCGTCCCAGGCCGGGGGGTGGAGCGGCGGCTGAGAGTTTGGTCCACGTGAAATTATCAAACAGGGAATTTATACACTCTCTGGGCATCAGCTGGACAGCAGGGGGGGGGCAGTGGGAGAGGGAGAACATGGGGCATGGATAAAGAGTGAGAGAGAGAAATAAAAAGATAAAAAGAGTGAGGTGGGAAATAAAACATTACTGAGGTACATTTAACAATATTAATAACTTATAACTCCCATGCTCAGGTTATTCCAAGTGAATAGTCACAAACATGTGAGAGAGGAAAGGGTTTCAGGACAGTTTACTTCATAAGATAACATCTGTGTATGAGCTGCTCTACTGTGGTGTTAACAGGAATATGAGCTGCTCTACTGTGGTGTTAACAGGAATATGAGCTGCTCTACTGTGCTGTTAACAGGAATATGAGCTGCTCTACTGTGCTGTTAACAGGAATATGAGCTGCTCTACTGTGGTGTTAACAGGAATATGAGCTGCTCTACTGTGGTGTTAACAGGAATATGAGCTGCTCTACTGTGGTGTTAACAGGAATATGAGCTGCTCTACTGTGCTGTTAACAGGAATATGAGCTGCTCTACTGTGGTGTTAACAGGAATATGAGCTGCTCTACTGTGCTGTTAACTGGAATATGAGCTGCTCTACTGTGGTGTTAACAGGAATATGAGCTGCTCTACTGTGGTGTTAACAGGAACATGAGCTGCTCTACTGTGCTGTTAACTGGAATATGAGCTGCTCTACTGTGGTGTTAACAGGAATATGAGCTGCTCTACTGTGCTGTTAACTGGAATATGAGCTGCTCTACTGTGGTGTTAACAGGAATATGAGCTGCTCTACTGTGGTGTTAACAGGAATATGAGCTGCTCTACTGTGGTGTTAACAGGAATATGAGCTGCTCTACTGTATGAGCTGTGTTAACAGGAATATGAGCTGCTCTACTGTGGTGTTAACAGGAATATGAGCTGCTCTACTGTGGTGTTAACAGGAATATGAGCTGCTCTACTGTGGTGTTAACAGGAATATGAGCTGCTCTACTGTGGTGTTAACAGGAATATGAGCTGCTCTACTGTGGTGTTAACAGGAATATGAGCTGCTCTACTGTGTGTTAATAGGAAATGAGCTGCTCTACTGTGCTGTTAACAGGAATATGAGCTGCTCTACTGTGGTGTTAACAGGAATATGAGCTGCTCTACTGTGCTGTTAACAGGAATATGAGCTGCTCTACTGTGCTGTTAACTGGAATATGAGCTGCTCTACTGTGGTGTTAACAGGAATATGAGCTGCTCTACTGTGCTGTTAACAGGAATATGAGCTGCTCTACTGTGGTGTTAACAGGAATATGAGCTGCTCTACTGTGGTGTTAACAGGAATATGAGCTGCTCTACTGTGGTGTTAACAGGAATATGAGCTGCTCTACTGTGCTGTTAACAGGAATATGAGCTGCTCTACTGTGCTGTTAACAGGAATATGAGCTGCTCTACTGTGCTGTTAACTGGAATATGAGCTGCTCTACTGTGGTGTTAACAGGAATATGAGCTGCTCTACTGTGGTGTTAACAGGAATATGAGCTGTTCTACTGTGCTGTTAACAGGAATATGAGCTGCTCTACTGTGGTGTTAACAGGAATATGAGCTGCTCTACTGTGGTGTTAACAGGAATATGAGCTGCTCTACTGTGGTGTTGACAGGAATATGAGCTGCTCTACTGTGGTGTTGACAGGAATATGAGCTGCTCTACTGTGCTGTTAACAGGAATATGAGCTGCTCTACTGTGGTGTTAACAGGAATATGAGCTGCTCTACTGTGCTGTTAACAGGAATATGAGCTGCTCTACTGTGCTGTTAACAGGAATATGAGCTGCTCTACTGTGGTGTTAACAGGAATATGAGCTGCTCTACTGTGGTGTTAACAGGAATATGAGCTGCTCTACTGTGGTGTTAACAGGAATATGAGCTGCTCTACTGTGGTGTTAAGAGGAATATGAGCTGCTCTACTGTGGTGTTAACAGGAATATGAGCTGCTCTACTGTGCTGTTAACAGGAATATGAGCTGCTCTACTGTGGTGTTAACAGGAATATGAGCTGCTCTACTGTGCTGTTAACAGGAATATGAGCTGCTCTACTGTGCTGTTAACTAACAGGAATATGAGCTGCTCTACTGTGGTGTTAACAGGAATATGAGCTGCTCTACTGTGGTGTTAACAGGAATATGAGCTGCTCTACTGTGCTGTTAACAGGAATATGAGCTGCTCTACTGTGCTGTTAACAGGAATATGAGCTGCTCTACTGTGGTGTTAACAGGAATATGAGCTGCTCTACTGTGGTGTTAACAGGAATATGAGCTGCTCTACTGTGGTGTTAACAGGAATATGAGCTGCTCTACTGTGGTGTTAACAGGAATATGAGCTGCTCTACTGTGGTGTTAACAGGAATATGAGCTGCTCTACTGTGGTGTTAACAGGAATATGAGCTGCTCTGAGCTGTGGTGTTAACAGGAATATGAGCTGCTCTACTGCTGGTGTTAACAGGAATATGAGCTGCTCTACTGTGGTGTTAACAGGAATATGAGCTGTTCTACTGTGCTGTTAACAGGAATATGAGCTGCTCTACTGTGGTGTTAACAGGAATATGAGCTGCTCTACTGTGGTGTTAACAGGAATATGAGCTGCTCTACTGTGGTGTTAACAGGAATATGAGCTGCTCTACTGTGGTGTTAACAGGAATATGAGCTGCTCTACTGTGCTGTTAACAGGAATATGAGCTGCTCTACTGTGGTGTTAACAGGAATATGAGCTGCTCTACTGTGGTGTTAACAGGAATATGAGCTGCTCTACTGTGGTGTTAACAGGAATATGAGCTGCTCTACTGTGCTGTTAACAGAAATATGAGCTGCTCTACTGTGGTGTTAACAGGAATATGAGCTGCTCTACTGTGGTGTTAACAGGAATATGAGCTGCTCTACTGTGGTGTTAACAGGAATATGAGCTGCTCTACTGTGGTGTTAACAGGAATATGAGCTGCTCTACTGTGCTGTTAACAGGAATATGAGCTGCTCTACTGTGGTGTTAACAGGAATATGAGCTGCTCTACTGTGCTGTTAACAGGAATATGAGCTGCTCTACTGTGCTGTTAACTGGAATATGAGCTGCTCTACTGTGGTGTTAACAGGAATATGAGCTGCTCTACTGTGGTGTTAACAGGAATATGAGCTGCTCTACTGTGGTGTTAACAGGAATATGAGCTGCTCTACTGTGGTGTTAACAGGAATATGAGCTGCTCTACTGTGCTGTTAACAGGAATATGAGCTGCTCTACTGTGGTGTTAACAGGAATATGAGCTGCTCTACTGTGCTGTTAACAGGAATATGAGCTGCTCTACTGTGCTGTTAACAGGAATATGAGCTGCTCTACTGTGGTGTTAACAGGAATATGAGCTGCTCTACTGTGGTGTTAACAGGAATAGGAATATGAGCTGCTCTACTGTGGTGTTAACAGGAATATGAGCTGCTCTACTGTGGTGTTAACAGGAATATGAGCTGCTCTACTGTGGTGTTAACAGGAATATGAGCTGCTCTACTGTGCTGTTAACAGGAATATGAGCTGCTCTACTGTGCTGTTAACAGGAATATGAGCTGCTCTACTGTGGTGTTAACAGGAATATGAGCTGCTCTACTGTGGTGTTAACAGGAATATGAGCTGCTCTACTGTGGTGTTAACAGGAATATGAGCTGCTCTACTGTGGTGTTAACAGGAATATGAGCTGCTCTACTGTGGTGTTAACAGGAATATGAGCTGCTCTACTGTGGTGTTAACAGGAATATGAGCTGCTCTCTACTGTGCTGTGTTAACAGGAATATGAGCTGCTCTACTGTGGTGTTAACAGGAATATGAGCTGCTCTACTGTGCTGTTAACAGGAATATGAGCTGCTCTACTGTGGTGTTAACAGGAATATGAGCTGCTCTACTGTGGTGTTAACAGGAATATGAGCTGCTCTACTGTGGTGTTAACAGGAATATGAGCTGCTCTACTGTGCTGTTAACAGGAATATGAGCTGCTCTACTGTGGTGTTAACAGGAATATGAGCTGCTCTACTGTGGTGTTAACAGGAATATGAGCTGCTCTACTGTGGTGTTAACAGGAATATGAGCTGCTCTACTGTGGTGTTAACAGGAATATGAGCTGCTCTACTGTGGTGTTAACAGGAATATGAGCTGCTCTACTGTGCTGTTAACAGGAATATGAGCTGCTCTACTGTGGTGTTAACAGGAATATGAGCTGCTCTACTGTGCTGTTAACAGGAATATGAGCTGCTCTACTGTGCTGTTAACAGGAATATGAGCTGCTCTACTGTGGTGTTAACAGGAATATGAGCTGCTCTACTGTGGTGTTAACAGGAATATGAGCTGCTCTACTGTGGTGTTAACAGGAATATGAGCTGCTCTACTGTGCTGTTAACAGGAATATGAGCTGCTCTACTGTGGTGTTAACAGGAATATGAGCTGCTCTACTGTGCTGTTAACAGGAATATGAGCTGCTCTACTGTGGTGTTAACAGGAATATGAGCTGCTCTACTGTGGTGTTAACAGGAATATGAGCTGCTCTACTGTGGTGTTAACAGGAATATGAGCTGCTCTACTGTGGTGTTAACAGGAATATGAGCTGCTCTACTGTGGTGTTAACAGGAATATGAGCTGCTCTACTGTGCTGTTAACAGGAATATGAGCTGCTCTACTGTGCTGGTAACTGGAATATGAGCTGCTCTACTGTGGTGTTAACAGGAATATGAGCTGCTCTACTGTGGTGTTAACAGGAATATGAGCTGCTCTACTGTGGTGTTAACAGGAATATGAGCTGCTCTACTGTGGTGTTAACAGGAATATGAGCTGCTCTACTGTGGTGTTAACAGGAATATGAGCTGCTCTACTGTGCTGTTAACAGGAATATGAGCTGCTCTACTGTGGTGTTAACAGGAATATGAGCTGCTCTACTGTGGTGTTAACAGGAATATGAGCTGCTCTACTGTGCTGTTAACTGGAATATGAGCTGCTCTACTGTGGTGTTAACAGGAATATGAGCTGCTCTACTGTGGTGTTAACAGGAATATGAGCTGCTCTACTGTGCTGTTAACAGGAATATGAGCTGCTCTACTGTGGTGTTAACAGGAATATGAGCTGCTCTACTGTGCTGTTAACAGGAATATGAGCTGCTCTACTGTGGTGTTAACAGGAATATGAGCTGCTCTACTGTGGTGTTAACAGGAATATGAGCTGCTCTACTGTGGTGTTAACAGGAATATGAGCTGCTCTACTGTGGTGTTAACAGGAATATGAGCTGCTCTACTGTGGTGTTAACAGGAATATGAGCTGCTCTACTGTGCTGTTAACAGGAATATGAGCTGCTCTACTGTGGTGTTAACAGGAATATGAGCTGCTCTACTGTGGTGTTAACATGAATATGAGCTGCTCTACTGTGGTGTTAACATGAATATGAGCTGCTCTACTGTGGTGTTAACAGGAATATGATCTGCTCTACTGTGGTGTTAACATGAATATGAGCTGCTCTACTGTGGTGTTAAAGGTTGGTTTGAGGCTATAGGCTATACATGTTTTAACAAAAGGTTTGAGATATGACATCGTAAACAGAAACGCCAATAGTGTTTTCTGACCTCTCCAGCCATGAATTGACCAAAACCAGGAGGAAAAGTGAGCGTGGCGATGACAAGCGTAACTGCTCCGGGATAGATCAGCCGACTGAACATACACACATACAAAACAAAAAACACAACGCTCATTACATAACTGGTGTAAATAAAAAACACTAACATTAACAGGCAGGAATATTCTGATTGTCTGGGTGTCAGACTGTCCACTGTCTTTCATGTGTCAGCTAAATATCTGGCTATAAGGCTGTCATACAAGACATGCTCTGTGCTCTGTATCAGATGTCTCAGTGACCCAAATTAAACTCAATGGATGGTGGAAAGTGGCAAGGATACTGGTCATAGTGTCTGCTAAGTGCTTAAACAGTGAAGACATCTGGGAGAGTGCAAGTGTGTGGAAGCAGCCAGTCCACTAATAGACTATACAAATGTATTAGAAGGTATTCAACTGTAGTTTCATTTCTATATACAAACCAGTTATCAAATGTGTGTGTGTGTGTGTGTTTGTGTGTGTGTGTGTGTGTGTGTGTGTATGTATGTGTGTTTGTGTTCGTGTGTGTGTGTGTATCTCACTGTTTGGTTAGAAAGCGTGTGAGAGAGGTCTGTCTCCTCATCACCAGAACCACCTGTCTGTTCAGGTAGACAAAGAAGGCCCCGAGGAACCCACAGGAGATCCTACAACAGAGGACAGGAAATCAGGGAAACACACACACACAACCCAGAGGAGATCCGACAACAGAGGACAGTGTAGAATGTTTACAAAGAGCTCTCACCCAATGAAAGCGAAAGCAGGGAGCTCCTGCAGGTCGAAGGGGAAATCCATTCGGAAGTTGGTCCGGAAGAGAGCTGTAATGGTGACTATAGAAGAGAAAAGAGAAAGACAGAGAGAAACAGAGAGCGAGAGGTGGGTGATAAAACATGCATATACATTCAACAATGCTATAAATCCATGGCCCCTGTTGCCAGGTTATTAAAGTGAGTTGATACAAAGAGAAGAGGAGAGCGAGGAGTTTGACTAGAGTAGACCCCACTTTACATCTGTGCACGAGCAGCTTTAGAGTGGTGTTAACGGCTGATTTGACACCATCACCTGAAACCTTGTCTAAAGAGTTTAGTAAATAAACAGGGTTGCTAAGCTCAGCCAACCGGATAATAACAGCTCATCATATTCTAGAGGACCTGACGTAAACACCTGACATAAACAAACACACTACATTACCATAACATGAGACGTTCCGTAAATACCTGACATAAACAAACACACTGCATTACCATAACATGAGACGTTCCGTAAATACCTGACATAAACAAATGCACTACATTATTCTTAACATGAGACGTTCCGTAAACACCCGACATAAACAAACACACTGCATTACCATAACATGAGACGTTACGTAAACACCTGACATAAACAAACACACTACATTACCATAACATTAGACGTTCCGTAACACCTGACATATACAAAAACACTACATTACCATATCATGAGACGTTCCGTAAACACCTGACGTAAACAAACACACTACATTACCATAACATGAGATGTTCCGTAAACACCTGACATAAACAAACACACTACATTACCATAACATGAGACGTTCCGTAACACCTGACATATACAAAAACACTACATTACCATATCATGAGACGTTCCGTAAACCCCTGACGTAAACAAACACACTACATTACCATAACATGAGATGTTCCGTAAACACCTGACATAAACAAACACACTACATTACCATTAGATGAGATGTTCCGTAAACACCTGACATAAAAAACACACTACATTACCATAACATGAGATGGTCCTTGGAGTGAATATGTGTGTGTGTGCTGAGAACCTGCCATTCATGGCTCACCAGCATCTTTATTCCAGACAGACAGCACTCTGAATATGAAGGCACTGAAGGTGGCGGCGAAATACCCTCTCCAGTAATTCCTCACTGCAAAGTAGGTGGAGGTGACCTCAATACTGAACAGGACCCCTGGAGAGGCGAGGAAAGGAGAGGTGAGGAGAGGTGAGGAGGGGTGAGGAGGGGTGAGGAGAGGTGAGGAGAGGTGAGGAGAGGTGAGGAGAGGTGAGGAGAGGTGAGGAGAGAGGGAATAAGAGGGCGAAAGATGAGGAGAAGAGAGGAAGGGAATGTAGGAAATTGCTTTGTGTTTGAGGGAGCGGAATGAAACCAAAAGCACTTCAAATATACACAAGGAGGGTGGGAACCCATAGAATATAAATACACAGACGCACACACAGAAAAAGCACACAAACACCTCCACATATTAAATTAAAAGGTCCCACTCTGTATGAGAGCAAAGTAAACATCAGAGTAAGTAAAAGTCATGACTGTCGGATAGATGAAAGATGATAAAAGACAATGTTTTACGATATCTGAAGAGGATAGAAAGCTGGGCTCTAATGATTTTATCTATGTGAGGCTGCACAATGGTTGTAGAGGGTTGGGAGAGAAAGAGAGATGACACTAACTCTAGGGTTAAAGAGAACAGAACATAGAGAGGGGTAAAACGGACAATTAGTGAAACAGGCAATGTAAAAGATGTAGTAGAGAGTGGAGGTTAGGGAAAGAGTTAATGTAAAAGATGTAGTAGAGAGTGGAGGTTAGGGAAAGAGTTAATGTAAAAGAAGTTAGTAGAGAGTGGAGGTTAGGGAAAGAGTTAATGTAAAAGATGTAGTAGAGAGTGGAAGTTAGGGAAAGAGTTAATGTAAAAGATGTAGTAGAGAGTGGAGGTTAGGGAAAGAGATAATGTAAAAGATGTAGTAGAGAGTGGAAGTAAAGAGATAATGTAAAAGATGTAGTAGAGAGTGAAAGTAAAGAGTTAATGTAAAAGATGTAGTAGAGAGTGGAAGTAAGGAAAGAGTTAATGCAAAAGATGTAGTAGAGAGTGGAAGTAAAGAGATGATGTAGTAGAGAGTGGAGGTTAGGGAAAGAGATAATATAAACCACCTGGTAGAGAGTGGAAGTAAAGACATAATGTAAACCACCTGGTAGAGAGTGGGGAATGGTAGAAAGAGAGATACCATAAAACATGTAGTAGAGGTGATGGTAGAAAGAGAGATACCATAAAACATGTAGTAGAGGTGATGCTAGAAAGAGAGATACCATAAAACATGTAGTAGAGGTGATGCTAGAAAGAGAGATACCATAAAACATGTAGTAGAGGTGATGGTAGAAAGAGAGATACCATAAAACATGTAGTAGAGGTGATGCTAGAAAGAGAGATACCATAAAACATGTAGTAGAGGTGATGCTAGAAAGAGAGATACCATAAAACATGTAGTAGAGGTGATGGTAGAAAGAGAGATACCATAAAACATGTAGTAGAGGGTAGGGGTAGGAAGAGAGATATAGAAATACATGTAGTAGAAGGAATGGAAGGGATATAGAAATACATGCAATAGAAGGGATGTATGTATAAAAGTATATAAAATGTGTATGGGTACCGTACCTCCTAGAGGAGTGCCGAAACAGCAGCCCACCCCAACAGCACAGCCCACTGTCAGAATATCTGTGTAACCGTAAGGGTTCTACTGACACAGACAAGAGCGGCAGTCCAGGAGAAGAAAGTCAGGGAGCACAAGAAAAATGGAGAGGGCAAAAGGATTGAGAGAATACAATGGGAACGGGTGAGAGGAAGAAACAGGAACAATGTGAATGAAGACTGTTTCCAACAGCGTAGAACAGAAAACAGTAGAGGCATGCACAACATAACAAGGAATTTTATTTAAAATGTATTTCACATTAGCAGTGGTCACAAAGTGATTATAAACATACAGCCAGCCTGAAAGCCAAGATGGGGGGAAAAGAGCAAGGAATTGAAGCACAGCGGCTCAGAAAAGGTAAAGCGGCCGCAATGGGGAAACACACAAGCTCTAAACAAACCGTTATCATATTGATAGAGCAAGCAGGACAAGAGAACATGCTGTCAAGAAGATACAAGATGAATTACAATTTATTCATACAATTTATTCATAAAACGTTCCAATCTAAAAAGTATATTCCATAAAATTGTATTTTTTATCGAACTTGCACATTTGGCATTGTTTCATGACAGAATCTCCTGGCAGACTCGATCGATACACGCACACAGATCGAGATATCTGTCCTCTGAGGTACATCTCGCAAAAACATTATGTTTATCACACTGGTCGCCCGACAAGTAAGTGTTCGCCAGTACTAACATGCAGGAAGTGGAATGCATCTACTGGCCAACAACCATGATCGAGCTCACAGCCGCCAAAACCTACCACAAGGAGTCGCTAGCGAGGCCCCTGGGCGTTGTTTGAATGCTGCGACAAAGACTTGCCACAGTGACACAGCTGTAAATATGATATATTGGTATCTAATGCAGCTCAAAGGGCCTTGTTTCTGGGGCCCTTGTGTGCTGTATGTGGTGAGAGGTACGTTTAGGGGTCACTGGGTGGGACTTGCCTCCTACGGGGGCAGCGAAGCAGGTGGCCACTCCCACAGCACACGCGCACACCAGCAGGTCCTGGTTATGGGCACTAATCTGAGGTCAGAGGTCAACAGAACACACCAGAGAGGTGGAGGGTATTCAGGGAGACAGGGGGTAGGGGAGGGGGGGTGGAGGGTATTGGGGGAGACAGGGGTAGGGGAGAGGGGTGGAGGGTATTGGGGGAGACAGGGGATAGGGGTGTACGGTAATGGGGGAGACAGGGGATAGGGGAGGGGGACGTGGAGGGTATTGGGGGAGACGTGGAGACAAGGGGTAGGGGAGGAGGGGTGGAGGGAATTAGGAGAGACGGGGGAGACAGGGGGATATGAAGGGGGGAGACAGGGGGTATGAAGGGGGAGTCAGGAGATATGAAGGGGGGAGTCGGGAGATGTGTGAAGGGGAACAGAAACAGTCATGGGAAGTGAATGTTAATTAAATACATGCCTGACATTACCACTATTAATACAGACACAAACACAGCGCTGTCACAGATTCAAGAGCCGAACTAAAGACAAACAAAATGAGACTGAGAGGGAAAGAGAGAAAGAGAAAAGGAGAGAAAAAAAGAGAAAGACAGGACAGACGAGAGAGAGAGAGAGAGAGAGAGAGAGAGAGAGAGAGTGAGAGAGTGGGGAGAGAGAGAGAGAGTGTCAGAGCAGCAACTAGGACTGAAGTGAGACTTAAAAAAAGCCTCAGTCAGACTGTAAAGCTCAGCTAATACAGAGCAATAGCTGCACAATCACATTCATATTAGTCACCAGTCAGGTCAAATGTGCGGTGAGTTGTAGTTTGTTTTAATCCAGGCCTCGGCTTACCTCATAAACCCCAGAGAAAATGGACATGAATCTGCTCAGCACGGCAGCGCAGATACTGGCGATGTGGACGAAAGGACCCTAGGAACCATGGGTGGAGTGTGGAGAGGTTCATGTTGTGTACACATATACTATAGACCAGACATGTTGTGTACACATATACTATAGACCAGACATGTTGTGTACACATATACTATAGACCAGACATGTTGTGTACACATATACTATAGACCAGACATGTTGTGTACACATATACTATAGACCAGACATGTTGTGTACACATATACTATAGACCAGACATGTTGTGTACACATATACTATAGACCAGACATGTTGTGTACACATATACTATAGACCAGACATGTTGTGTACACATATACTATAGACCAGACATGTTGTGTACACATATACTATAGACCAGACATGTTGTGTACACATATACTATAGACCAGACATGTTGTGTACACATATACTATAGACCAGACATGTTGTGTACACATATACTATAGACCAGACATGTTGTGTACACATATACTATAGACCAGACATGTTGTGTACACATATACTATAGACCAGACATGTTGTGTACACATATACTATAGACCAGACATGTTGTGTACACATATACTATAGACCAGACATGTTGTGTACACATATACTATAGACCAGACATGTTGTGTACACATATACTATAGACCAGACATGTTGTGTACACATATAGACCAGACATGTTGTGTACACATATACTATAGACCAGACATATACTATACCCCTTCACTTTCTGGTTACATCCTCGAATTAGAGACACATATTAGGGCTCCAGGTAAAACATAGATCATAGACAAAAAGAACCAAAACAATGGCAATGTTTATCTCAAATTAGACAAAACACAGGAGCTCTCTGAATGTGCATAAATGTTTCATGCTTCAGCTGTCCCCAAACGCAATAAGAGGCAGAGCCAGTTGATATGCTCACAGATATCAACACAGAGACCAACTAAAGACTTAATAAGCATAGACATGGACACGTCACCTGTAATCAGATCTGTGATCAGTAATCAGAAACAATTAGTCAGGTATATTTGATACTTGGTAAACCCTCCATAAAGGGAGAATATATGGACTTTGCACCAAGAGAAAGCGGTAGAGAATAGAAGTAGAGTAATAATAATAACCGAGGAATAAGTGTGTGTGTCTTTAGAGGGGGGGGGGGGGGGGGGGGTGGGTTGGAGAAGGGAAACAGCCTCACCTCTTTCCCCACAGGCATGCCACTACCTAAGCCTGCAGTCAGTCCTATGACTTTGGCCACAAACGCTTTAAGTGTTAGATACTCCTTCAACACCACTCCTCTGAGAATAGTCTTCAGCTCAGGAATACCAGACCCTGAAAGAGACAAAAACACAGACTGAGAGACAGAAACACAGACTGAGAGACAGAAACACAGACTGAGGGACAGAAACACAGACTGAGAGACAGAAACACAGACTGAGAGACAGAAACACGGACTGAGAGACAGAAACACGGACTGAGAGACAGAAACACGGACTGAGAGACAGAAACACGGACTGAGAGACAGAAACACGGACTGAGAGACAGAAACACAGACTGAGAGACAGAAACACAGACAGAGAGACAGAAACACAGACTGAGAGACAGAAACACGGACTGAGAGACAGAAACACAGACTGAGAGACAGAAACACAGACTGAGAGACAGAAACACAGACTGAGAGACAGAAACACAGACTGAGAGACAGAAACAGACTGAGAGACAGAAACAGACTGAGAGACAGAAACACAGACTGAGAGACAGAAACACGGACTGAGAGACAGAAACACGGACTGAGAGACAGAAACACAGACTGACAGACAGAAACACGGACTGAGAGACAGAAACACGGACTGAGAGACAGAAACACGGACTGAGTAGACAGAAACACGGACTGAGAGACAGAAACACGGACTAGAGACAGAAACACAGACTGAGAGACAGAAACACAGACTGAGAGACAGAAACACAGACTGAGAGACAGAAACACAGACAGAGACAGAAACACAGACTGACTGAGACAGAAACACAGACAGAGAGACAGAAACACAGACTGAGAGAGACTGATAGTATACCAGAAACACAGACTGAGACTGACAGAAACACAGACACAGACAGAAACACAGACTAGTAGACAGAAACACAGACTGAGAGACAGAAACAGACTGAGAGACAGAAACAGACTGAGAGACAGAAACAGACTGAGACAGAAACACAGACTGAGAGACAGAAACACAGACTGACAGACAGAAACAGACTGAGAGACAGAAACAGACAGACAGAAACACAGACTAGAGACAGAAACACAGACTGAGAGACAGAAACACAGACAGAGAGACAGAAACACAGACTGAGAGACAGAAACACAGACTGAGAGACAGAAACACGGACAGAGACAGAAAC
The DNA here is from genome assembly GCA_029465975.1 of Dallia pectoralis. Classification (NCBI taxonomy): domain Eukaryota; kingdom Metazoa; phylum Chordata; class Actinopteri; order Esociformes; family Umbridae; genus Dallia; species Dallia pectoralis. The sequence continues at coordinate 15,679,110 of CM055738.1, read as the reverse complement.
ACGGACTGAGTAGACAGAAACACGGACTGAGAGACAGAAACACGGACTGAGAGACAGAAACACAGACTGAGAGACAGAAACACAGACTGAGAGACAGAAACACAGACTGAGAGACAGAAACAGACTGAGAGACAGAAACAGACTGAGACAGAAACACAGACTGAGAGACAGAAACACAGACTGAGAGACAGAAACACAGACAGAGAGACAGAAACACAGACTGAGAGACAGAAACACAGACTGAGAGACAGAAACACAGACTGAGAGACAGAAACACAGACTGAGAGACAGGACAGATTTACTGGCCGGATCTTAATACTGACCTATGGCCTGTGGAGAGACCAGGTTGCAGAAGAACGAGGCAAACATGACCAGGACCATGGGGTAGACGACCCAGGCCAGGTACTGGATCAGAACATTACCCCTCAGCTCCCTGTACATCCACTTATATGCTTGGAAAGGCAAGAACAAGAGCGGTTACGGAAAGACTACATTTATGGAAGTTGGCTATCGGGTTTAAGGCGTATCAATAAGCTGAGGTAAACTCATATGTACCTGGTAAACCCAGAAGGTGTTATTGATCTGCAGGGACCTACCTTGTAAGCTCTTAGCACTGGTATAGTCCATGCTCCAGCTGACCAGGGCCATTGTGAGGCCCAACAGCACCAGAAAGATCCAGTCCTCCCCGAGCTTAGTCACAATGTACCGCTGGATACGAGCCACGCAGTCTAATACAACACAAGAACAAGAATGTATCACTGCTCCAGTTCAGTATCTCGATAGAACTTTTACCTGTGGTTATTAAAATGGATGTAGTCAGAATCAGTCCTGGTCCCCCACCTTGACATTTGGAATAGGGGTGTGGCTTCTTTGTGGAGGAGGTGTGGCTGAGGTATGACTCCATGGTGACGGGGTGGTGATGTCGTTGGCCGCGCCCCCGTCTGGTGTCTCCTTTTCGTTTCCTCCATTGTCTCTCTGTCAACAGCCGGGTTGCCTCCCGTCTGGCAAAGCTACCCAGCTGCTCCCTGTACTCTCCATAGAGCTGGACAGAGCAAAGACTACATTACCCAGCATGCATTACCACAGCTGCCTGAACAGGGAAAATATGACACACTTGTTGCATTATATTAGTAGATTGGTCTGAATTTAACAACAATGCATGATGGGTTGAATGCGCCGAACATGTCATTGATAAGTTAAGGGCCCAGGACAAACTGAAGACTCCATTACCACAAAATCTACTCTGTTAGTTGTCAATAGCATGTCTCCTCGTGCAGCCTCGCGGATAAAACATGTATTCTAAAAAAGACACCGTATGATTTTGAAAATATGAGAAAGGGTGGATGAGGGAGAAGTGAGGGAGTGAGAGAAGTGAGTCTGAGGAAATTAAAGGGAGATCCTCTAAAGGAGCACGGGGAGACCACAGTAACAGGCACAGTGGTGAATAACCAGGTACCTGGGTGAAATGTACAGCGTGTGTGTGCGGATACACACAGCTTGAAAAAGAGGCTAGAGATTGGAAAAGCACACCCTAGAGTAAAGCAAGCAGTCAGGTACCCAGAAGAACAGATTGCAGGAAGACAAATGATTCTCCTACCAAGACACATTAGTGCAGCTCACTTTACAGCTGGAGATTATACAGATTGGGGCCATTTTAGAGATGCTGTTTGGGTGGGTTAAACCATTTAATGGACTGGGGCTACCTAAGAGATACTGTTTGGGTGGGTCAAACCATTTAACGGACTGGGGCTACCTAAGAGATACTGTTTGAGTGGGTCAAACCATTTAACGGACTGGGGCTACCTAAGAGATACTGTTTGAGTGGGTCAAACCATTTAACGGACTGGGGCTACCTAAGAGATACTTTTTGGGTGGTGAGGTCAGAATGGTAGTGAGGTTAGATAGGGGGTGAGGTCAGAATAGTGATGACGTCAGAATGGTAGTGAGGTCAGAACCCTAACCCCAAAAACCCTATTGCTTGTACACATTTTTCTACCACATCTTTTCCTTCCCTTCGCCTCTCTATTAATGTGCTTGGACACAGAGCTCTGTGAACAGCCAGCCTCTTTAGCAATGACCTTTTGTGTCTTGCCCTCCTTGTGCAAGGTGTCAATGGTCGTCTTTTGGACCTGTATATTAGTCTAAATCATTGCAACAGCAACCAGGCAGACGGTGAGGTATCATGTTCCCGAGGGAGGAAACCTGCAGTGACTAACAAACCAACCATGAGGCCCAGAGAACACCATGTCAGATGATACAGGTCAACCGTCGTTCATTTCTAAACCGCTTTGCAAATTCATGCAGAGTAATTCATGTTGTGACCATTCATATCTTCTGTATATCTCCACTAACAGCCAGACCCCTTCCAGCTCCCCAGCCACCATAAAGGGTTTATATGCACCGTCAAAATGCTTCCTCCTTCCTCTTTTTCTTGTTAATTATGTTTGTCTAATTTATCAGAGTCATTTGAATTGAAACAAAGCAACGACAAACCCCTTTTTAAAAGTAATATACTTTGTTAAATTTTTTGACCTGAATATGACTATAGAAGGATCATAACCAGAATCAGCTTTATTGGCCAAGCTTGCAAAAACAAACAAGGAATTTTACTCTGGTAAGACTTTGCTCTCGAAGTACAACACTCACTTAACATCTAAAACATAAAAACAGAAAAGACTGTAAGACATATAAAAAAATGTTGTTAAGAGATATACGATTTAAATATAAATATAGTGCAATGCTGATCAGTGCAATGATACTATATTTATAACTGTTTTTGTAATGGCAGGATAAAATATACATGACGTAGATAAGCAGTACAGGGTTGATTGATTTTGTTCAGTATAAGAGTGGGAGCTATTTATGAGCATTCAACAGAGTGACTGCTTGGGGGAAGAAGCTGTCTTTGTGTCAGCTGGTTTTGGCAAACAGTGCCCTGTATCGCCTACCAGATACCAGAGGGAAGGAGGTTGAACAGTTTGTGACCAGGATGTGGGGGGTCTGCAGAGGTTTTTAATGCCCTTTTCCCGACCCTGGTCTGGGACAGGTCCTGGATGGAGGGAAGGTCAGCTCCAATGATCCTCTCTGCAGCTCTAATTGTCTGTTGCAGTCTGGCCCTGTCCTGTTTAGTGGCTGACCCACACCAGACAGTGATGGAGGTGCAGATGACAGACTGAATGATGACTGACCCAAACCAGACAGTGATGGAGGTGCAGATGACAGACTGAATGATGACTGACCCAAACCAGACAGTGATGGAGGTGCATATATATAGTAATATTGGACTGGCATCTACCTGCAGTACAGTAATATTGGACTGGCATCTACCTGCCGTACAGTAATATTGGACTGGCATCTACCTGCCGTACAGTAATATTGGACTGGCATCTACCTGCCGTACAGTAATATTGGACTGGCATCTACCTGCCGTACAGTAATATTGGACTGGCATCTACCTGGTGTACAGTAATATTGGACTGGCATCTACCTGCCGTACAGTAATATTGGACCGGCATCTACCTGCCGTACAGGAATATTGGACTGGCATGTATCTGCCACACAGTAATATTGGACTGGCATCTACCTGCCGTACAGTAATATTGGACTGGCATCTACCTGCAGTACAGTAATACTGGTATGACATCTACCTGCCGTAGAGTAATATTGGACTGGCATGTACCTGCAGTACAGTAATATTGGACTGGCATCTACCTGCAGTACAGTAATATTGGACTGGCATCTACCTGCCGTACAGTAATATTGGACTGGCATCTACCTGCCGTACAGTAATATTGGACTGGCATCTACCTGCCGTACAGTAATATTGGACTGGCATCTACCTGGTGTACAGTAATATTGGACTGGCATCTACCTGCCGTACAGTAATATTGGACTGGCATCTACCTGCCGTACAGGAATATTGGACTGGCATGTATCTGCCACACAGTAATATTGGACTGGCATCTACCTGCCGTACAGTAATATTGGACTGGCATCTACCTGCAGTACAGTAATACTGGTATGACATCTACCTGCCGTAGAGTAATATTGGACTGGCATGTACCTGCAGTACAGTAATATTGGACTGGCATCTACCTGCAGTACAGTAATATTGGACTGGCATCTACCTGCCGTACAGTAATATTTGACTGGCATCTACCTGCCGTACAGGAATATTGGACTGGCATGTATCTGCCACACAGTAATATTGGACTGGCATCTAACTGCCGTACAGTAATATTGGACTGGCATCTACCTGCAGTACAGTAATACTGGTATGACATCTACCTGCCGTAGAGTAATATTGGACTGGCATGTACCTGCAGTACAGTAATATTGGACTGGCATCTACCTGCAGTACAGTAATATTGGACTGGCATCTACCTGCCGTACAGTAATATTTGACTGGCATCTACCTGCCGTACAGTAATATTGGACTGGCATCTACCTGGTGTACAGTAATATTGGACTGGCATCCACCTGCCGTACAGTAATACTGGACTGGCATCCACCTGTCGTGCATTAATATTGGACTGGCATCTACCTGCTGTACAGTAATATTGGACTGGCATCTACCTGCCGTACAGTAATATTGGACTGGCATCTACCTGGTGTACAGTAATATTGGACTGGCATCCACCTGTCGTACAGTAATACTGGACTGGCATCTACCTGCCGTACAGTAATACTGGACTGGCATCTACCTGCCGTACAGTAATATTGGACTGGCATCTACCTGCAGTACAGTAATATTGGACTGGCATCTACCTGCCGTACAGTAATATTGGACTGGCATGTATCTGCCACACAGTAATATTGGACTGGCATCTACCTGCCGTACAGTAATATTGGACTGGCATCTACCTGCAGTACAGTAATACTGGACTGGCATCCACCTGCCGTACAGTAATATTGGACTGGCATCTACCTGCCGTACAGTAATATTGGACTGGCATCTACCTGCCGTACAGTAATATTGGACTGGCATCCACCTGCCGTACAGTAATATTGGACTGGCATCTACCTGGTGTACAGTAATATTGGACTGGCATCCACCTGTCGTACAGTAATACTGGACTGGCATCTACCTGCCGTACAGTAATACTGGACTGGCATCTACCTGTCGTACAGTAATACTGGACTGGCATCTACCTGTCGTACAGTAATACTGGACTGGCATCTACCTGCCGTACAGTAATACTGGACTGGCATCTACCTGCCGTACAGTAATATTGGACTGGCATCTACCTGCCGTACAGTAATATTATAAAATGTAAACTCAATCTGTCTCATATCATTATCATCCCGGGATGAATAAGCAGACCGGTCTGAAAAAAAAACGCAAACCTGTGGAGTGATGACATAACGCAAGGGTCAAAGGGAGAGAGTAAAAGCGAATTGTGACACGAAAAGATAAGCCCCAGTAGAACGGAAGAATGAATAAACCAAAGCAAAAGACAAAAACGTCAACTCAGTTTCACTCCCTAGGGAAAACCAGACAGAGACAGCGTGAGAGAGCCTCAGAGATCTGATTCATCTGTTGCTGAGAGCCTATCAATCTCCATCAGACAGCTCTGGTTTGCCTTGTGTCACTGTGTGACCCTGGGTTTGGATCCACTCTGGAAACCCACAGAAACACAGATAACCCGGTTCTCTGTATGACAGACACAAACACACAGGTCCAGTGGACTCAACACACGCCACAGAGAACGGTAAACAACTGGCTAAGGGCTGAATACGACCAATCTTCAAAAGAGATACCGGTGGAACTAGTATCGCAAAAAGATATATCTCTGTGTGGGACTTTAAAGGTCTAACATGTGACATCTCCAAATGTTCCCCACACCAAATAGAATAGGGGAGGTAAAATAAATGAACAAAGTTTAATGAGTTTTGGGAGGGGAGACTCGAAGAAGGGGAACGGGAGCTGGAGAGAAACACACTCAGGGAGAAAGTTAGAGCTGCTAACAGACGCATAGAGTGAAGGGCAGGGCGACATTGAGAGTTAATTAAAAAAATATATAACAACAGATTCATAGTTCCCTTGTCAGTGTGTGTGTGTGTGTGTGTGTGTGTGTGTGTGTGTGTGTGTGTTGGTGTGTGTGTGTGCGTGCGCCTGTGTGTGGGTGTGTGTGTGTGTGTGTGTGCATGTGGGTGCGTGTGTGTGTGTGCGTGTGTGTGTGTGCGTGTGTGTGCGTCTGTGGTTACAAAAGCTACAGCAGCATGGCGGTGTATAGTATGATTGAGAGATTAGTGCCATCATGGAACATCTGATCCTTTCCTTAATTGGCCTACATTCTCTTGGTCGAGCTATTATCACTGCAGACATAGGCTATCAGTCGCAATGACAGTACAGGCATGAAGAATGAAACAGTCACACATCACATTAAAGCATGGGAACGTTCAGTGTGAATACTTCCACCACCCAACACCATGCACAATGCTGGATGTGTATTCAATTAATCAATTAATCAATCTATGGAATTTATTTCATAAAGGCCTTTTTACAACAAAGTTGTCACAAAGGGCTTTTACAAACACCCAGCCTGAATCCGACAGTGCACACATTGACAAGTTGAACAAGTTGATACACGGCGGCTAGGAAGAACTCCCTGAAGATCAAATTTAGGAAGAAACCTAGAGAGGAACCAGGCTCTGGGGGGTGACTAGTCCTCTTCTGGCTGACAGTGACATGAGTACTGTAGAATTCCTGAGTAAGGAGAACCCACCCCCTGTTAAAAAAAAACACATGGCTCCGATCACAGATGAAATTACAGGGGTACCAGGGGCACTTACACAACACTCCCATAACAAATGAGTTAATCAAAATAACCCTGTAAGACTGCTCACTGTAATGGAGCACCAAAGTGTCAACTGTCAAACAAAGGAGTCAATAAGGTGTCAAAGTGTCATTCTTAAGAGTCAATAAGGAGTCAAGTCATTGTTCATAGTTGTTAATACCGTGTCAAAGTGTCATTCATAAGAGTCAATAAGGAGTCAAGTCATTGTTCATAGTTGTTAATACCGTGTCAATGTGTCATTCATAGGAGTCAATAAGGAGTCAGAAAAATGACCTCCATAGGCGTCAGCACAAAGTCAATGTGTCATTCATCAGAGTCAATTAAGAGTCAGTTAAGTGCTATTAATATTAGTTAATGCATATTGAATGTGTATAGAAATCAATAAGTGGTGGTATTCATGTGGTTTTCATAAGAGTCAATATGGTGACAATTATAGTCAATAACAGTAGAAATACTAATCCAAACATTAAACAATAACTCAATCGCAATTTAACCAGGACACAAACTGAGACCACTTGGTCACTACAAAAAAGATCATTCATGTGAACGACGTGAATGTTAACAACGCAATCATGACCTCGAAACCCTTTGCGAATATGTCACGTTACACAACATAACGAATAACCATAAACGGGACTAATAAAGGTCATCGTGACTTAAAGGTCTTACCAGAATCTGGTCTAAGTTCAGACCCGTCTCAAATGTGTTGATTCGCTTCTGCATCATCCTCCCTCCAGTTCCAGATCCAGTTGTGTCTCTCACTCTTCCTGCCACACATACCTGGATATAACCTCTACCTGCACAGATCTCTCCTCGTCATTCCGCTGTTATATTCCAGCCTATGTGAATGTACCTGCCTACCTTTGGATCCAGTAGAGGTTGCCAGTACAGTGTAGTGTCCAATAACTGACGGATGTGGTCACTACAGTATAAAGCACTCACACACACGCGCACACACGCGCATACACACACAGAACACACTGACATACACATGTACACACAGATACACACAGATACACAGATTCATTGAGGATGAGGGGGCAAGCTAATACACTTTAGGGTTGACAATAAGTTGTCAACAGATATTAATTCTCCCAGGTCTATAAACCAGTGGGCCAGTCAGTCAGACAGACTCCAGCTATTCCATCCAATTCCCTGATAATCCTATCTGGGGACACGGACATCTTGCAGGGTGCGAATGAAATGGAATAGATGTTGTTTTTATCACTTGATAAAATAATAATCAGAAACAGAATCCTTAGTTGAAATAAAAACACAATGAACGAGCCCTGCTGATATAAATATACAGGCCATGATCCTGAAATTAACGAATGTCTGCAATGCAAGGTCACAATGGTAGATGATGATGACTTAACGGCAACCATGGCAACCATGGCTTTGTAAGAAGAGCCCAAATGCTCTCTATTCACCATTGCATATCCACAACGTTTAACAATAGATATCCTCCAACCTTCTACAACCTTCCTATTGCTTTGAACTTCCGTCATACTGAACGTGACCTGACTGATCAAACCATTTAAACCATTTGAACCGATGTAACTCATTTGTGGAAACAGTTATTAATGTAACTCTAATTCATCGTCGTTGTCTTTTTTCTAATAAAATATCTAATTTGCTTCCCCTTGTTTTCGCACAACAGAAACGTGTTTTACTGTAGCACTTGCTTATGTCCTTTTTTCAAGATGTTTTAATGGGAAATATAGAAAAATTAATAGGATATACAGCCATTGACAAGGTTAGAAATAATGATATTTTGTTTAGAAAAACAACTGTGTCCTTTAAACATTGGCTTTTGTCAAAAACTCCATAACGTACAGCAAAGACAGCAGTTATGGCTATTAGTAATATGGGCAGTATGATATGGATATAAGTGCTGTTGACCTGAGGTTCCTTATTAATATGGGCAGTATGATATGGATATAAGTGCTGTTGACCTGAGGTTCCTTATTAATATGGGCAGTATGATATGGATATAAGTGCTGTTGACCTGAGGTTCCTTATTAATATGGGCAGTATGATATGGATATAGGTGCTGTTGACCTGAGGTTCCTTATTAATATGGGCAGTATGATATGGATATAAGTGCTGTTGACCTGAGGTTCCTTATTAATATGGGCAGTATGATATGGATATAAGTGCTGTTGACCTGAGGTTCCTTATTAATATGGGCAGTATGATATGGATATAGGTGCTGTTGACCTGAGGTTCCTTATTAATATGGGCAGTATGATATGGATATAAGTGCTGTTGACCTGAGGTTCCTTATTAATATAGGCAGTATGATATGGATATAAGTGCTGTTGACCTGAGGTTCCTTATTAATATAGGCAGTATGATATGGATATAAGTGCTGTTGACCTGAGGTTCCTTATTAATATAGGCAGTATGATATGGATATAGGTGCTGTTGACCTGAGGTTCCTTATTAATATAGGCAGTATGATATGGATATAAGTGCTGTTGACCTGAGGTTCCTTATTAATATGGGCAGTATGATATGGATATAGGTGCTGTTGACCTGAGGTTCCTTATTAATATGGGCAGTATGATATGGATATAAGTGCTGTTGACCTGAGGTTCCTTATTAATATGGGCAGTATGATATGGATATAAGTGCTGTTGACCTGAGGTTCCTTATTAATATAGGCAGTATGATATGGATATAAGTGCTGTTGACCTGAGGTTCCTTATATAGACAGAATGATATGGATATAAGTGCTGTTGACCTGAGGTTCCTTATTAATATGGGCAGTATGATATGGATATAAGTGCTGTTGACCTGAGGTTCCTTATATAGACAGTATGATATGGATATAAGTGCTGTTGACCTGAGGTTCCTTATATAGACAGTATGATATGGATATAAGTGCTGTTGACCTGAGGTTCCTTATTAATATGGGCAGTATGATATGGATATAAGTGCTGTTGACCTGAGGTTCCTTATTAATATGGGCAGTATGATATGGATATAAGTGCTGTTGACCTGAGGTTCCTTATATAGACAGTATGATATGGATATAAGTGCTGTTGACCTGAGGTTCCTTATATAGACAGTATGATATGGATATAAGTGCTGTTGACCTGAGGTTCCTTATTAATATGGGCAGTATGATATGGATATAAGTGCTGTTGACCTGAGGTTCCTTATTAATATGGGCAGTATGATATGGATATAAGTGCTGTTGACCTGAGGTTCCTTATATAGACAGTATGATATGGATATAAGTGCTGTTGACCTGAGGTTCCTTATATAGACAGTATGATATGGATATAAGTGCTGTTGACCTGAGGTTCCTTATTAATATGGGCAGTATGATATGGATATAAGTGCTGTTGACCTGAGGTTCCTTATTAATATGGGCAGTATGATATGGATATAAGTGCTGTTGACCTGAGGTTCCTTATTAATATGGGCAGTATGATATGGATATAAGTGCTGTTGACCTGAGGTTCCTTATATAGACAGTATGATATGGATATAAGTGCTGTTGACCTGAGGTTCCTTATTAATATAGGCAGTATGATATGGATATAGGTGCTGTTGACCTGAGGTTCCTTATTAATATAGGCAGTATGATATGGATATTGGTGCTGTTGACCTGAGGTTCCTTATTAATATGGGCAGTATGATATGGATATAGGTGCTGTTGACCTGAGGTTCCTTATTAATATGGGCAGTATGATATGGATATAAGTGCTGTTGACCTGAGGTTCCTTATTAATATGGGCAGTATGATATGGATATAAGTGCTGTTGACCTGAGGTTCCTTATTAATATGGGCAGTATGATATGGATATAGGTGCTGTTGACCTGAGGTTCCTTATTAATATGGGCAGTATGATATGGATATAAGTGCTGTTGACCTGAGGTTCCTTATTAATATGGGCAGTATGATATGGATATAAGTGCTGTTGACCTGAGGTTCCTTATTAATATGGGCAGTATGATATGGATATAGGTGCTGTTGACCTGAGGTTCCTTATTAATATGGGCAGTATGATATGGATATAAGTGCTGTTGACCTGAGGTTCCTTATATAGGCAGTATGATATGGATATAGGTGCTGTTGACCTGAGGTTCCTTATATAGGCAGTATGATATGGATATAAGTGCTGTTGACCTGAGGTTCCTTATTAATATGGGCAGTATGATATGGATATAGGTGCTGTTGACCTGAGGTTCCTTATTAATATAGGCAGTATGATATGGATATAGGTGCTGTTGACCTGAGGTTCCTTATTAATATGGGCAGTATGATATGGATATAAGTGCTGTTGACCTGAGGTTCCTTATTAATATAGGCAGTATGATATGGATATAAGTGATGTTGACCTGAGGTTCCTTATTAATATGGGCAGTATGATATGGATATAAGTGCTGTTGACCTGAGGTTCCTTATTAATATGGGCAGTATGATATGGATATAGGTGCTGTTGACCTGAGGTTCCTTATTAATATAGGCAGTATGATATGGATATAGGTGCTGTTGACCTGAGGTTCCTTATTAATATGGGCAGTATGATATGGATATAAGTGCTGTTGACCTGAGGTTCCTTATTAATATAGGCAGTATGATATGGATATAAGTGCTGTTGACCTGAGGTTCCTTATTAATATGGGCAATATGATATGGATATAGGTGCTGTTGACCTGAGGTTCCTTATTAATATGGGCAGTATGATATGGATATAAGTGCTGTTGACCTGAGGTTCCTTATTAATATAGGCAGTATGATATGGATATAAGTGCTGTTGACCTGAGGTTCCTTATTAATATGGGCAGTATGATATGGATATAAGTGCTGTTGACCTGAGGTTCCTTATTAATATAGGCAGTATGATATGGATATAGGTGCTGTTGACCTGAGGTTCCTTATTAATATGGGCGGTATGATATGGATATAAGTGCTGTTGACCTGAGGTTCCTTATTAATATAGGCAGTATGATATGGATATAAGTGCTGTTGACCTGAGGTTCCTTATTAATATGGGCAGTATGATATGGATATAGGTGCTGTTGACCTGAGGTTCCTTATTAATATGGGCAGTATGATATGGATATAAGTGCTGTTGACCTGAGGTTCCTTATTAATATAGACAGTATGATATGGATATAGGTGCTGTTGACCTGAGGTTCCTTATTAATATGGGCAGTATGATATGGATATAGGTGCTGTTGACCTGAGGTTCCTTATTAATATGGGCAGTATGATATGGATATAGGTGCTGTTGACCTGAGGTTCCTTATTAATATGGGCAGTATGATATGGATATAAGTGCTGTTGACCTGAGGTTCCTTATATAGGCAGTATGATATGGATATAAGTGCTGTTGACCTGAGGTTCCTTATTAATATGGGCAGTATGATATGGATATAAGTGCTGTTGACCTGAGGTTCCTTATTAATATGGGCAGTATGATATGGATATAAGTGCTGTTGACCTGAGGTTCCTTATTAATATAGGCAGTATGATATGGATATAGGTGCTGTTGACCTGAGGTTCCTTATTAATATGGGCAGTATGATATGGATATAAGTGCTGTTGACCTGAGGTTCCTTATTAATATAGGCAGTATGATATGGATATAAGTGCTGTTGACCTGAGGTTCCTTATTAATATGGGCAGTATGATATGGATATAGGTGCTGTTGACCTGAGGTTCCTTATTAATATGGGCAGTATGATATGGATATAAGTGCTGTTGACCTGAGGTTCCTTATTAATATAGACAGTATGATATGGATATAGGTGCTGTTGACCTGAGGTTCCTTATTAATATGGGCAGTATGATATGGATATAGGTGCTGTTGACCTGAGGTTCCTTATTAATATGGGCAGTATGATATGGATATAGGTGCTGTTGACCTGAGGTTCCTTATTAATATGGGCAGTATGATATGGATATAAGTGCTGTTGACCTGAGGTTCCTTATATAGGCAGTATGATATGGATATAAGTGCTGTTGACCTGAGGTTCCTTATTAATATGGGCAGTATGATATGGATATAGGTGCTGTTGACCTGAGGTTCCTTATTAATATAGGCAGTATGATATGGATATAGGTGCTGTTGACCTGAGGTTCCTTATTAATATAGGCAGTATGATATGGATATAAGTGCTGTTGACCTGAGGTTCCTTATTAATATGGGCAGTATGATATGGATATAGGTGCTGTTGACCTGAGGTTCCTTATTAATATGGGCAGTATGATATGGATATAAGTGCTGTTGACCTGAGGTTCCTTATTAATATAGGCAGTATGATATGGATATAAGTGCTGTTGACCTGAGGTTCCTTATTAATATGGGCAGTATGATATGGATATAGGTGCTGTTGACCTGAGGTTCCTTATTAATATGGGCAGTATGATATGGATATAAGTGCTGTTGACCTGAGGTTCCTTATTAATATGGGCAGTATGATATGGATATAAGTGCTGTTGACCTGAGGTTCCTTATTAATATGGGCAGTATGATATGGATATAAGTGCTGTTGACCTGAGGTTCCTTATATAGACAGTATGATATGGATATAAGTGCTGTTGACCTGAGGTTCCTTATTAATATGGGCAGTATGATATGGATATAAGTGCCATAACCACATGTATTGGCGACTACTGGGAACGCGGTATACTAGGCACAGACATACAAGTTATAGAACGGTACACACATTCTTTCCCTTCACTAAACACGTATCTGGATATACTTTACATCGCCAAAACAATCTAAGCCCCCCTCCCCCCCCAAAACAAACCTCCTCAGTACCCTGACAACCCCGTTAAGCCCCGCCTCCAGGGGGTGAAACCCAACTCTGGGTTAAATTTAGAGCCCTTGGCCCACTTCTCCGTACACCATGCCCACATCTAAGGTAAAACGCTGAGCAGTACCTGTGGCTCACACAAAGATGATGTTTCTTTTAACATTAATGATAATAAACCTGTAATCAATTTATATTACATTAATTATAAAATGTATGCAATAATCCAAAAGTGCAAACTTATAATATTGTTTGTACAGATTTAAAACTTCAGATACATTTAGCCTCTGACAGGGTCATGTTATTTTACCGGGTATTTCATGATGTTGTTCTTATTTATAGAGTAATGATGGCCTAAATGCCTTGCTCAAGGACAGAATCACAGGGTTTTTTTCCACTTGCCAGCATGGGGATTTGAATACACTACAATTTTTTTTATGACCCAGTGACAATTAAAGTTCCCATGCAGTGTTTGTCAGTTGCCTTTAAAATCATCTGAGATATTCATTTCAAATAAAAAAACTGCAGTTCATCATGACAACTGTTAAACACAATGACATGTTTCTAAAGTAACATTACTCGGCTAACGTCATTTACATTCTCTGTGCTAAGTTGAGCATTTTGCTAAGAAAACTACCATGTCCAGTATCCATATTTATGTAGTTGCTCAGCAAAATCAGGGACTCTAGATGACACTAAGAGCAGTTTGATAAGACAGTCTGCCAGCAGACATTTATTACGTACGCTGATCTGTGCAGGCATCGCAGTGTGTCCAACTAGATCAAGAATTTGAATCAGCTGACAAAAAATCTGTTACCAGATATAATTCTATGGTCAGCTGGTCATTATTCAAAGTATGCCAGGCGTACTTATGCGACAAGCTGGCAGCTATTCTAGTTGCAGGGGTGGCATTCAACAAGACATCACCTAACTCAAGTTATGTCAAACGCCATCCCACGTCAAAATTGCATTTAAATATTGAATCAATTCAATACACCGCCTAAAAGCAATTGATTTGTTTAATGTGGAGATAGTAAACACTGTTGTTGTATGTGACATACACTGGAAATCCCATAGAGATACTCACCTTCTACAGCAACACTGGACGCAGCATGTCCATGTCATTCTCAGTAAGGGTTGACCTTGCATACGTGGAAATCCTAACTAAATACATGAGACACACATGTACAGTGTCACACATATTAACACGCGTGTCAAGGACATTATTAATAAACAGTATTAAGATAGTGTACCATTAAAACACACCCATGTCCACCTTCACTGTGCACCTCAGTGCTCCACAATCACGACGACGACACCACGCACGCACGCACGCACGCACTCGCACACACACACAACCACACACGCACGCGCACACACACACGCACGCACGCATGCACACACGCTCTCCCACTCTGGTCTCAGTCATAGTGATCATACCTGTTTGATAGATCTATGTCTGAGTGACTGGAGGGAGGTTAGGCCTGTAAATAGCGTGTCTGAGTTCTCTTATTTATATCCTAACCCCTGGTTCCTCAGACACTCTGATAATGCCAGGGATTAATGGTTTGCCTTGGGCATGAGGCCACCACGCCTCTGCCATCTCTCAGGGTGGAGGAGAGGGGGATGAAAGGACACACTAACTTTCTCCATTTGTTGGGTAGACTTCAACACCCCTCCTAGGGGCTCCTACGGGGAAGACATAGTGGAAAGAGTAGAGACAGAAAAAGAAGAGGAAGAGCAGAGTGGGAAACTGCAACGGCCCTGGGCAGAGTTCCACCATTCTCTCTATCGAGGGAATGAGAAAGGATATTGAGAGAGGCACACACACACTCACACACAGACACACACAGACACACACTCACACACAGACACACACTCACACACTCACACACAGACACACAGACACACAGACACACACTCACACACAGACACACACTCACACACAGACACACACTCACACAGACACACACTCACACAGACACACACTCACACAGACACACACACACGCACACACCCTCAAACAGACACACTCTCACACAGACACACCCTCACACAGACACACACACACACACACACACTCACACAGACACACACTCACACAGACAGACACACACTCACACAGACACACACAAACACACACTCACACAGACACACACTCACAGACACACTCACACGCACACACCCACAAACAGACACACTCTCCCACAGACACACTCTCACACAGACACACACTCACACAGACAAGCACTCACACAGACACACACTCACACACACTCTCACACAGACACTCCCTCACAGACACTCTCACACAGACACTCCCTCACAGACACTCCCTCACAGACACTCCCTCACAGACACTCTCACACAGACACACTCTCACACACTCTCACACAGACACTCTCACAGACACTCCCTCACAGACACACTCTCACACACTCCCTCACAGACACACTCTCACACACTCCCTCACAGACACACTCCCTCACAGACACACTCCCTCACAGACACACTCCCTCACAGACACACTCCCTCACAGACACACTCCCTCACAGACACACTCTTACACACTCACACACACTCCCTCACAGACACACTCTTACACACTCCCTCACAGACACACTCTCACAGACACACTCCCTCACAGACACACACACTCACACAGACACACACACTCACACACACACTCACACACAGACACACACTCACACACACACACACAGACACACACACTCACACAGACACACACTCACACACACACTCACACAGACACACACTCACACACGCACACACTCACACAGACACACACACACGCACACACCCTCAAACAGACACACTCTCACACAGACACACCCTTACACAGACACACACACACACTCACACAGACACACACTCACACAGACAGACACACACTCACACAGACACACACAAACACACACTCACACAGACACACACTCACAGACACACTCACACGCACACACCCTCAAACAGACACACTCTCCCACAGACACACTCTCACACAGACACACACTCACACAGACAAGCACTCACACAGACACACACTCACACACAGACACACTCTCACACACAGACACACTCTCACACAGACACTCCCTCACAGACACTCTCACACAGACACTCCCTCACAGACACTCCCTCACAGACACTCTCACACAGACACACTCCCTCACAGACACACTCTCACACACTCCCTCACAGACACTCTCACAGACACTCCCTCACAGACACACTCTTACACACTCTCACACACACTCCCTCACAGACACACTCTTACACACTCCCTCACAGACACACTCTCACAGACACACTCCCTCACAGACACTCTCACACAGACACACACACTCACTCCCTCACAGACACACACCCTCACACACTCTCACACAGACACACTCCCTCACAGACACACTCCCTCACAGACACTCTCACAGACACACTCTCACCTCTCCACTGAGGAATACATACATCAGGCCTGGGCCTCCACCTCTCCCTCAGGATCCTTCTGTAATGTTCTCCTTTATGGTTCTGTTTTGCTATTGTTCTTTCAGTCCAAACCTTTGTAGGTTCTACCATGAGTTACGCAGGGCTAAACCTTCCACGGGAGGTCTTGACACACTACCGTCAGAATTCTTTAAAAAAAATGTTTACTCCATAACAACGTATCTGCATCAAATAGTTAATATAGTCTCTGCAATCAGGGATTATCCCAAAATCACTAACAACAGCTTTCATTAAGCCTCTATTAAAAAGAGAACAGTGGATGCAACGGTTTTGAACAACGGTTTTGAACAACGGTTTTGAACACCTATCAACATGTCACAAACCAGGCGGGTGTAGTGCAGGGAAGCCAAATGCGGGAGCCAGGTCTCACGTTCCTGATGTTTATTATCAGTCAATGAAAACAAACACGTGCAACGAACGGAGAAATGCCTAGACACGGTAATATGAATTAAAGTCCACGATATTGCCGTTTACTACGAAACAGTACACAGAGATCTAGAAAACAACACTCACCTCTATACACATAACATTGAAATAATACTCAGCAACAAGAGACATTCCCCAGTAAGTGAAATATAGCCGCTAATTAGCCGCTATAGCCGCTAAACGAAAAACCGGAAAAGAAGATTTGCACCTCACTAAATACCCAGAGTGGGAACCTAGCGTACACCACTTTTGACAAGACCTGTATCAAATCTACTTTTTATAGACAAGAATATTGACACGGTTGCTTCAATCAACTCACAACTAACAACTCAGCAATTTTTTTAACTCAAGCTGTGTCTTGGACAAATATCAATCGGGCTTCCGACCTCACCATAGTACTGAAACGGCTCTGATAAAAGTATTAAATGATATACGACTGAATACTGATTCGGATAAAATTACAGTTTTGGTTCAATTCAATCGCAGTGCTGCATTGGAGATTGTAGATCATATAACACTTAATTGGTTCAGGTCTTATTTAGATTGGCAAATTTACTTTGTCACCATCAGCAATCATGAATCTGATATGGTGGCTATGATATGCGGAATTCTCCAGGGATCAGTTCTTGGACCCTCTGTGTCATATTCAACAGACCAACAACATTAAATACCATAGTTATGCAGATGATACTCAAATATATGTGGCTCTCGAACCAAAAAGCTAATCCATGCATTTATCTCCAGTAGGGTTGACTATTGTAACGGGCTCTTAACTGAACTCCCCAAAAAGACTGTAAAACAGCTGCAGCTCATTCAGAAGACTGCTGGTAGAACCAAGACCAAGAGAACATCACTCCGGTTCTTAAATCTTTGCACTGGCTTCCAGTCAGTTACAAACTAGATTTAGACTATAAATCACTTTACTGGTCTGGGCCCTAAATACATTTCTGATAAAATTAAAGATGATAATCCGAGCAGGGCTCTTAGGTCACTTAACTCAGGACAGCTAGTAGAGCCCAGAGTCCAAACTGGTGAAGATGAATTCAGCAGTTATGCTGCGTGCAACAAGAATAAACTACCAGAAGACGTGCCCAAAATGTATCAATTTTTAAAGCCAGGTTAAAAACATTTTTCTTTTCACAAGCGTATGACTGAGACTTAAACTTTAGAACATTGTTAAGTCTAATTTTGAGTTTATTTGACCTTGTTCTTATTTCACCAGGAAATGGAGACGGGTGGAATGATACGTAACCTGGTACACAAGAAAGCTGTGACTATTCATAATTACAAGTGGAAGACGGGCTGAGAAAAACAAGGAGCGTATTGTTATTTCTTATTTTACCTGTTGACTAAACCCATTCTCGTTTACAATGACCAGGATAATAATTAGGGTAAATGCCTTGCTCAGGGTCAGGGATGTGAAATAACTCTCAGTTATTGGATCAGGTGCTTTTAACACCAGACAACCGGTCGCCCAGCAACAGCGTCAGTAGTCATGCACTTAACACCTGAAGAACAAAACATCAGGTACAGACGGAGACCGAGCAGGGAAGAGACGGACAGATCGGGAAAGAGACAGATGAAGAAAGATATGGACACTCAGAGAGAGACCTACCAGGGTCTGTTGGTATCTAAGAGCCTTCCTTTGCGATGCATCTGTAGCCATTGACACTCTGTCACTAGCCCAAAAATAACCCAGCTGGTCGCTTCAGCATTTCCACCAGTGCTCGCAGCTCTACCATACAGACACACGCTCAGCTATACAGAAGGAGATACAGATTGACCCGTATTCTGACCGAATCCTCTCCAGTTGATCCGGAAGTGGCAAATCCACCAGCAGCACGACGGTACCAGGCGGACGTATGTGTTTGGAAACCTCTGGTAGAGTGATATGATATGGCAGCGACGGACGTAGAGCTTTACTGTATTAGAACAGCGGACACCTAATCACACCTAACTCACACACACGCCAGGGCTCTCGTTAATGACACTGATACTGACACACACGCACACACACACACCAACATACACCTCTGGTCCCCCCGAGTTCGTAGACCAGTGGCACGCCAGATCTTTGTTTGGACCGGCAGCGAGTGGCTGATTAGGGGCTGCCCCTGCAACGTGAGGGGTGCACATGACACCCCCCCCCCATGACAGGTCTCACCCCCAGAGCAAATGATGCAAGGCTACCCCAACGATACCCCCACCATACTGACCTCACCATGGTAACAGGCTTCACTAGACCAGATTAATCTACCCTCATACTGACCTCACCATGGTAACAGGCTTCACTAGACCAGATTAATCTACCCTCATACTGACCTCACCATGGTAACGGGCTTCACTAGACCAGATTAATCTACCATCATACTGACCTCACCATGGTAACAGGCTTCACTAGACCAGATGAATCTACCCTCATACTGACCTCACCATGGTAACGGGCTTCACTAGACCAGATTAATCTACCATCATACTGACCTCACCATGGTAACAGGCTTCACTAGACCAGATGAATCTACCCTCATACTGACCTCACCATGGTAACAGGCTTCACTAGACCAGATCTATCTACCATAATGCTGACCTCACCATGGTAACAGGCTTCACTAGACCAGATTAATCTACCCTCATACTGACCTCACCATGGTAACAGGCTTCACTAGACCAGATGAATCTACCCTCATACTGACCTCACCATGGTAACAGGCTTCACTAGACCAGATCTATCTACCATAATGCTGACCTCACCATGGTAACAGGCTTCACTAGACCACCACCATGAAGTAAACACATCTAACAGAGTCAAACGTTGTCATTCTGGGGCGTATTTTAATGGTCTGAAGAGATCACCCGTTGACTGTGTTTACTGATCTGAAAGGTCTCCGTTTCAGCCTGATGAGACAGAGGGGAATGTGATGATCCTAGAGAGAACGTGACCCACACCCATCACTTTAACTCTGCTCCAACTCAGACAGAATAGCTATGGACGGCCATCTGGGGCACTGTAACAGAGGACGTCATGGTAACCGGTGATGATGCAGTAGAGTCATGAGATAGTCCTCACTACGGGAATGACAGTTATTCTGTATACTGGGAGAATGCTGCACATAAATACACAGGACAGCTACACAGCAACACGAGGGATTTAAATAGATCACATAGTGGACGCATACAGGTAACGCATAGGGGTCACACAGAGTGGACGCATACAGGTAACGCATAGGGGTCACACAGAGTGGACGCATACAGGTAACGCATAGGGGTCACACAGTGGACGCATACAGGTAACGCATAGGGGTCACAGAGTGGACGCATACAGGTAACGCATAGGGGTCACACAGTGGACGCATACAGGTAACGCATAGGGGTCACACAGAGTGGACGCATACAGGTAACGCATAGGGGTCACACAGTGGACGCATACAGGTAACGCATAGGGGTCACACAGTGGACGCATACAGGTAACGCATAGGTGTCATACAGAGTGGACGCATACAGGTAACGCATAGGGGTCACACAGTGGACGCATACAGGTAACGCATAGGGGTCACACAGAGTGGACGCATACAGGTAACGCATAGGTGTCATACAGAGTGGACGCATACAGGTAATGCATAGGGCTCACACAGAGTGGACGCATACAGGTAACGCATAGGTGTCATACAGAGGTCACAAATAGTGGACGCATACAGGTAACGCATAGGGGTCACACATAGAGGTCACGCTTAGAGGTCACGGATAGGGGTCACGCACAGGGGACAAACAGTGATTTTGGATATACTTTCCCATTCACTTGAATATACAGCAAATACAGTGGTCTCTCCCTCTGTTAGCATATAAAAACAAACACACCCGATAGAAAAACAGGCTTGTTTATTAGGATTTATATTTGGCAGTATTGTTGTGGACATAGATAAACAGTCGGATTTCCACCCCCTGTGGCAACTTCTTATCTTATGGCAGTTCGTGTTCATCACTTCATTCAGTACTTCATACAGAGCTTTAGGGATGGACTGGATCGTGATCGATCTGGGTTTGGTTGGTCAATAGCTCAATCGATACTGTCCCTGTCCAATCACGCTTCACTTCAACACTGCTGAAATCCAACAACACTGCTCATTCTGAGAAACATCAACATTGCTGTTTACACCCAACTGAACACTATTGTAAATACAAATATATTACATCTTTCATGTGGCACATTTCAATGGAATATTGCATATGGATTTAAAAAGGAAAGCTGCATCAAAAGACAAAACAATTCATTAGTCTTTAGACATCCTTATAGATCCAATGGGTGAACTAAAATAAAAAATAGAAATTTGGACAGGGGGGTGGGAACTATGAACAACCCAAGTAGAAAAACTCAACACAAGTGCTAACAAATTACTTTGGAGCTAAGAGATAAGTTACGGTTCCATGACCGTTCTAACGTAACACTAGAGACCAGATCATAACAGGAGAACGTGACTATTCCCAGGCTGTTTGAAACGGGAGCCGCAAAGCTGTCGCCATTAATAGCGCATACAATTGTGACGAAATAACAAATATTACACGTACGTGTCAATTAATGGAAGACTCAGAACCCTACAACGTGGATGTGGAACAACCGTTCCTCTATGCCAGGGTTACATCTTGTGTCAGGATACTCTGGGTTAGGTGGTTCCTCTATTCCACAGGGACAGGATACTCTGGGTTATGTGGTTTCTCTATTCCACAGAGACAGATACTCTGGGTTATGTGTTTCCCTATTCCACAGGGAGAGAGTCAGGATACTCTGGGTTATGTGGTTCCTCTATTCCACAGAGACAGATACTCTGGGTTATGTGTTTCCTCTATTCCACAGGGAGAGAGTCAGGATACTCTGGGTTATGTGGTTCCTCTATTCCACAGGGAGAGAGTCAGGATACTCTGGGTTATGTGGTTCCTCTATTCCACAGGGAGAGAGTCAGGATACTCTGGGTTATGTGGTTCCTCTATTCCACAGGGAGAGAGTCAGGATACTCTGGGTTATGTGGTTCCCCTATTTTATCAATGCTGCAACAATAAGTACCCAAATAGCGCCATCTATCTGCCATCTATCTGCCTAGCAGGCACACTGAGAAATAACGTCATTTAGCTGTGTTGTACTCATATTCATAGTACGCATCTTAAAATAAGCTTATTTTTTTACAAACAAGGGAACAGGGCTTAAAGGGCATATAAAACATGTTTTTTTTTTTTTTTTTAAATTGATTTCATACAAAATAAATGACCGAAATATATATTTGCATACAAAACACATCTTTAAAAAAGAATCATCTTCAAACCCAAGGACTCCTGTTAAGAAATGAAAAGCAAGAAATGCCAATATACCCTGATGCTAGCTACAGAAAAGAATACGATAGAACCGTTTGCTCCCATTTATAAGTGGCACAGGTGGACACAGAGGATTGTGAGCTGACAGGAAGTTCCACCCCATAACTACATACCAATAGGGTTTGTACCCATGACCAACGCATGTTCAATTACACCCGAGTTGAACAGAAAATGGTGTTTGGAACTGTGTGTGTGTGTGTGTAAGGGATTGTAAGGGCACTGGAACGTGTGTGTGTGTGTGTGTAAGGGCACTGGAATGTGTGTGTGTGTGTGTAAGGGATTGTAAGGGCACTGGAATGTGTGTGTGTGTGTAAGGGCACTGGAATGTGTGTGTGTGTGTAAGGGCACTGGAATGTGTGTGTGTGTCTAAGGGATTGTAAGGGAACTGGAATGTGTGTGGGTCATAAATGAAGACGGAACGTGTCAGCGTGTGTCAATACTAAGGATGGTACTTGGGGAACAGGTAGAGGTCTTTACAGAGGGAGCTGGTGTATTCAGACATCTCCTTACAGCGATGGTGAAGGGTGCCAGGAGCATATCCCTCCCTGTCCTTAATACGACCATTCACCTAAAGAGGAGAGAGGAGCGAAAAGGATAAGAGAGGGAAGAGAAAAGGGCAAGAGAGGGAGAAGGGGAGGAGGGAGGGGCGAGAGAGGGAGAAGGGGAGGAGCGAGAGGGAGGAGAAACGGAGGAGCGAGAGAGGGAGGAGAAGGGGAGGAGGGTGGGGCGAGAGAGGGAGGAGCGAGAGAGGGAGGAGAAGGGGAGGAGGGTGGGGCGAGAGGGAGGAGAGATGGAGAAGAAAGGGGCGGAGGAGGGAGGGGCGAGAGAGGGAGTAGAAGGGGAGGAGGGATGGAGGAGAAAGGGGCGGGAGAGGGAGGTTACAAATGTATTCCTACAATAACGGATTATATAGTCTGCAAAGACTGTATTTAGAGCGCTTTTTTGTGTTATATATTAACCTTTAGTTAATTCAATAGATGTTGTATAGCCATCAATCTGCCGATTATCCACACAATACCCCACAACCACAAAGCAAAGCATATAGAAATAAATGCAGATCTATTGAAAATAAACTGAAATATCCTAGGTACACAACTATTGAGAATATTTGCTGTGACACACCAGAGATGCATCCTGTTTCCTCTGAACATCCTTGAAATCTTCACTGCCATTCAAAGGTGTGCTAATTTTTGTCCTAATATAATATTGATCAGAAATATAGTGCAGACATTGTTAATGTTGTAAATGTCTACAGTAGCTGGAAATGGGAGAATTTTTACGTAATATCTACATAGGTCCATTATGAGCGACCATCACACCTGTGTTCTAATGCCACGTTGTGTTTGCCAAACATTATCAATTGAAAAGGCTAATTGATCATTAGAAACCACTTTTGCAATTATTATAGCGCAGGTGATAACTGAGGTGAGATTTAAGTAGCAATGAAACAGTCTGTCTTTTGCCTAGTGTCTGGAGGACCAGCAATTATGTGTTCAATTACAGGCTCAAAATGGCCAGAAACAAAGAACTCTGTGATGAACAGTGATGGACAGACTCATTTAAGTTTGAGGTGTTCGAATCACAAAGAAGAACATTAGTGAGATGCAGAACAAAATAAAACATGCTGGAGAAGTGCTTGACACCATCTATTCAGCATGATGAAGGCAATGTGATGGTCTGGTGGTGGGAGATATACTGAAGTTGTGATCCCATCAAAGGTACTTCAACAAAATACTGAATATTTGGTCTGAATAGTTTTGTACATTAGATATCAATTTTAGGTTTATTAAATTAGCACAAGTTGCCTTCTCGTTATTGGGTATTGTGTAGACCTGTGACAAAAACAACATCAAATCAATCATGAATTCAGTCTAAAACCCCAAATACATTGTGAATACTTTCTCGAAGGCACTGTATGTACGTCGGAGAGTGTGTGTCGGTGTGGTCATGGTCACCTGAACCAGTATGTCTGAGAGGTGTGTGTCGGTGGTCATGGTTACCTGCACCAGTATGTCTGAGAAATGTGTGTCAGTGGTCATGGTTACCTGCACCAGTATGTCTGAGAGGTGTGTGTCGGTGGTCATGGTTACCTGAACCAGTATGTCTGAGAGGTGTGTGTCGGTGGTCATGGTTACCTGAACCAGTATGTCTGAGAGGTGTGTGTCGGTGGTCATGGTTACCTGAACCAGTATGTCTGAGAGGTGTGTGTCGGTGGTCATGGTTACCTGAACCAGTATGTCTGAGAAATGTGTGTCAGTGGTCATGGTCACCTGAACCAGTATGTCTGAGAGGTGTGTGTCGGTGGTCATGGTCACCTGAACCAGTATGTCTGAGAGGTGTGTGTCGGTGGTCATGGTTACCTGAACCAGTATGTCTGAGAGGTGTGTGTCAGTGGTCATGGTTACCTGAACCAGTATGTCTGAGAGGTGTGTGTCGGTGGTCATGGTTACCTGAACCAGTATGTCTGAGAGGTGTGTGTCGGTGGTCATGGTTACCTGAACCAGTATGTCTGAGAGGTGTGTGTCGGTGGTCATGGTTACCTGCACCAGTATGTCTAAGAGGTGTGTGTCGGTGGTCATGGTTACCTGCACCAGTACGTCTGAGAGGTGTGTGTCGGTGGTCATGGTTACCTGGACCAGTATGTCTGAGAGGTGTGTGTCGGTGGTCATGGTCACCTGAACCAGTATGTCTGAGAGGTGTGTGTCGGTGGTCATGGTTACCTGAACCAGTATGTCTGAGAGGTGTGTGTCAGTGGTCATGGTTACCTGAACCAGTATGTCTGAGGTGTGTGTCGGTGGTCATGGTTACCTGGACCAGTATGTCTGAGAGGTGAGTGTCTTTTGCTCTAAGGCGAAGTGCTGAGTTCAGCTCCTGGATGAACCAGGACCCTCTCTTCGTGTTTCTCATTGCTGCAGTGCCTAGCAGGAACAAACAAAAACAGTATGACACGCCCACATAGCACTACAGGACCTACAGGACCTACAGACACACCAACACCCCACAACATGACCTACAGACACAACCACCCACATACCTTTAAGGGAGGCAAAGCCACAAATCATGTCAGAGCGCTGTGGCAGTTTGACCCTGAGCCTCCCCCTCTCGTCCATGGGCGATGAATCTCCTTCCCCCTCACCCTCCCTCCCAGCATCCCTCTGTTCACAGCCAGGAGACTGGGTCCTCTCTGGGCCATCAGGCATCTCCACACCACAGTCCATCTCCTCTGTGGGGAGACAGGATGACGAGTAAAAAAGAAGCCAACCAAGTGAGGCAGAGTTGGGATCAGAGGAGTAGGGGAGCAGAGGAGTAGGGGAGCAGAGGAGTAGGGGAGCAGGGGAGCAGAGGAGCAGGGGAGCAGAGGAGCAGGGGAGCAGAGGAGTAGGGGAGCAGAGGAGCAGGGGAGCAGGGGAGCAGAGGAGCAGGGGAGCAGAGGAGTAGGGGAGCAGAGGAGTAGGGGAGCAGAGGAGTAGGGTAGCAGAGGAGTAGGGGAGCAGAGGAGCAGGGGAGCAGAGGAGCAGGGGAGCAGAGGAGTAGGGGAGCAGAGGAGTAGGGGAGCAGAGGAGTAGGGGAGCAGAGGAGTAGGGGAGCAGAGGAGTAGGGGAGCAGAGGAGTAGGGGAGCAGAGGAGTAGGGGAGCAGAGGAGTAGGGGAGCAGAGGAGTAGGGGAGCAGAGGAGTAGGGGAGCAGAGGAGTAGGGGAGCAGAGGAGTAGGGGAGCAGAGAGACCTCACCTCCTCTGCAGGCCTGAATGAAGAACATCTTGGGTTTGTTCTGCAGCAGAGGACAGCGGGCGTTGTCAAACGCCTCAAACACCCAGTCCAACTGACACAGATGGGAAATAAATATGATCACTATCATGGACAGAAGGAGAAGGTTTCACTCACAACTGAATGCACGCTCGCACGCACACGCACGCACGCACACACACCTCCATGAGTTGTCCATCGGTGCCGTAGATGGCCCCCTCTACTCCATGTGACAGCAGACACACCACACAACTGGACACGGTCTGGTGTTCCTGGCGTCTGCTGAACTGCTCGATGCACGCCCGCATTCCCTGACCAGGAGAGACAGGACCATCAATCCACACCGCAGTCAATCAGAAGATCCACCTACTCACCTTGATCTGTACACATCCCCTGTTTAAATGTGATAAACCGGTCTGCACACGCTCACAGGGTTACCTCAATTGGTTACAGGGTAGAAGGCAAACAGAAGCAGGTGGTTACAGATACTCCACCCATTTAAAAAAAAAATTCTGAGTTAAAGCTACGTTGTTGAAGCTTTAACTTCCTGTTTATAAGTGTATGTGTGTGTGTGTTACCTGAGCTGTGAGGTCTCTCCGGATGGTCACTATGTAGTCCAACTCAGTGAAGACCTTCCGGAGCACCTCTTCATCAACCTCCCCTCCTGTACGGGTATCCAGGTCCGGAGTGGCACACGGATCAAAAGTCACATTGCTGATGACCAGGCCCAGGCCGCGAGGACTGGAACTCATGCTGTAGGACTACGGAAGGCAAGGAGAGGAAGTGTGTGAAATGGATAGCAAGTAGAGAACAGTGAAGGAAAGTGAAAACATGTCCAAATGGCCCCACTAAATACGGTCTACGGATTCACTGGTAAGCAAAGACACGGTTTATCTAGCGGCAGGTGATTTACATGTTTGTAGTTCGAGTCAATTAGCGAGAGTTCTACCTTTTCACAGTGAGAGAGGTAGAAGGCTTGGGTACTGGGAAGTACAGCAGCGGTGATAGGACTGTCTGCATCCAGACATATCTCCATTGACTCTGAAATACACAAGGACATCAGTATTCTGCATGACACAACAATATATTTGGGATGTAAAACAAGTATTTAATGGCTGTCATAGCAAGACACAAAATGCAAAAGATGTGTGTATTGTTGGCAACAATTCAGGGTGTGTTAATGGTGTGTTAACAACGATTGCACTAGAGCTCTGTAAATGGTGTGTTAATAACGTCTGTACTAGAGCTCTGTGAATGGTGTGATAATTACGTCTGTACTAGAGCCTTGTCAATGGTGTGTTAATAACGATTGTACTAGAGCTCTGTAAATGGTGTGTTAATAACGTCTGTACTAGAGCTCTGTGAATGGTGTGTTAATAACGTCTGTACTAGAGCCTTGTCAATGGTGTGTTAATAACGATTGTACTAGAGCTCTGTGAATGGTGTGATAATTACGTCTGTACTAGAGCTCTGTGAATGGTGTGTTAATAACTTTGTACTAGAGCTCTGTGAATGGTGTGTTGATAACGTCTGTACTAGAGCCTTGTGAATGGTGTGTTGATAACGTCTGTACTAGAGCCTTGTCAATGGTGTGTTAATAACGATTGTACTAGAGCTCTGTGAATGGTGTGATAATTACGTCTGTACTAGAGCTCTGTGAATGGTGTGTTAATAACTTTGTACTAGAGCTCTGTGAATGGTGTGTTGATAACGTCTGTACTAGAGCCTTGTGAATGGTGTGTTAATAACGTCTGTACTAGAGCTCTGTGAATGGTGTGTTGATAACGATTGCACTAGAGCTCTGTGAATGGTGTGTTAATAACTTTGTACTAGAGCTCTGTGAATGGTGTGTTAATAACGTTTGTACTAGAGCTCTGTGAATGGTGTGTTAACAACCTGTGTATTAGAGCTCTGTGAATGGTGTGTTAACAACCTGTGTATTAGAGCTCTGTGAATGGTGTGTTAATAACGATTGTACTAGAGCCTTGATCCTCCAGCTATGATCCATTGGCGAATAGATTTCCCCCAGGAACATTCTGATACTGTGAATGAAACAGTTGTGACACTGACTGTGCCCAGTCTAGATGACCGCCTACTCACCATGTGTTCGGGCTCTCTTGGTTTTAACCACCTCCTCTTCTGTTGACAGTTGAAGGGGAGGGTCCATGTATCTCTGCAGAACCGAGGATATTCTGTATTTACGCATGTTTTCATTGACTAGTATAACTAAAAGAATAGCATGACTGAGCCTAAATATGATAGAAAAATGGGTTTTGAGTCCTGCTTATCTAAACGCCCCAAAAGTCTCTCATCTTAATTCACATTCCTCTCATCATCGACGTCTCTTCTAGTCCTTCGCTCTGCTAGCTCTTTAACTTCTCTATCAACTCCAGGTGATGCGGCGTCTTTTCACCTCTCTCTTTCTCACTTTCCGACTCTCCCCACCCTCATCCCTTCATCTTCCTGATTCAGTAGACTACAGCGTGTGTGTGTGTGTGTAGCTCACTTCTCTCTCTCCCCATTTCTGACGGTCCATGTGCAGTCTGACGCCTGTGTGGTTTGTGTAGTTGGACTCACCCCACCCCCCCCTCTCCCTAGCTGTCACAGCTGGGTGTTGGACACAGTGTTATGCTTAGGTTTGGTTGTTATGTCTACCTGGTGGTCTACGTTGTCTGGTGGTCTGTTGTGGCAGCTGCTTAGGTCAGGTCGTTATGTCTACCTGGTGGTCTCAGTTGTCTGGTGGTCTGTTGTGGCGGCTGCTTAGGTCAGGTCGTTATGTCTACCTGGTGGTCTCAGTTGTCTGGTGGTCTGTTGTGGCAGCTGCTTAGGTTACGTTCGTATGTCTACCTGGCGGTCTCAGTAGTCTGGTGGTCTGTTGTGGCAGCTGCTTAGGTTAGGTTGTTATGTCTTCCTGGTGGTCTTAGTAGTCTGCCGGTCTATTGTGGCAGCTGCTTAGGTTACGTTCGTATGTCTACCTGGCGGTCTCAATAGTCTGGTGGTCTATTGTTGCGGCAACTCACCTCATCCTCCCTGCCTCTCACCCGGCTGTCTCTCTCTTGTGAATCAGCAAGCAGGGTATATAAGTGACCCTGTTCAGTGTCTCTCAGTGCTGAGCAGAAGATGCTGAACGCACGTGGACCACGCTTGGGCAATAAGGAAAGCAGGCACCAGTTACGCTTGTGGGAGACCTGTGCCGCCTGAGAACCAAACGAGGAGTGATTGACAAGCTGATCTATAATAACGATCACATTGCAGTACACGATGATAGACAGCTGACAACAAGTTGTTGCAATGCATTTTACAAGTTAATATGGTGTCATAACATAAGAAGTCATAGTGTCATAAGAAGTACAGCTAAGGAATTAAAGATGTTCACGTCAACATACCAGAATGCTTTCTGCCATGCTGTCCGTGAGAATTTGCTCTGTCTGCAGGCACTGAATAAACAGCTCGTCCACCACCATCTCTTTGCATAGGGTCACAGAATTTTTCCGAAGCGCCGTCCTCTCCGCTTCTCGCATGCCATATTCACCCAACATACTATCATGAAACATCACAACAAAAATACTTAACATTTCTATCAACTCACAAATATCTTCTTGAAAACCTGACGCGATAGAGCTATGGGCCATATTGCAAGTGTCATATCCACAACATGCACCAGAAGTACTGATTAGTAATTGAAATAGTTACCTTGTTTTCGAAATCGTCTCCTTAATAATGTATGTATACTGTATCTCCAATTAAACAGATGATCACAACAATAGCTGTCACGCTGCCAGATCCCATGTAGCTAAAGAGCTAACAATGTGTGTACCAAAGAAAATAAGTTCACATAGCTGGCTAGCTCACTTTCAATTCGGAGTAATGGTAAATTAAAGGATAATACATAAAAACACTTGACTATCTTTGAGCAAGAAGGTTGTTTAAAATATGCCAGCTAACTGTATACAACTCGGCACACCAACCCCTCATTTGTCCAAAACAATGTGAAGATAACAGCCAACCGTAGCTAGCCAGTCAGGATTAGCCACCGACTAGCAGAAGCTAACTACATTATCCGAATGATAACGTCAAAAAAATAAAATGTTGTAATACATTAAAAAAAAAAATTTACTAAATGCGTGCGTACCTGCAGTTATAGCATATTTCCCTTAAATTATAAGAATAATACAGAATATTTCCCCCTCACATTTGACCTGAAATACATCCGACGAGAGAGCTAACTTCCGCGCGTTTAATACTGGGGGAAAAAATACAAAATACTGGGGGGAGGAGTCAGAAATATACTTGGAATATATTGGATATATACAGGGAAATTCAGCATATTATGATTGACGTTTTGCTGGGCGAATGTGTGTGAGCATTTCTAGGACATGGCTGGTGGGAACTAAAACTGACGTAGGGGGACTTATCAATCGAATTTGAATTTGAATCAGCGGTTATGGTTTATAATCAAACAATATGGAGGCAAGCCCCTTCATCCATACTGATTTAGTTTGAGAGTATTAACTGCCCACTGACTGATCCACAAAACACATTGTTTTGATAGAGTAACGACTTATTTGTATGCATTGATGAGGCGAAACGTTATGCATGCTGTCAACAAACAGCGCTGCCCCAGCGAGGCATGCACTGCACTCTACTAGACCCCTTCATGTGTCATGTGGTACCGTTGCCATAAAGGGGTGTACCTGGTCTGCAACGATGTTCAGGTAGGGGCACATGTCAAGTTGTAGTCCACATGAATGCCGGACCCACGGTTTCCCAGCAGAATATTGCCCAGAGGATCACAATTATGGTTGTTATAGCCACCTAACTCTCTCATCCCCTCCCGGCCATCTCCAACACCCCCTTTTCCTCCTCTCCCCTGCTAGCCATCTCCAAAGCTCCCTTTTCCTCCACTCTCCAGCCATCTCCAGCACCTCCTTTTTCTCCTCTCCCATCCCAGCCATCTCCAACACCCCCCTTTCCCCCCTCCACTCTAGTGCCACCCCTCCTCATTCAACTTCTCTCTCAGTATGGGCTGTCAATAATTGATGACTTCACAGACTCAAAGGGTAGCAGGTCTAAAGAGAATCTGTCATGTGTGTATTTATATGCCTTTACCATACTTATCTTCAACCACACTTAGTCTGAGAACCAACCACCTGTATTTAACTCGGCAAGCCATTCTGATTCCCGTCAGTTTCACTTTCTCCATTATTGTGTCAGTCCATGTCTTTTAATGTTTATGGTGGCTTGTCATCCGTCAGTGTGCGTCCCCGTGGCCATCAGTGGGTTAATGTTGCCGGTCTGGCTGACAGCAGGACAGAGGGAAGGAAGTAGAGAGATTAAATGAGCGAGAGGCAGGGGGCAGAGAGGAGGAGAGGCAGGGGGCAGAGAGAAGGAGAGGGAGGGGGCAGAGAGGAGGAGAGGCAGGGGGCAGAGAGAAGGAGAGGGAGGGGGCAGAGTGGAGGAGAGGCAGGGGGCAGGGAGAAGGAGAGGGAGGGGAGTGAAAGACTGAATTAATTCAGTCCTAAGCAGCTCTTATTGACAGCATAGCTGGAGCACTGTGGCACACTCAGTCGGCCAGTGAACAATGGAGAGAGAGGGAAACGACAAGTTCATCTCCAGAAAGAGAAGTTTCACTTTTGGAGCATACGGAGGGTAAGGCGATCAGTATATTGAGAAAGAATTGGTAAAAATGTGTTATATTACAAATGTTGTTCATTAGTTGTCAGTCATAATAATGTCACACATGGTCTTGGCAGTAAACACTTCCCTGTTTACAGTGTGGACAAGTTCATTTGTGAGAATGAGAGGTGAGTAAAACATCAGTATTTCTATTTTTACTCTTGTTGTGGGTTACGGTCATGCCATTCATTTAGCACTGGATTCAGCAGTTGATACCCTTGTATTTGATGGGGAGATTATTATAGTGGTCATATTAGTTTGCTATAACATTCCACCTGTTGCAGTAAACCTGAGCCATTAGAACACAGCATTCTGGATATTCTAGACTCCCCTTCCAGCGAGTCCAAACCGTTACTGACTACAGCCAACAACCAGAAGGTAAAAGGACTGCTCCATCACATGGCCCTACTCCTCATCAGATTCCATCATCATCATCAGATCCCCTCACCCTTCATCAGATCCCATCATCGTCATCAGATCCCCTCACCCCTCATCATCATATCCCCTCACCCCTCATCATCATCATATCCCCCCACCCCTCAACATCATATCCCCTCACCCCTCATCATCAGATCCCCTCACCCCTCATCATCATATCCCCTCACCCCTCATCATCATCATATCCCCCCACCCCTCAACATCATATCCCCTCACCCCTCATCATCAGATCCCCTCACCCCTCATAATCATATCCCCTCACCCTTCATCATCAGATCCCCTCACCGATCATCATCATCATATCCCCCCACCCCTCAACATCGTATCCCCTCACCCATCATCATCGTATCCCCTCACCCCTCATCATCATATCCCCTCACCCCTCATAATCATATCCCCTCACCCTTCATCATCAGATCCCCTCACCGATCATCATCATCGTATCCCCTCACCCCTCATCATCATATCCCCCACCCCTCAACATCAGATCCCCTCACCCCTCATCATCATATCCCCCACCCCTCATCATCATATCCCCTCACCCCTCAACATCAGATCCCCTCACCCCTCATCATCATATCCCCCACCCCTCATAATCATATCCCCTCACCCTTCATCATCAGATCCCCTCACCGATCATCATCATCGTATCCCCTCACCCCTCATCATCATATCCCCCACCCCTCAACATCAGATCCCCTCACCCCTCATCATCATATCCCCCACCCCTCATCATCATATCCCCTCACCCCTCAACATCAGATCCCCTCACCCCTCATCATCATATCCCCCACCCCTCAACATCAGATCCCCTCACCCCTCATCATCATATCCCCTCACCCCTCATCATCATATCCCCTCACCCCTCATCATCATATCCCCTCACCCCTCATCATCATATCCCCTCACCCCTCAACATCAGATCCCCTCACCCCTCATCATCATATCCCCCACCCCTCAACATCAGATCCCCTCACCCCTCATCATCATATCCCCTCACCCCTCATCATCATATCCCCTCACCCCTCATCATCATATCCCCTCACCCCTCATAATCATATCCCCTCACCCTTCATCATCAGATCCCCTCACCGATCATCATCATCATCATATTCCCTCATCATCATCATCGGATCACATGACTAATTATGTCCCCTTGATCATTCTGCTTCTCTATTTGTCTTTGGAGGATCACTCTTCCTCTTTCTGTTTCTCCTTTCACTTTCTTTGTCTGTCTGTCTGTCTGTCTGTGTTTTCCTTGTAAAGGTGACAGAGCTGTTTGAGATCATTGAGAAGCTGCAGGTGAGTGTGCACTCTTCGTCCTGTCAGTTAAGTGTCTCAGTGTAAACAAGAGTCTGTCAATAACTCACTCTTTCCCTCCTTCTTCCCGTAAACAGGGCAGCAGACTAGATGAACAGCGCTGTGAATTCCCTTTGCCTTTGAGGGTGAGTCTTTCTTTTCCATGATGATATTGATGATATTAACAGTGAAATATTCTCACAGACATTAAGTTTCCTAAACACTGATGTCCGAACAGTAATAACACCCGTAACAGCAGGCGTAAAAAAAACTCCTTATTTAATATGCTGCTGCAACCATGACAACATGTACAGGGCCTACCCGAGTCACTGGACCCTTTCTAACGATGGGCAAAGAAGTCAATAAAAAGTCTTTGTCGTTCATCGGCTTGAGCTAATTTCACCAAATATGAGAGATGTCTAAAACCCTGAGGTGAAATTGTAAGAAAGAAAGCTTTTTCAGGCAATCTCAATACCTTAACCTAAACCCCATTCAAAACCTATGGGGTGAGCTCAAATGAGAGCCAGTGACTCTGACGGATGTTCAGAAACTCTGCATGGATTAATGTTGTCAGATCTTTTGTTATGTGTCCTCCCACCTCTTTAAACATTAGAAGAGTAGGCTCAGTGGGGTAATTTTTGCACGTACAATCAAGCCGATTCAACAACAATCACATTTTGTACAGTGTTCTTCACAAACCTGTCAGATTACTCTGAAATGCACCTTACATTCAAATAAAATCCAAATGCTGATAGATCCAACTGGATTAACTATTGACTTCTACAGCGTACCTTTTCAAAGTCTCAGCTTTTGAAGATCGGTGGTGAACTCCCGTTGATCCTGCCTCCAAAGCTGGGTGGTTACTGGATTGACCCCCCGCTCAGGAGGTTATCAGAGACCAGTCCCACATCCTCTCATTACGGACTTGAGCCAGGGAGTTATGACATCATGGAGAGAGACAGTGAAGCCAAATACTACCAGGAGTTCTTCCGCTCACGAGTTAGTATATTACCGCCCATAGTACTATCCTGCTATTTATTATTCTGCTAATAGTACTATCCTGCTATTTATTATTCTGCTAATAGTACTATCCTGCTATTTATTATTCTGCTAATAGTACTATCCTGCTATTTATTATTCTGCTAATAGTACTATCCTGCTATTTATTATTCTGCTAATAGTACTATCCTGCTATTTATTATTCTGCTAATAGTACTATCCTGCTATTTATTATTCTGCTAATAGTACTATCCTGCTATTTATTATTCTGTTAATAGTACTATCCTGCTATTTATTATTCTGCTAATAGTACTATCCTGCTATTTATTATTCTGCTAATAGTACTATCCTGCTATTTATTATTCTGCTAATAGTACTATCCTGCTATTTATTATTCTGCTAATAGTACTATCCTGCTATTTATTATTCTGCTAATAGTACTATCCTGCTATTTATTATTCTGCTAAAATTACTATTGGATTATAGGACTATGATTCAAGATCACAAAATGCATACTACTGTATCTTATACTAAATACTACTGTATCTTATGCAACATACTATTGTATTTTATACTACATACCACTGTATCCTTTACTACATACTCCGGTATCTTCCACTACATACTACTGTATCATTTACTACATACGCCTGTATCTTATACTACATACTACTGTATCCTTTACTACATACTCCAGTATGTTATACTACTGTATCCTTTACTAAATACAACTGTATCTTATACTACATACTACTGTATCCTTTACTACATACTCCAGTATGTTATACTACATACTACTGTATCCTTTACTAAATACAACTATATGTTATACTACATACTACTGTATCTTTTACTAAATACAACTGTATCTTATACTACATACTACTGTATCTTATACTATATACTACTGTATCTTATACTACATACTACTGTATCCTTTACTACATACTCCTGTATTTTATACTACATACTACTGTATCCTTTACTACATTCTCCTGTATTTTATACTACATACTACTGTATCCTTTACTAAATACAACTATATGTTATACTACATACTACTGTATCTTTTACTAAATACAACTGTATCTTATACTACATACTACTGTATCTTATACTATATACTACTGTATCTTATACTACATACTACTGTATCCTTTACTACATACTCCTGTATTTTATACTACATACTACTGTATCCTTTACTACATTCTCCTGTATTTTATACTACATACTACTGTATCCTTTACTACATACTCCTGTATCTTCTAATACTGTGAACAATATGAGCATTTAAGCGTCCTCTCTCTGTCACTCTCCTATGTCAGTATCATCACTCGTTCACAGCAGTGGACCCCACCCTGGGACCCCTTGTTCTCTCCGTCTGTTTGGAGGAAGAAGAGAAGAGGCTAAGAGTGATACTGAGGTGATGATAACATCATTGTAATACCCATGTGATCAGTGACTCACATCCGTTTGGAATTTTATTTATTGAATTCATGTCTTGAAACACACCCGTGGATTACATAAACAACAGTTAATACATTTTTCTTGTGTTTTTCCTACTCTTTTGTTCCTTTTCTGTTTTTCCGTAGAATGAAGGAATGCTCTATGCATGGAGTTTTCTCAGTGGCTCTTTTCCCGAACATCCCTTCAGCAGTGGAGCTAGCCAAGGTAAACATGGCTCACTGATATCTATATCTTCAGCGATCTGGGATCTGTTATTAAATCAAACTAAACCTGGAACACTTGTTCTTCTCAGATGCTTTGCGAAAGTGTGACCGTCCCTCGATTTGACGTGGTCAGTTATCTCAAGGTAGCATCCTTATGTTATATATTAACTTACACATAGACAGGCATGGTATAGAATGTAATCATCAAATGACCTATCAAATGACAGATAGACAGGCATGGTATAGAATGTACTCATCAAATGACCTATCAAATGACAGATAGACAGGCATGGTATAGAATGTACTCATCAAATGACCTATCAAATGACAGACAGACAGGCATGGTATAGAATGTACTCATCAAATGACCTATCAAATGAAAGGGGAAAGAAGGAAGTCTTCCTTCCTCCTTTCATTTCACTGTCCCTCACACTCCACCCTGGTTTGCTTCTCTCTTCCTTCTTCCCCCTTTCGGTCTTCAGGCACCAGATCTTATAACAGCATTTGATGAACACAGAGTGTCTCAGAATTTCAAGTTTGGCGTGTTGTACCAGAGAGAGGGACAGGTAAACCAGACCATATAAATGCAGAGTAGCTCTAAAGAACGCAACTGTACTTTATCCCTCATATGTCCTGTCTATCTTTTACAGGTGACAGAGGAGGACATACTCTGTAACAATAAGGAAAGTAATGACTTTCGAGAATTTCTTTCTATTTTGGGAGAGACAGTAACACTTCAAGGGTTTACTGGGTAAGGTACAGTAGAATTCAATGGCCTATTTGGAAAAATTACTGAAATCTGACATTGTAAATGGAAAACATGGAAAAACCCAGTGGCTGACTGTCACCCCCGTTTTCCCACTTATTCTCACTGTCTCTCTTTCCTTCCCATATTTTCGTAACTTTTATCCCTAAGGTTTCGAGGAGGTTTAGACGTGTGTCACGGCCAGACAGGAAGTGATGCTGTGTCTACTTCCTTCCAAAGCAGAGAAATAATGTTCCATGTGGCCACCAAACTGCCTTTCACAGAGGGAGATGTACAACAGGTCAGTAAAAATATTTACAGTTACATTCCTCATTCACTAACCTTCAATCCAGGTGTAATAACAACCATGTATATCATTCCTCATCCACACCTAATTCCTTTAATCCAGGTGTAATAACACCCATCTGTACTCATTCCTCATCCACAGCTAATTTCTTCAATCCAGGTGTAATAACACCCATCTGTACTCATTCCTCATCCACAGCTAATTTCTTCAATCCAGGTGTAATAACGCCCATCTGTACTCATTCCTCATCCACAGCTAATTCCTTTAATCCAGGTGTAATAACGCCCATCTATACTCCATCCTCATCCACAGCTAATTCCTTTAATCCAGGTGTAATAAGGCCCATCTATACTCCATCCTCATCCACAGCTAATTCCTTTAATCCAGGTGTAATAAGGCCCATCTATACTCCATCCTCATCCACACCTAATTCCTTTAATCCAGGTGTAATAACACCCATCTGTACTCATTCCTCATCCACAGCTAATTTCTTCAATCCAGGTGTAATAACGCCCATCTGTACTCATTCCTCATCCACAGCTAATTCCTTTAACCCAGGTGTAATAAGGCCCATCTATACTCCATCCTCATCCACAGCTAATTCCTTTAATCCAGGTGTAATAACGCCCATCTATACTCCATCCTCATCCACAGCTACAGAGGAAGAGACACATTGGCAACGACATCGTCGCTGTGGTTTATCAGGAGGGCAACACCCCCTTTCTGTGTGACGTCATCAGCTCGCACTTCCTCCACTGTTTTCTAGTGGTCAGGAGGATGAGGAAGGGAGAGGTGGACGAAGGAGGAGGAGGAGGGGTGTTCCAGGTGAGCTGGAGGATGGAAGCATGATAATAGAGGTATAGAGTTCCCACTGGGCCGCTACAAACTCTGAACATTGCTCACTACCCGTTAAATTTGTTCTTGAATTACCAATTCATACGAGCATCGTGTTTCTTTTTTTACTTCTTGCAACTCCATATTTAATCTAAAATCGTAACCACATAACCTGGGTTTCAGATGAGATAAGAATAAATGTACACACAGAGTCGGCACTTGCCTTTCAAGTAGTGAGTGAGATTTACACAGACCCGTAATCTTTGCATGGAGTCCCTTAAAATATCAGATTTAACAATAGATCATTTGATAGAGGTTAATTTGATAAACTATTCAGTACAATATTGTCGCTTCATGATCTGTAATGAAATCTACCAAAGCTCAAAGCTCTGGACAAATAGTTGCAATTTCTAGCTGATCCCTGGGTTAAAAGAAAATACTGATACCGTGCTGATACTCTATCGCTGATACATTACAACGTTGACCAATGTTGACCGTATCATCTACCTAGACCTTGACATGTGCCCTTGTTGGCAGATGTTGAATGTGATTTGCTTAATCTGTGAGTGGTCATAATGTTTGGCTCATCAGTGTATATATGTGTATATATATTTTACTTAATTCTGGATTTTGACATTTTGTCACAAAATGTAAATGTTGCTAAATCTGTTAAGGTTGATGATTTCCCAAATAGATGTTGGAGAAAAGTCTCAGTTTTTGCCCAGTGGGTTATAACAGTAGTTACTGTTGTTGAAAGATAAAACGTCTTCCATACTTTGTAAACAACTGTGC
>CM055738.1:15539452-15639220 GCA_029465975.1 Dallia pectoralis | reverse complement strand
TATGTAATGAATCTGTTCCACTTGCCCCTCTATTAACTCCTATATGTAATGAATCTGTTCCACTTATTAACTCCTATATGTAATGAATCTGTTCCACTTGCCCCTCTATTAACTCCTATATGTAATGAATCTGTTCCACTTGCCCCTCTATTAACTCCTATATGTAATGAATCTGTTCCACTCGCCCCTCTATTAACTCCTATATGTAATGAATCTGTTCCATTAACTCGCTTTATGTAATGAATCTGTTCCACTTGCCCCTCTATTAACTCCTATATGTAATGAATCTGTTCCACTTGCCCCTCTATTAACTCCTATATGTAATGAATCTGTTCCACTCGCCCCTCTATTAACTCCTATATGTAATGAATCTGTTCCACTCCCCCTCTATTAACTCCTATATGTAATGAATCTGTTCCACTCGCCCCTCTATTAACTCCTATATGTAATGAATCTGTTCCACTTGCCCCTCTATTAACTCCTATATGTAATGAATCTGTTCCACTCGCCCCTCTATTAACTCCTATATGTAATGAATCTGTTCCACTCTCTATTAACTCCTATATGTAATGAATCTGTTCCACTTGCCCCTCTATTAACTCCTATATGTAATGAATCTGTTCCACTCGCCCCTCTATTAACTCCTATATGTAATGAATCTGTTCCACTCCCTCTCTATTAACTCCTATATGTAATGAATCTGTTCCACTCACCCCTATTAACTCCTATATGTAATGAATCTGTTCCACTCTCTATTAACTCCTATATGTAATGAATCTGTTCCACTTGCCCCTCTATTAACTCTGTTCCACTATAACTGTAATGAATCTGTTCCACTCCCCTCTATTAACTCCTATATGTAATGAATCTGTTCCACTCGCCCCTCTATTAACTCCTATATGTAATGAATCTGTTCCACTTGCCCCTCTATTAACTCCTATATGTAATGAATCTGTTCCACTCACCTCTCTATTAACTCCTATATGTAATGAATCTGTTCCACTTGCCCCTCTATTAACCGCTTTATGTAATGAATCTGTTCCACTTGCCCCTCTATTAACTCCTATATGTAATGAATCTGTTCCACTCACCTCTCTATTAACTCCTATATGTAATGAATCTGTTCCACTTGCCCCTCTATTAACTCCTATATGTAATGAATCTGCTCCACTCGCCCCTCTATTAACTCCTATATGTAATGAATCTGTTCTACTTGTCCCTCCATTAACCCCTTTATATTATCTCTACCTCCATGTAAGCTGCGCACTCGTTCATCCCTCTTGGAAGGTCTGCAGGCGGAACTCTCCAGCCGCTCCCAGTGCATGATGGGAGACCCTCCTGTGTCTGCCCTCTATTCCTCTGACGGGGTGAGGGGTGTGACCGAGGGAAGTGGAGGATTTATTGAAAACTTTAAGGTATAATCAGACATTTGATGCCTTTACACATCAAAATTGGGAAACAACGAACGGGAATAAAACAACCGCACTGTAATTAACTCAAGTTGCGCAATCGGAGGAGTGGTTAGTGCACTCGGCTGTGGAGCCGGAGGGCGCTGGTTCGATTCCCCCCACTAGATACCACAATATATATTTTAAAATATTTTTTAAGCTTTTATTTTCTGAATTTTATTTTTTCCCTTGTGTATGATGTGGCTCTTTGCGGTAACACAGTAAAACATGTGGCTCTTAAGCTTGTTTTATGCTTCTGCGTCGAATCGACAGCGTACCCTCGCAGACCCCTCTGCGT
Source organism: Dallia pectoralis (assembly GCA_029465975.1). Classification (NCBI taxonomy): domain Eukaryota; kingdom Metazoa; phylum Chordata; class Actinopteri; order Esociformes; family Umbridae; genus Dallia; species Dallia pectoralis. Next base: position 15,637,474 of record CM055738.1, on the reverse strand, counting down.
TGACGCGAACCCCTCTCCGACCCCTACGCCGTAGCTCGACGTGTTCCTCCAAAAAATTGTAACTACGCGTCGAGACGACGCAGACCACAAGTGCTGTGATTATACATCTGGCGGTGAAATGCAACGCAACCCGACACAGAACCATAAAACGGCCACGACGCCGTAGGAGTGACGGCGTAGCTACGTCTTTAAGCCCTCATTATGCTTCTGCGTCAACACCACGGCGTAGCTACGCCGTCACTCCTACGGCGTAGTGGCCGTTTTATGGTTCTGCGTCGGGTTGTGTTGCATTTCACATCCAGATGTATAATCTGACCAATCACAGCCCTTGTGGTCTGCGTCGTCTCGACGTGTAGTTAAATTTTTTTGGAGGTACACGTCGAGCTACGGCGTAGGGGTCGGAGAGGGGTTCGCGTCGACGCAGAGGGGTCTGAGAGGGTACGCCGTCGATTCGACGCAGCAGCATAAAACAGGCTTTAGTCTCTGACTGGTTGGCCACCCCTGGACTAGACCATTCATCAGTATTGGGAAAAAGTGAATGTTGGACTAGACCATTCATCAGTATTGGGAAAAAGTGAATGTTGGACTAGACCATTTGTGTTGGGAAAGGGTTGGTGTTGGACTAGACCATTCATCAGTATTGGGAAAAAGTGAATGTTGGACTAGACCATTTGTGTTGGGAAAGGGTTGGTGTTGGACTAGACCATTCATCAGTATTGGGAAAGGGTTGGTGTTGGACTAGACCATCAGTATTGGGAAAGGGTTGGGGTTGGACTAGACCATTTATCATTTTGTATCTTGCTGCAGAGAGCTATAAGGGTACGCAGTCATTCTTTTGACACTCTTGGAGGGCCAAGGAAGATTGGAGGTGTTCCGCTCCCTCAGAGGCCCAAGGTAACCCATACCCAAGTGGAAACACAACAGGTTGTTTTACTGAATATCTCATTAATGTCATTGTGGAAAATACCAACCAGCCATTTGGTTTTTGTCTCCCTTTCCAGGCTACTGCAGAAAAAAATGGAGAAAGGTAAAACAATAAAATGCCCAAGATATACAATTATGTATTTTACAACAGCAGGAGAAAATATTTGGCTTACTTAAACCTATAGCTAAGAATTTTTCTGGACATGTTTTGGCAAGAGCTATCACTCTGGAACAATCAGTTCAACAGACAGTCAAGCAGGCACTTAGACACTTGTTTTTATATGTTGTTTTTTGTCTTTCAGTGAGCCGTCCTCCAAGTCCCCAGGACCCAGCCTTCCAGCCTCAGACATCCATGGTTCTACAGTGGTTAAAGAGCACCCCAGTCCACAGGAGGACGCATAGACACGGATGGGCAGACTGCATTAACAGATGAAGGAAAGAAACAATGCTTTCTTTGTATGTACAAGTTGTAAAATAAAGTGGATGAATTAATAGTAAATAACAAAGATATGTATTATAGAATATTTTGAATGTGAATATGTGTAGATTATTGGTATATCATGTGTTATTCATGAAATAAGATGTTTCAACATATATTAATAAAACATTGATACACTTGATGAACAACGGGTTGTTCATTGTGCGTCATTATATGCTTGTTAGTGGCTTTTATCAATGCCAGAGGGTTTTTTATTGTTTGTAAATGTTGGCAGCCAAGTATTATAGGTCAGTGTTTTGAATCAAAAACCAGCAGCAAAGAAGTAAACATTTTCACATTTCGAGGAAATACCATGAAAGGCAAACATGAATGTACCTCACTTAAAAAAATAAAGTACTCATGATTGTAAATTGATTGTAAATTGTCCATTGTCCATCAGTTCATTGAAATATCACAGATACTTTTACCACACATTCTGGCTCGGCAGGCTGAATAAATCAGACGTTTTGATTAGAGGCGCAAAAAAGTACTGGAAAGAAGAGGAAAAACTACTAGACAAAATAGGACAAGCAGGTCTTGCAGTGAAAATATATTCAAAAGTTTTTGAAAATGTTTGAATATTTGAGAAAAAAAATGCATTAATACGAGGAGCAACCGCAGATCAGACCAGTTTTTGCAGGTCTAATTACTTCCACCAGAAGATGGCAACCAAGCATGATAAGTGTTTTGAATCGAAAACAAGCAGCGAAGAAAAAGAAGTCGGAAGTTCACATTTGTACATTTCATGTACATTTCAATAGGGCATATTCCATGATGGATTAACATACATATATTTCTATATTATATATATAGCTACTCTGCTCGATAAATGCCTAAATATTATTGAGGACATCCGCTCTCAGGTTGTGCAAACTAAAGACTACAACGAAAAACCGAGTAAACATCCATTTATGTACGTGACTTACCGGGGGACTTTAAATAGTATTATGAGTTGCACATTTCAACCGTGAATAACATTGGTGGTGCAAAGTGCATTTGAATGGTTTCAAAGAGTTGAACTTTGACCCCGTTTGTTTTTTGCAGAGACGCACCAGCTACTGGAGGGCATTAAGGTAACGTGTTGCTCAGAAAAACTATAATACTATTTTATTTGACGTTATCTTATTACCTTAAACGTGTTATTTTCCAGTAGAAAATAAATCAAAACATATTGGCCACGCTATCGTTTCACAGACATGGTATTATATTCACAGTTCGGCATTTCGAGGTTACATGGATGTCATTACAGCCAAATGCAGTCAAAAACATGTTTATTTTGTTTATTTCTAACACCCATGTGTCGTTATTTCAGATGGCAAATGCCCGGAAAGTGGTGGAAGTGTTTTACGACGTGGTTTCTCCCTACTCGTGGCTTGGCTTTGAGGTAAGTGTGCCAATGCAATTCTATATTGATTTCAGAGAGTGTTGTCTTATAACTGGGCATGCATTTACCCAATCTGTCTGTAAGTGTTGTCTTATGTCTGGGCATGCATTTACCCAATCTGTCTGTGGGGGTTGTCTTATGTCTGGGTGTGCATTAACCCAATCTGTCTGTAGGTGTTGTCTTATGTCTGGGTGTGCATTTACCCACTCTGTCTGTAGGTGTTGTCTTATCTCTGGGCATGCATTTACCCTATCTGTCTGTGGGTGTTGTCTTATGTCTGGGCGTGCATTAACCCAATCTGTCTGTAGGAGTTGTCTTATGTCTGGGCATGCATTTACCCAATCTGTCTGTAAGTGTTGTCTTATGTCTGGGCATGCATTTACCCAATCTGTCTGTGGGGGTTGTCTTATGTCTGGGTGTGCATTAACCCAATCTGTCTGTAGGTGTTGTCTTATGTCTGGGTGTGCATTTACCCACTCTGTCTGTAGGTGTTGTCTTATGTCTGGGTGTGCATTTACCCACTCTGTCTGTAGGTGTTGTCTTATGTCTGGGCGTGCATTTACCCAATCTGTCTGTAGGTGTTGTTTAATGTCTGGACGTCGGTTAACCCAATCTGTCTGTAGGTGTTGTCTTATGTCTGGGTGTGCATTTACCCACTCTGTCTGTAGGTGTTGTTTTATGTCTGGGCGTGCATTTACCCAATCTGTCTGTAGGTGTTGTTTTATCTCTGGGCATGCATTTACCCAATCTGTCTGTAGGTGTTGTCTTATGTCTGGGCGTGCATTTACCCAATCTGTCTGTAGGTGTTGTTTAATGTCTGGACGTCGTTTACCCAATCTGTCTGTAGGTGTTGTTTTATCTCTGGGCATGCATTTACCCAATCTGTCTGTAGGTGTTGTCTTATAACTGGGCGTGCATTAACCCAATCTGTCTGTAGGTGTTGTGCCGCTACAGGAATGTGTGGAACATTGAGTTGAAACTACGTCCTGCTTTATTGGGTGGTGTCATGCATGGGTCAGGTAAGTCAACACCAGTAATACAAATCATATGGATGGTCTGTAATGTTTGTACTGCTTGTCATGCATGGGGCAGGTAAATCAAGTCAACACCAGTAAGGATCAACACCAGTAAATACAAACCAGTCAAATCATGGATGGTCTGTAATGTTTGTACTGCTTGTCATGCATGGGTCAGGTAAATCAAGTCAACACCAGTAATACAAATCATATGGATGGTCTGTAATGTTTGTACTGCCTGTCATGCATGGGTCAGGTAAATCAAGTCAACACCAGTAATACAAATCATATGGATGGTCTGTAATGTTTGTACTGCTTGTCATGCATGGGTCAGGTAAATCAAGTCAACACCAGTAATACAAATCATATGGATGGTCTGTAATGTTTGTACTGCTTGTCATGCATGGGTCAGGTAAATCAAGTCAACACCAGTAATACAAATCATATGGATGGTCTGTAATGTTTGTACTGCTTGTCATGCATGGGTCAGGTAAATCAAGTCAACACCAGTAATACAAATCATATGGATGGTCTGTAATGTTTGTACTGCTTGTCATGCATGGGTCAGGTAAATCAACACCAGTAATACAAATCATATGGATGGTCTGTAATGTTTGTACTGCCTGTCATGCATGGGTCAGGTAAATCAAGTCAACACCAGTAATACAAATCATATGGATGGTCTGTAATGTTTGTACTGCCAGTCATGCATGGGTCAGGTAAGTCAACACCAGTAATACAAATCATATGGATGGTCTGTAATGTTTGTACTGCTTGTCATGCATGGGTCAGGTAAGTCAACACCAGTAATACAAATCATATGGATGGTCTGTAATGTTTGTACTGCTTGTCATGCATGGGTCAGGTAAATCAAGTCAACACCAGTAATACAAATCATATGGATGGTCTGTAATGTTTGTACTGCTTGTCATGCATGGGTCAGGTAAGTCAACACCAGTAATACAAATCATATGGATGGTCTGTAATGTTTGTACTGCTTGTCATGCATGGGTCAGGTAAATCAAGTCAACACCAGTAATACAAATCATATGGATGGTCTGTAATGTTTGTACTGCTTGTCATGCATGGGTCAGGTAAGTCAACACCAGTAATACAAATCATATGGATGGTCTGTAATGTTTGTACTGCTTGTCATGCATGGGTCAGGTAAATCAAGTCAACACCAGTAATACAAATCATATGGATGGTCTGTAATGTTTGTACTGCTTGTCATGCATGGGTCAGGTAAATCAAGTCACACAGTAATACAAATCATATGGATGGTCTGTAATGTTTGTACTGCTTGTCATGCATGGGTCAGGTAAATCAAGTCAACACCAGTAATACAAATCATATGGATGGTCTGTAATGTTTGTACTGCTTGTCATGCATGGGTCAGGTAAATCAAGTCAACACCAGTAATACAAATCATATGGATGGTCTGTAATGTTTGTACTGCTTGTCATGCATGGGTCAGGTAAATCAAGTCAACACCAGTAATACAAATCATATGGATGGTCTGTAATGTTTGTACTGCTTGTCATGCATGGGTCAGGTAAATCAAGTCAACACCAGTAATACAAATCATATGGATGGTCTGTAATGTTTGTACTGCTTGTCATGCATGGGTCAGGTAAATCAAGTCAACACCAGTAATACAAATCATATGGATGGTCTGTAATGTTTGTACTGCTTGTCATGCATGGGTCAGGTAAATCAAGTCAACACCAGTAATACAAATCATATGGATGGTCTGTAATGTTTGTACTGCTTGTCATGCATGGGTCAGGTAAATCAAGTCAACACCAGTAATACAAATCATATGGATGGTCTGTAATGTTTGTACTGCTTGTCATGCATGGGTCAGGTAAATCAAGTCAACACCAGTAATACAAATCATATGGATGGTCTGTAATGTTTGTACTGCTTGTCATGCATGGGTCAGGTAAATACCAGGTAATACAAATCATATGGATGGTCTGTAATGTTTGTACTGCTTGTCATGCATGGGTCAGGTCAAGTCAACACCAGTAATACAAATCATATGGATGGTCTGTAATGTTTGTACTGCTTGTCATGCATGGGTCAGGTAAGTCAACACCAGTAATACAAATCATATGGATGGTCTGTAATGTTTGTACTGCCTGTCATGCATGGGTCAGGTAAATCAAGTCAACACCAGTAATACAAATCATATGGATGGTCTGTAATGTTTGTACTGCTTGTCATGCATGGGTCAGGTAAATCAAGTCAACACCAGTAATACAAATCATATGGATGGTCTGTAATGTTTGTACTGCTTGTCATGCATGGGTCAGGTAAGTCAACACCAGTAATACAAATCATATGGATGGTCTGTAATGTTTGTACTGCTTGTCATGCATGGGTCAGGTAAATCAAGTCAACACCAGTAATACAAATCATATGGATGGTCTGTAATGTTTGTACTGCTTGTCATGCATGGGTCAGGTAAATCAAGTCAACACCAGTAATACAAATCATATGGATGGTCTGTAATGTTTGTACTGCTTGTCATGCATGGGTCAGGTAAATCAAGTCAACACCAGTAATACAAATCATATGGATGGTCTGTAATGTTTGTACTGCTTGTCATGCATGGGTCAGGTAAATCAAGTCAACACCAGTAATACAAATCATATGGATGGTCTGTAATGTTTGTACTGCTTGTCATGCATGGGTCAGGTAAATCAAGTCAACACCAGTAATACAAATCATATGGATGGTCTGTAATGTTTGTACTGCTTGTCATGCATGGGTCAGGTAAATCAAGTCAGTAATACAAATCATATGGATGGTCTGTAATGTTTGTACACCAGTAATACAAATCATATGGATGGTCTGTAATGTTTGTACTGCTTGTCATGCATGGGTCAGGTAAATCAAGTCAACACCAGTAATACAAATCATATGGATGGTCTGTAATGTTTGTACTGCTTGTCATGCATGGGTCAGGTAAGTCAACACCAGTAATACAAATCATATGGATGGTCTGTAATGTTTGTACTGCTTGTCATGCATGGGTCAGGTAAATCAAGTCAACACCAGCAATACAAATCATATGGATGGTCTGTAATGTTTGTACTGCTTGTCATGCATGGGTCAGGTAAATCAAGTCAACACCAGTAATACAAATCATATGGATGGTCTGTAATGTTTGTACTGCTTGTCATGCATGGGTCAGGTAAATCAAGTCAACACCAGTAATACAAATCATATGGATGGTCTGTAATGTTTGTACTGCTTGTCATGCATGGGTCAGGTAAATCAAGTCAACACCAGTAATACAAATCATATGGATGGTCTGTAATGTTTGTACTGCTTGTCATGCATGGGTCAGGTAAATCAAGTCAACACCAGTAATACAAATCATATGGATGGTCTGTAATGTTTGTACTGCTTGTCATGCATGGGTCAGGTAAATCAAGTCAACACCAGTAATACAAATCATATGGATGGTCTGTAATGTTTGTACTGCTTGTCATGCATGGGTCAGGTAAATCAAGTCAACACCAGTAATACAAATCATATGGATGGTCTGTAATGTTTGTACTGCTTGTCATGCATGGGTCAGGTAAGTCAACACCAGTAATACAAATCATATGGATGGTCTGTAATGTTTGTACTGCTTGTCATGCATGGGTCAGGTAAATCAAGTCAACACCAGTAATACAAATCATATGGATGGTCTGTAATGTTTGTACTGCCTGTCATGCATGGGTCAGGTAAATCAAGTCAACACCAGTAATACAAATCATATGGATGGTCTGTAATGTTTGTACTGCTTGTCATGCATGGGTCAGGTAAATCAAGTCAACACCAGTAATACAAATCATATGGATGGTCTGTAATGTTTGTACTGCTTGTCATGCATGGGTCAGGTAAATCAAGTCAACACCAGTAATACAAATCATATGGATGGTCTGTAATGTTTGTACTGCTTGTCATGCATGGGTCAGGTAAATCAAGTCAACACCAGTAATACAAATCATATGGATGGTCTGTAATGTTTGTACTGCTTGTCATGCATGGGTCAGGTAAGTCAACACCAGTAATACAAATCATATGGATGGTCTGTAATGTTTGTACTGCCTGTCATGCATGGGTCAGGTAAATCAAGTCAACACCAGTAATACAAATCATATGGATGGTCTGTAATGTTTGTACTGCCTGTCATGCATGGGTCAGGTAAGTCAACACCAGTAATACAAATCATATGGATGGTCTGTAATGTTTGTACTGCTTGTCATGCATGGGTCAGGTAAGTCAACACCAGTAATACAAATCATATGGATGGTCTGTAATGTTTGTACTGCTTGTCATGCATGGGTCAGGTAAGTCAACACCAGTAATACAAATCATATGGATGGTCTGTAATGTTTGTACTGCTTGTCATGCATGGGTCAGGTAAATCAAGTCAACACCAGTAATACAAATCATATGGATGGTCTGTAATGTTTGTACTGCCTGTCATGCATGGGTCAGGTAAATCAAGTCAACACCAGTAATACAAATCATATGGATGGTCTGTAATGTTTGTACTGCTTGTCATGCATGGGTCAGGTAAATCAAGTCAACACCAGTAATACAAATCATATGGATGGTCTGTAATGTTTGTACTGCTTGTCATGCATGGGTCAGGTAAATCAAGTCAACACCAGTAATACAAATCATATGGATGGTCTGTAATGTTTGTACTGCTTGTCATGCATGGGTCAGGTAAGTCAACACCAGTAATACAAATCATATGGATGGTCTGTAATGTTTGTACTGCTTGTCATGCATGGGTCAGGTAAATCAAGTCATCACCAGTAATACAAATCATATGGATGGTCTGTAATGTTTGTACTGCTTGTCATGCATGGGTCAGGTAAGTCAACACCAGTAATACAAATCATATGGATGGTCTGTAATGTTTGTACTGCTTGTCATGCATGGGTCAGGTAAATCAAGTCAACACCAGTAATACAAATCATATGGATGGTCTGTAATGTTTGTACTGCTTGTCATGCATGGGTCAGGTAAGTCAACACCAGTAATACAAATCATATGGATGGTCTGTAATGTTTGTACTGCTTGTCATGCATGGGTCAGGTAAATCAAGTCAACACCAGTAATACAAATCATATGGATGGTCTGTAATGTTTGTACTGCTTGTCATGCATGGGTCAGGTAAGTCAACACCAGTAATACAAATCATATGGATGGTCTGTAATGTTTGTACTGCTTGTCATGCATGGGTCAGGTAAATCAAGTCAACACCAGTAATACAAATCATATGGATGGTCTGTAATGTTTGTACTGCCTGTCATGCATGGGTCAGGTAAATCAAGTCAACACCAGTAATACAAATCATATGGATGGTCTGTAATGTTTGTACTGCCTGTCATGCATGGGTCAGGTAAATCAAGTCAACACCAGTAATACAAATCATATGGATGGTCTGTAATGTTTGTACTGCTTGTCATGCATGGGTCAGGTAAATCAAGTCAACACCAGCAATACAAATCATATGGATGGTCTGTAATGTTTGTACTGCTTGTCATGCATGGGTCAGGTAAATCAAGTCAACACCAGTAATACAAATCATATGGATGGTCTGTAATGTTTGTACTGCTTGTCATGCATGGGTCAGGTAAATCAAGTCAACACCAGCAATACAAATCATATGGATGGTCTGTAATGTTTGTACTGCTTGTCATGCATGGGTCAGGTAAATCAAGTCAACACCAGTAATACAAATCATATGGATGGTCTGTAATGTTTGTACTGCTTGTCATGCATGGGTCAGGTAAGTCAACACCAGTAATACAAATCATATGGATGGTCTGTAATGTTTGTACTGCTTGTCATGCATGGGTCAGGTAAATCAAGTCAACACCAGTAATACAAATCATATGGATGGTCTGTAATGTTTGTACTGCTTGTCATGCATGGGTCAGGTAAATCAAGTCAACACCAGTAATACAAATCATATGGATGGTCTGTAATGTTTGTACTGCTTCTAGGAACTTTACTCCTCTCTGAACATTTTCAAATGGCAATGATGTCTTTTGTTATATTCTCAACACTTTTAACATACATGTTAACATATAGTTAAACTATATTTACGCAAGTCTTTGTGTGAATATAGCGGATATGGTAACAGGGTGAACGTGAATGATGGCACAGACACTTTCAGAAACATAAAATATATAAGTTGTCATGACTGTATTAGCAGATGTGTTCTTATAGTGTACTCATACCATCTGCTGGCTGATTTGGACATTTGGAATGCAGTTGTAAATGTAAAAATGAGTGTTTCAGAAGCCTAATGAAATATTGTCATTCCCCATCTTTAGACACTAAAAAGTTTACAGATTCATGATTTTCAGTTTTCACATTTCACATATCTCAAGTAAAATCATGATTTATTTATGATTCGTTTTTTTAATAATTCAACCATGAAACTTTGAGACAAATATTTTGAAAAAGTTAAAGGGAAGGTAGACTAAAGTGGCATATTGCCCATGATGTCAGCCATACAAATGTGGTCGACCTGTTGGCAGTCATCTTCTATTGTACTGTTGTCTACTGCAGGAAACCGTCCTCCAGGTCTGGTCCCAAACAAGTTCCTTTATATGGGTAAAGACCTGCACCGTCTGGCTCAGTACTTCCAGGTCCCTCTCAATCCGCCAGCGAACCCAGCAGAAGCCATGTTTGAAAAAGGTTCACCCCTCCATTGTTCATTTTGTTTATATATATATATATATATTAATTAATAATTATGCCAGTGCTCACACTATTTCAGATGTTTGCAGGTACATTCGTCAAAGACGTTTGGTCAAGAACTTGATGTGTAAATATTGCTGCAGGCAGCATTAAGGGCGGACTCCAAACAAGACCTCAATGTAAACATGTCAATCCAGGTTACAGGTGAATTGGAGCAACGGTTCAAAAGAAAACAATTTGTGAAGGTTTACCAATTTTTCACTGTACAACACATTCCATCCTGTGCAAACCTTAAGGATCCAAAATACTTTTTGTTCACCATGAGGAATAAGGCATGTGCATCAATGTTCAGACATTTTTAACATATGAGGCAGCTGGGCTGTTCATGAACACTAAGAAATTAAGGAAATATGGAAATGTACATTAACACGCCCCTTTCGCTATTTTGTTTTCAATTCCATAAATATCAAATTGAATGACAGTTATTCTACACATGTCAAGCAAACAACCAAGTGAATCGGAGCAGCGGTTTAAGAGGAGTAGCATTTAGTACATCGTCCCAATTTTGGACTGTACAAAAAAATCCTTCATGGTGGACTTTATGGGTCCAAGAGGCTTGTTTGTTCATCGCGTGGGTAACGCATAGACTCTGGCTGTGTATTATAGCGCCACCTATGGGCGTTTGTGGGTCATTTGATGTGTGTGAGTTACTCGTGGCCTGTTTTATGTGCACATTTAACACAAAGTTATCCATGGGCAACTAAGTTATTGTGCTTTTTATTGAGATAAGTATAATAAGAATATCAACAATAACAAAAAGTTTCCTCATTAATAATCCTAATTAATGTTTCCTGCCTGAAAAAAACTTTAATCCAGAATAACGTTAATTTTGATTAAATCTACGTTTAGTGTCGTACATTTGGTAGCTGATGCCTAGGGGAATTCTCTCCTGTCACAACCGCTCACTGCTACTGAGAGAGAAGTTGGCTAATATGTATCACAAATAGCCATATAACTCTGATATTATTGTACATTAAAGCAGACGCTCTCATCCAGAGCAACTTATAGATTTGTTTTCATACAGCTCTTTCCGAATGAGCTCACACACTAAATATAACTAATTATATTCAGTTCTTGCTGATGCCACTGTTACTATGTGTTACTTTTGCACATTTTGCTGTGTTTCTGTCCTCTTCAGGGACACTGGCTGCCATGCGCTTTTTGTCCGCGGTCGAGATGAGGGAGGTGGACGGAGATAAGCAGCTAGAGCGAATGTCCCGGGAGCTGTGGATGAGGATCTGGAGTTTGGATAAAGACATAACCCAACCTGGATCGATCTCTGAGGTACCAAGAATAACTTTGAAGCTGGGATTTGATTTGAAAGTATTCTTGGAGTCATTGTGCATTTGGAAGACCGATTTGCAACTAAACTTCCTGACTGATGTCTTGAGATGTTGCACTAATATATTCACATAATTTTCCTTCCTCATTATGCCATCTATTTTGGGAAGTGCACCAGTCCCTCCTGCAGTAAAGCACCACACAACATGATGCTGCATTTAATTAAATACATTCTGTAAAAAAAATTTTTTTGATAGGTTAAAATAAGATGAGAGTCCTGTTTTGTCCTTCTAAACCAATGATGTCTTTGCAAGTTGGAACTTGGAGCTGGACAGAGATGTCCCCAGAATGATCAGATGACTGTAGTGAACCTTTGTATTACATGTATGTATCACACAGCAGTTACACTTTTGACACGAGGCATTTTGCATGAAAATTGAAGGTCCCAATACATTATGCTGTATGTATTTACAAATATTTGTAATCACTTTACAATGCCAACAAGGCAAACTGTTCAAATATGTCCTGTGTGCCAAACATGTCGTGCTGCTTGGTGAAGAAGCCACAGCTGCCCATTAAGCAAACAATACATCCGACTTGACATCATGCCTTTTAGTAGTCATGGCTCAGGACCAAGCCTGTATTGTGATCTAGGGGACACAACAACAAGTCCCTTTCTAGACCAGTGCTTAATCTTCCTCTACTCTGAATTAGACAATCTACGAGCAATGTAATACAACGGGGAAATATTCGGAGATACTATAAAGTCCAGGTTATGAATTAAACATTAATTAATCAGTTTAAAACAATCAAGTCGTCTTTGCTTCGTTTTAAATGTCAATCAAAGTAGTAATCTAGTTAATTTAGAATTTATCCTTTGTTAGTTGGAGCCAGTCGAACATAATTCGTTCAGTCTGCTGTCTCTGGGATTTGATCTAGCATCCGTTAGGTTACTGGTAACCGCTAGGTTAAGTATCAGCCCAGACCTCAGCACGCTCTATTTACTGTCATGTACAGATTGCTAACATTACTGCCCTTATCTACCATCAGGAAATACTCAAACACTACATTCCTTCTCAAGTTTTTTATTCTTTCACCTCAGGGTTGAATAAAAATATTGTAGGAAACGTTTAGGAATCGCAACTATTTTCATATCCTTATTTCCTGAAACGTGTGGAGTCTGAAACGCATGGACATAATCAAATGCTGTGTTTCTGCCTTTGTGACAGTTTATACCAGGCCTTCACTGCAGTCTTTGGTTGGTCTATGTTTAGTTCAAGGGTCTTTCTGCCTTAAAATTTGTCTTCATTAAGTGAAATGCAAGCTCAATCGGGTTGAGACGTGGATAAGGATATGCCCACCTCCTGGAGAGTGTTGAGATGTGGATATGGGTATGCCCACCTCCTGGAGAGTGTTGAGATGTGGATAAGGATATGTCCACCTCCTGGAGAGTGTTGAGATGTGGTTAAGGGTATGCCCACCTCCTGGAGAGTGTTGAGTTGTGGATAAGGATATGCCCACCTCCTGGAGAGTGTTGAGATGTGGTTAAGGATATGCCCACCTCCTGGAGAGTGTTGAGACGTGGATAAGGATATGCCCACCTCCTGGAGAGTGTTGAGATGTGGATATGGATATGCCCACCTCCTGGAGAGTGTTGAGACGTGGATATGGGTATGCCCACCTCCTGGAGAGTGTTGAGACGTGGATAAGGATATGCCCACCTCCTGGAGAGTGTTGAGACGTGGATAAGGATATGCCCACCTCCTGGAGAGTGTTGAGTTGTGGATGAGGATATGCCCACCTCCTGGAGAGTGTTGAGACGTGGATGAGGATATGCCCACCTCCTGGAGAGTGTTGAGACGTGGATAAGGATATGCCCACCTCCTGGAGAGTGTTGAGACGTGGATAAGGATATGCCCACCTCCTGGAGAGTGTTGAGATGTGGATAAGGATATGCCCACCTCCTGGAGAGTGTTGAGATGTGGATAAGGATATGCCCACCTCCTGGAGAGTGTTGAGACGTGGATAAGGATATGCCCACCTCCTGGAGAGTGTTGAGATGTGGATATGGATATGCCCACCTCCTGGAGAGTGTTGAGATGTGGATAAGGATATGCCCACCTCCTGGAGAGTGTTGAGATGTGGATAAGGATATGCCCACCTCCTGGAGAGTGTTGAGATGTGGATAAGGATATGCCCACCTCCTGGAGAGTGTTGAGACGTGGATAAGGATATGTCCACCTCCTGGAGAGTGTTGAGACGTGGATGAGGATATGCCCACCTCCTGGAGAGTGTTGAGATGTGGATATGGGTATGCCCACCTCCTGGAGAGTGTTGAGACGTGGATGAGGATATGCCCACCTCCTGGAGAGTGTTGAGACGTGGATAAGGATATGCCCACCTCCTGGAGAGTGTTGAGATGTGGATAAGGATATGCCCACCTCCTGGAGAGTGTTGAGACGTGGATGAGGATATGCCCACCTCCTGGAGAGTGTTGAGACGTGGATAAGGATATGCCCACCTCCTGGAGAGTGTTGAGATGTGGATAAGGATATGCCCACCTCCTGGAGAGTGTTGAGACGTGGATAAGGATATGCCCACCTCCTGGAGAGTGTTGAGACGTGGATATGGATATGCCCACCTCCTGGAGAGTGTTGAGATGTGGATATGGGTATGCCCACCTCCTGGAGAGTGTTGAGACGTGGATGAGGATATGCCCACCTCCTGGAGAGTGTTGAGACGTGGATAAGGATATGCCCACCTCCTGGAGAGTGTTGAGATGTGGATAAGGATATGCCCACCTCCTGGAGAGTGTTGAGATGTGGATAAGGATATGCCCACCTCCTGGAGAGTGTTGAGATGTGGATAAGGATATGCCCACCTCCTGGAGAGTGTTGAGATGTGGATAAGGATATGCCCACCTCCTGGAGAGTGTTGAGACGTGGATGAGGATATGCCCACCTCCTGGAGAGTGTTGAGACGTGGATAAGGATATGCCCACCTCCTGGAGAGTGTTGAGATGTGGTTAAGGATATGCCCACCTCCTGGAGAGTGTTGAGACGTGGATATGGGTATGCCCACCTCCTGGAGAGTGTTGAGATGTGGTTAAGGATATGCCCACCTCCTGGAGAGTGTTGAGACGTGGATAAGGATATGCCCACCTCCTGGAGAGTGTTGAGATGTGGATAAGGATATGCCCACCTCCTGGAGAGTGTTGAGACGTGGATGAGGATATGCCCACCTCCTGGAGAGTGTTGAGACGTGGATATGGATATGCCCACCTCCTGGAGAGTGTTGAGATGTGGATATGGGTATGCCCACCTCCTGGAGAGTGTTGAGACGTGGATAAGGATATGCCCACCTCCTGGAGAGTGTTGAGATGTGGTTAAGGATATGCCCACCTCCTGGAGAGTGTTGAGATGTGGTTAAGGATATGCCCACCTCCTGGAGAGTGTTGAGACGTGGATATGGGTATGCCCACCTCCTGGAGAGTGAGACGTGGTTAAGGATATGCCCACCTCCTGGAGAGTGTTCTTCACTTAGCTTGTGAAGGGGATTGATTCTATGATCCTCCACCGCTGTTGTCTTCCGTGGACATCCACGCCTTTTTGTGTTGCAGAGATCACCAGGGCGATCTTTTTCTCTCAGGATGTACCAAACCGTTGATTCGGCCCCACCTAATGCTCCGGCCGTCTCTCTGATGGATATATATATATATGTTTGCAGCCTAAGGATGGCCTGTTTCACCTGCGAGTAACGTAGGCCCACTCCTGTCCATGACACAGCTTAGATCCGATTACTAAGGTCCGATTACTTTTGATCCCTTGAAAAAGACGAGGCTATATCTTACAGCGCTGTATTTCCTTTAATTTAATTGTTTTTGATCAACCGCTGAAATAACAGCACTTGTGTCCGTGTCCTATTATTTCCGGACCTGTCTGTATATGATCTGTGATCAAGGCCAGGTGTGTGTTTCTTGTCAGGTGTGCCAGGTCTCTTAGCGATGGTGTAATTATAACGGACCCTTATTCACATTGGCCTAACTCTACTTTGTGCCGACAATGGACCCGGGTGAGATGGAATAATGACGGCAAGAATATGATGAAGTATGTCCTACGTCTCATATCCATGGTCCTTTATTACCTTCCTATGTGTAATGCACGTGTGCCTTATTTCCAGGCTGCCATGAAGGCGGGAATCTCAGCCGGGGAGACGGAGGAGCTGCTGAAACTGTCCACCTCTAAATTGATCAAAGACAAGCTGAAGAACTCCACCCAGGAAGCACTGGACCACGGGGTACGTCTCCTCTATATTCTTTCTAACCCATCCATATTTATTTTGATCCGATGGTTGTTAGTGGCAACAGTCTGTCCATTCAGATCGGTTTCAGAGAAGTGGTCGTCCCAGCTGGTTGTATGGAGCAGAATAATTACATTCAAAACCCCCTCGTTCAGTTTAACTGGCTTTATTGGCACTGGTTAGATTTGTGTAAAAACTCTGTGTTTCTCTGTAACAGGCCTTTGGTCTTCCTCTGGTCGTGTGTCATATAAATGGAAAGGCAGAGGTGTTCTTTGGTTCTGACAGATTTGAGCTCATAGCTCACTGCATTGGTAAGTTCACACTAACATCATTAGGTGTCAATTCTGCAGAAATCCACACTTTCAATGCACCATAAACGTCACCAATGGTCTATTACTGTTGATGGTATATGCATTTTTGTTATATTTAACATGATACACAGTTTTGTCACTTACGACACACATGTTAAACTTGTACTGGTAAATATGCAGTCAGACTTGAAAGTTCAAATCTTCTCCCATTATCATCCTGCACCTTTGTGAGCCAATCAAAAAGTCACTTCTCCAGTAAAATATGCCATTCTGTTTTCTAGGAGAGAAGTGGGTGGGACCTAAACCAACCATTGCCAAGCTGTGAAATAAAACATGAAACTCACTTAAAAAAATAATAAAGTACTCATGTTTGTAAATGGGCCATTTTCTCAGTTCATTGAAATATCACATCACTCTTACTCTTTACAACACATTCTCACTGGCATAGAATCAAAACAAATAAGTACTGGAAAGAAGTGGAAAAACCTGTTTTACTACGCAAAATAGGGGAGATTGAGAGCAATTGGATTGCTACCACCAGACTTGTGGGGCGGGTAAAGTCATCAAAACGAGA
The DNA here is from genome assembly GCA_029465975.1 of Dallia pectoralis. Lineage (NCBI taxonomy): Eukaryota > Metazoa > Chordata > Actinopteri > Esociformes > Umbridae > Dallia > Dallia pectoralis. The sequence continues at coordinate 15,620,418 of CM055738.1, read as the reverse complement.
AAGCAACACTAAAGCTCCGCTTCTCATTGTTGTTACGATGGACTCTCCTGGATGAGAGAGAAGGGCAGCGGTGGAAAAGTAAAGAATAGGTGGGGATGGTGCTCAGGTGAAGAGGGTGGGGTTGAGACAGCTGAAGGTGTGACTCAAGCAGACACCAAGCCACACGACAGTAATCCTCAGAGTGTGGGAGAGAAAGGACCCAACTAACTCTGGACTAGACACGCTGACACAACAAGGACAACGTGTACGAAATGTGTTAGTTTATATGACTAAGAAACCAAAGGATTTTTTATCGGTGGATTTTGAAGGCTTCTTTTCTCAAGACTGTGAGAACGCACAGACAGGTAAGCGGACCTTCACTGTGTCTGTCTCGGGATTTGTTTCATAACAGTATATTATTTTGAACTGTATAATGGTTCCATGACTTGTGTATTTTGTGAGTTTAGTGTCCTACCTGTTTGTTTATAGTTCTTGCATTGTTATTTGCCTGCTTGAAGTAATGCAGGTAGACAGGTTAGACGGGTCAAAAGAAATGCCAGCTCTGGCACAACAGGTGACATGGGACTGTGTGTTGCTGGTGATATTTGGACTAAACAAATGTTTAGTGGGTCTTCTCTACGACATACAGTATAATAGTAATAGGTTAATGAGAGTCAGTCAGTCAGTAGCCCCCCTGCTGTGCCTCATATTCTATAACAGAACCTGATGGGGAGATTGGAATCGTCTTCGCAGCCATTGGCTATGTTACGTGTCAATAGGCCATTCAGTGCATTGTGGGTAAATCTATGATCAGGATTGCAGTACTTAAAGGGAGTAAATAGTAGTCAAATGGGCTCCAGCTCTTTTTGAATGTATATTTTTAGGCATGTATGCTATATTTATAGATACTGTGGGGAAAGAAACAGGCCTTGAACCTGTCAGACATCAAACCCATACTGCAGCAGTACCTGTTCACTGGGGACAGCTGCTCAGACTGCTCTGCCAACCTGGACAAACCCCCTGGAGGACATAAATTGGCCTCATACCCTCTACTAGAGACCCCGGGCCTTTGCCAAGGATTTTGACAACCGGAATGTGATTGGTTGACCAACTACTGGAAGAGATTCATACCTCTCTATTATTGTACTATCTCTGGCTACACTCAGATGGACAGATCTGCATTCATGCCACAATGTGAGGTTCCATGCCCGGGGGTGCCCTTTTGTTGTGAAGCCTGGATAACTTGACAGAAAACTGATTTGCTGCCCTCTGGCAAATGCCAATTGTGTATATGGTAAATGTGAGTGTGAAACACACAACGTAATCGATAGGAGAGAGTGTTAATTAGACTTTTACAACTTGATGTTAGGTTAATTAACCAAAAAATCCTTTTGGTTTAGGTAGAAACCTATCTGTGTTTTAACTTTTTCTACACAACCATTAATGGCTTTTGCCATGGACTGCTTCAAAGCGATTTAAGTGATTAGGGCAGGTTCAGAAATAACCTGATTGGTTAGATGTTCTATAAATATTAGGAGATAGTAAGAAATGTAAATGCGCCTCACCAATTTCATAGATGTTTAGCCCAGTGGCTAACATTAGCTGGAACTGGTGCTGGCTGTTTAAAATCTCAGCCCACAGACTTCTTCCAGGGCAGGAACCATTATGCATTAATAAATGTTCCTGTCAGAGGATGGTTATCCAGCATTTATGTAATTGGTTATTGTTTTCAAACTGTCAAGCAGTTTTTTATCTGAACATCGAACAGATGTATGATGTGACTTTCTTTCACAGAGCACTGAGCTTTTGTTAATGACACACCTTGTATATCCTGTTTCTAAAGTGAAATTCAAACTAGAGTAACAGGATCAAAGTTCATGTGAATCCCTGCAGATCTGTTTTCTGCAGATCTAAGTCAATTCATTATGAAATATTTAATGTTGGGCACAGTGATTATGAGCTGTAATGACATGTTTTATTGACCCATTTCTTCAGCCTAATGTTATAGGCCCCACTGCTTACAGATTTCTTCTTGCTCTTTTAGGATGTCATCAGAGTACCTCTGTCAATCAGGTGACACTTTCTGTGGTAAGATTTATACACACACACACACACACATCTTTCACACAGGTCTTTCACCTGGCTCGAACCCACTCTGACTTTATTTTACTGTCGGTATCTCACCTGTACACACTGCCTCTATCTCACATGTTCGCACTGCTTTTATCTCACCTGTTCGCACTGCCTTTTATCTCACCTGTTAGCACTGCCTCTATCTCACCTGTTAGCACTGCCTCTATCTCACCTGTTCACACTGCCTTTATCTCACCTGTTCGCACTGCCTCTATCTCACATGTTCGCACTGCCTCTATCTCACCTGTTCGCACTGCCTCTATCTCACCTGTTCGCACTGCCTCTATCTCACCTGTTCGCACTGCTTCTATCGCACCTGTTCGCACTGCCTTTATCTCACCTGTTCGCACTGCCTCTATCTCACCTGTTCGCACTGCCTTTATCTCACCTGTTCGCACTGCCTTTATCTCACCTGTTCGCACTGTCTTTATCTCACCTGTTCGCACTGCCTTTATCTCACCTGTTCGCACTGCCTTTATCTCACCTGTTCGCACTGCCTTTATCTCACATGTTCACACTGCATCTATCTCACATGTTTGCCTCTATCTCATTTGGTCCTAAACCCAGAGGGTTATCTAAAAGGCATATTTTTTCTGGTCTGTTTGCGTGTTTCTCAGCGATTCAGATGTATCAGCAGGAAGTGATCATTGTGCCAACCCTCCTATTGGGGTGTTTCCTGGTCATACTGGTTTTCATCATCCTTCTGAAGTTCTGTCCTGAGAAGGTGAACCGCCTCCAACCACAGAACAATGTGGCCCCGTTCAGACCACAGCGCTCCAGAAGACAACTACATGGCATTGATGGTGTGTATTTGTATTGAAGGATGTGAATATACTGAATATACTACACCCAAATATACTGCCATTTGTGGGTGTGTGTTTCTGCCTATGTCAACAATAGAGGCAGCCACTGTGTTTGCACTAACAAGTAATGCACAGAATGAAACCTTTTATTATGTAGTATCAGTACACTTTGAAACATCATAATGAAACCTTTTATTATGTAGTAACAGTACACTTTAAAACATCATCATGTAACCTTTTATTATATAGTATCAGTAAACTTTGAAACATCATCATGTAACCTTTTATTGTGTAGTAACAGTACACTTTGAAACATCATAATGTGACCTTTTATTATGTAGTATCAGTACACTTTGAAACATCATAATGTAACCTTTTATTATGTAGTAACAGTACACTTTGAAACATCATCATGTAACCTTTTATTATGTAGTATCAGTACACTTTGAAACATCATATTGTAACCTTTTATTATGTAGTAACAGTACACTTTGAAACATCATAATGTAACCTTTTATTATGTAGTATCAGTACACTTTGAAACATCATAATGTAACCTTTTATTATGTAGTATCAGTACACTTTGAAACATCATAATGTAACCTTTACCTTCCCGCCTCCATCCTCCTGTCTCCATCTCTCCTCCTGTCTCCATCTCTCCTCCTGTCTCCATCTCTCCTCCTGTCTCCATCTCTCCTCCTGTCTCCATCTCTCCTCCACAGCTCCCCCAGGTATCGACCCCATGGAACATGAGAGCATAGCTCTTGACATCCCCTCCTCCTCCTACTCTACCTTCGCCCCACAATCCCGCCCCTCCACCAGTCACCTTGCCCTCTCCGCGGGTGCCACCTCTATCCCCTTCACACCTACGGTCCAGCCACGGGAGCTGCCTCGCCAGCGGCTGCCAGAGTCTTTCAAGCTGGTTACCCCGCTGCCCAAGGCCTTCTCCCTCCACTCTGACCAGGCCGTCTCCCTCTACAGGGCCCGCATGGAGAACAGAAACGCTGTGCTTCGAGTCCTTAACGGTGAGAGGATTGGAATTACTAACCCATCTGCCCAGTAACCATACAGTTAATAGATCAAATCCTAGATACTGTTGAGTGAATATATGTTGTTTAGCCTCTAAGCAAAAGTAAACCCTAAAACTCCCCACTACTGTTACTGTAAATGACGACTGATCTTAGTGGCTGATATTTATTTTAACTGCTAAAAACTACAACTAGCCTATCCCCTTCCATAAAATATTGGTAGTGTTTCTGTGGATCTAGGTGTTTCAGTGGGTCTAGGTGTTTCAGTGGGTCTAGGTGTTTCAGTGGGTCTAGGTGTTTCAGTGGGTCTAGGTGTTTCAGTGGGTCTAGGTGTTTCAGTGGGTCTAGGTGTTTCAGTGGGCCTAGGTGTTTCAGTCGGCCTAGGTGTTTCATGGGTCTAGGTGTTTCATGGGTCTAGGTGTTTCAGTCGGTCTAGGTGTTTCAGTCGGTCTAGGTGTTTCAGTCGGCCTAGGTGTTTCAGTCGGCCTAGATGTTTCAGTGGGTCTAGGTGTTTCAGTCGGCCTAGGTGTTTCAGTCGGTCTAGGTGTTTCAGTCCGTCTAGATATTTCAGTGGGTCTAGGTGTTTCAGTCGGCCTAGGTGTTTCAGTCGGCCTAGGTGTTTCAGTCGGCCTAGATGTTTCAGTGGGTCTAGGTGTTTCAGTCGGCCTAGGTGTTTCAGTGGATCTAGGTGTTTCAGTGGGTCTAGGTGTTTCAGTGGATCTAGGTGTTTCAGTCGGCCTAGGTGTTTCAGTGGGTCTAGGTGTTTCAGTGGGTCTAGGTGTTTCAGTGGGTCTAGGTGTTTCAGTGGGTCTAGGTGCTTCAGTGGGTCTAGATGTTTCAGTGGATCTAGGTGTTTCAGTCGGCCTAGATGTTTCATGGTTCTAGGTGTTTCAGTCGGTCTAGGTGTTTCAGTCGGCCTAGATGTTTCAGTGAGTCTAGGTGTTTCAGTCGACCTAGGTGTTTCAGTCGACCTAGGTGTTTCAGTCGGCCTAGGTGTTTGTCGGCCTAGGTATTTCAGTGGGTCTAGGTGTTTCAGTGGGTCTAGGTGTTTCAGTGGGTCTAGGTGTTTCAGTGGGTCTAGGTGTTTCAGTCGGCCTAGATGTTTCATGGTTCTAGGTGTTTCAGTCGGTCTAGGTGTTTCAGTCGGCCTAGATGTTTCACTGGGTCTAGGTGTTTCAGTCGACCTAGGTGTTTCAGTGGGTCTAGGTGTTTCAGTGGGTCTAGGTGTTTCAGTCGGTCTAGGTGTTTCAGTCGGTCTAGGTGTTTCAGTCGACTTAGATGTTTCAGTGGGTCTAGGTGTTTCAGTCGGCCTAGGTGTTTCAGTGGGTCTAGGTGTTTCATTCGACCTAGGTGTTTCAGTCGACCTAGGTGTTTCATTCGACCTAGGTGTTTCAGTCGACCTAGGTGTGTAAGTATTCTAGAACTTCTGCTGAGGACGACATATGTTGAGCAATAGTCTTTGTTTCTCGATAGCTTTGAAATGAAATATTTGCACAAAATGTTAGAAGGCATCTTTCCTCACACCCAACTGCCCTCTTCTCTTCTGTCTCCTACCACAGACTCGGCAAATGCCACAGAGAGGCACAACTTCCTGGGTTTTGCTTCCTTCCTGTCCCAGCTGGGGCCACACCCCTTTTTGCCAGAGCTCCTGGGTGTGGTCTCTTTGCGTGCGCCCCTAGTTACCGTTATCGAGGAGCTGGAGAACCGAGACCTGCTCAGTTTCCTGTGGCGGTGCAGACAGGTAGGAACTGCATTTACCTGTGAGAAATGTCTCAAATTACTCCACAATGTCTAGTCACCGATTTGTGATAATAACAGTGTAGATAAATTCCATGTTGTGTGTTCTGTCAGGATGGTCTGGGCAGTGACCCTCCATGTGAGGTCACAGAGCGACAGATATTCACAATGGCTCAACAAGTGGCCTCTGCTCTGGTGAGTTAACTGTGTTGGGACAGCCGAATACCTGTGCTATTGTTGGTTTGCTGTGTCTCCTACACGTGTATTTCATACTAAAAGATGATCGAGAAAGAAAAAGTTACTTTGTTCTTCGGAGACTACAGGAAGTACACTGCAATCTTAAACAGCCCCATTTACAAATATTGAGATTGCACTATTCTGTCACTGTTTAACCTTTAACACATTTTCATGGGATTCCTTTCAACCAATCAGGAGTTCCTCCACAAACGAGACCTTATCCACGGCAACATCTGTGCTCACAGCGTATTGGTCAGCAAGGAGCTGACAGCGAAGCTGTGGGGTCTGGGCGGGGTCTACACCAGGAAGACCCAGGGGGCCGCTCAAAACGAAGTTACCAGCCTAAAGAAATGGCAGGCCCCTGAGCTATTGGCTAGGAGACCTGCCAGTCCGAGCAGTGATGTGTGAGTTTCTCTACCAGATATTGGAAATTATGACTAACTCCTTCTAAGTCTCTGAACTACAAATTGGGATTTTGTTAGGACATAATAATGCCTCATTTCGTCGTTAAGTGTTACCAAAATCCATTTTGACCATCACGGTGAGTCGAGATAAAAATTGAATTTCTAGTCCTTTCTGTCTTTGATTTGTATTCATTTTACATTTTTGTAAAGCTGGTCGTTTGGCATCCTGTTGTATGAAATGTCCACCCTGGGTGAGTAACGTTACATTTATTTTTCATACATTGACTACAGTGATTACACACAACACAACTGTCTCATCCATTCTCAGGGTTTCTTTCTTAGTAGTACAACTTGTAATTCTCTCTCTCTGTCTCACCCACCATCTCCCGTTCTTTCTCTCTCTCTCTCACCGCTGTCTCCCGTTCTCTCTCTCTCTCACCCGCTGTCTCCCGTTCTCTCTCTCTCTCACCCGCTGTCTCCCGTTCTTTCTCTCTCTCACCCGCTGTCTCCCGTTCTTTCTCTCTCTCACCCGCTGTCTCCCGTTCTTTCTCTCGCTCAGGTGATGCTCCGTTTTCCGACGTCTCTGTCAACGAGCTTCTGCAGTTTCACCAGAGAGGGAAAACACAAAAGAAGCCAGCCAACTGCTCAAACACACTGTAACTATCTTCCATCCCTGTTGGTTGCAGGTTTATTCTGAGCTCCACCAGTTGTATTCCCCTGTAACCACATCCTTCTCACAGGTACTCCATCATGAAGGCCTGCTGCCAGTGGAAGAATCAAGACCGCGCTACATTGGCCGAGGTCAACAGTAAACTCCAATCAGGGCTGAAGAGCGCCAGTGACAAAGTCCTGACGGTGACGGAGCCAATTGTCATCAATGAATACCTGCAGGAAGCAGGATATGAGGAGTCCAATAACTACACTGTTTTCTGAGTGCTGGATGTCACACATAATCAAATGCACTATGCTGGGGGATGATGGTTGTTTATTCACAGATCCAGGAAAAAGTTTGGACACACCTACTCAATAATGGGTTTTCTTTGATTTGACTGATTTTCTTCTTAAAGCGGTAGGATTTGGTATTTAGAGGGTGACAAGGTAAGGCACAAGTAAAAGATACAAGTAAATGTTCAGGTAACAGACACATCTCAATGGTTTAAGAGACTGTGTGAGTCACTAGACTATCTATTGGTTGAAGTAAAAGCAGCCAACAAGTGCACATCGCATGTGAGACTTTTGGAGAAGCATTCCAGGTGACTACCTCACGAAGCTGGTTGAGAGAATGTCTACAACATGCAATGTTATCATCAAGGCTTATGGTGGCATCTCAAATATACATTTAATTCGATCTGTTTAACACTTTTTTGGCTGCTTTATGATTCATACATAGGTATTATTTTATGGTTTTGAAGTTTTCAATATTATTCTACAATGTAGAATTATTATTCTACAATGGTCAAACTAAAGAAATACCCATGAATTAGTAGGCGTGTCCAAACGTTTGACTGGTAATGTGTGTATGTATGATTGCATTTCTGTGCAGAAAGATTTCATCAGTTTAACCTTTTTCAGTCTAATCACTACGTTCACTTACCCAACCCTATTCAAAGAGGTCATTTAGGTCAAGAAAAGGGGTGCGGTTTAGGTAAGGAAAGGTTGGCTAGTATAGGTCAAGAAAAGGGGTGCGGTTTAGGTAAGGAAAGGTTGGCTAGTGTAGGTCAAGAAAAGGGGTGTGGTTTAGGTAAGGGGGGATATTATGGATATTCAACTACAGCCATTGTCTTTGTTAACGAGACTTAAGATGTATATATCAATAGATACAAAATGTTGATGTCTAGTTTATAATTTATATGAAGGTTTTCAAAATGTATTACAGTATACAGAAGGAGTTATGATAATATATGGTCAGAACCACAAGACTTCCTCAGAGAATTATTGGATGTCTTAAGTATGCTGATGTTTTTATTATTGACCGTGTGGACTGACTGGGGAAACAGCTCTGGTTGAGCCCCCAGTAGATGTTGTTGGATAACCTCATGACACTACGTAATGTTAGCACGTAATGTTGGTACATAATGTTAGTACGTAATGTTCGTACGTAATGTTAGTAGATAATGTTACTGCATGATGTTTCTGCTTGAATTAGGAGCTATGTATTTAAGTTCAGCAAGAGATGTTGGACGGTAAATTAGCACAAACTTAGTACATGTATATTTTGCACACTACACAATGTGAATCAGTGTAGAAGTTTAACAATATCAAATAAAACAGTTTTATTTTCATCACACTTGTTTTTGTTGCTTTTGAATATCCTGATATGTTTAGGCCTATGTACTTGCAGTCACAAAAACAGCATTCTATTATCTTAAATTGTAGCCAGAACCAAGAGCGCGCTGTAAAAAAAGACCAAGAGGAGCTAATCCATGCATTTATCTCCAGTAGGGTTGACTACTGTAATTGGTTCTTAACTGGACTTCCCAAAATGACAGTAAAACAGCTGCAGCTCATTCAGAATGCTGCTGCTAGAATGTGAACAAAAACTAAAAGAACAGAACACATCACGCCGGTTCTTAAATCTTTGCACTGGCTTCCAGTCAGTTACAGAGTAGATTTTAAGTGATGCTTTTACTCTATAAATCACCGAACGTTCTGGTCCCTGAATACATTTCTGATGAGCTCTTAGACTTAGACCATTGAACTCAGGACAGCTAGTAGAGCCCAGAGTCAAAAATAAACATGGTGAAGCTGCATGCAACAGGAATTAACTACCAGAAGATCTTAGACGTGCCCCAAATGTATCCATTTTTAAAGCCAGGTTTTAAAAAAATCTCTTTTCTCAAGCATATGACTGAGCGCTTAAACTTTACGACACTGTTTATATGTCTATTTTGAGTTTATTTTATTTCAATATTTTCTTTTTTTATTCCACATCCGATTGACCATTTTATGTTTCTATTTTAATACATGGTATACATGAAAACCTTTAATGTATACATAAAAAGACCTGGACGTTTTATAGACCTCTTTGCCAGGATCTAAAAACTCGCAACTTGAACCTAGATGTAAAATGTACAGTTACTACTGAGATGTAATGTTTAAAATGTACATGCTTACACATTGACACAAAATAATACAATTGGCCAAGAAGCCAGTAAACAGGTTGCTATGAATATAAAATACATGCACTTCATTATTTGTCTTTGTATGAATTGCGCTATATCAATAAACGTGCTTGCACGAGAAGTATTCCATGCAATTCTACAAGCCATAAATTCTGATTTGATCTTAAGCTATTACGTTTGGGCTGTGGTAACTTCCATAAGACACTGAAATTACATCAAGTCAATAGCAATACTCCAACCTAATGAACCGTTTCCATAACAGATGTTTATTGGTAGTACTGCATACAGAGTATCCTCCTATAGGAAGAATACCCACATTCAGGTAGTTTAGTCAGTTAAAGCTACTAATACTCACACTACATACTCTCCATTACAAAACTGCTCCCAAAGACAAAACTTTGTAGTAAAAAAACGAAGCTTTAAATTGGCACCATTAATATAAATGTCAGGCTCTACCGTACATAATTATGCTTGGAGCCTAGACGGGTAAACTAATATCATCTACATTACCTGTCTACTCTGTAAAAAAATGATAATGAATAAACCAGTCAAAATTCTATGGTTGTAGCACCTCTGAAATGTAAAAAAAGGCAGCTTGAACTGTCATGGCTAAGTAGCCATAGTAACCTGAAGGGACCACATCTGCAGTCTCACGTAAGAGTACATGGTTCTCCTCCCAACATGCATACTCCAGACAAACACACACTTCTGTCTTCCTGACCAACATGCATAATACAGACAAACACACACTTCTGTCCTTCTCCCAACATGCATACTCCACACAAACCCTCACTTCAGTCTTCCTCCCAACATACTCCAGACAAACTAGGAGCCCTTTATGACACTTGTAGTAATTATCTTCTTGCACATTCAATGTCCAGGAAAGTCAAAGCAAATCCAAGTGTTTCCCCACTTCGCAATATTCTTTATCTAATATCAAAAATGATTGATGCTTATTATGACAAGGTGATGAACATCTACTCCTTAACCCCATTTTCCCCTCCCTTCTTTTCCTCTGTCCCCCCCTGACACCCCCCCCACCTGCTGCATATCACCCTTTCAGTCTTGCTCTTAGGCTAATAATACAGGTCCTTAGAGTGTGTTCATTGGAACCGCTTTCCACCGCGCCCCCTCCCTCTTCAGTCTCGGAGGTTGTTGATGGAGGCACAGATCTTCAGGGCAGGTCCTAGTTTAATATTCATGGTGGAGATGAGGTGGTCTTCTTTGAGAAGCAGTAGGGCCTGTCCATCAATCTCCTGGGACAGGAACTGGGCTGCCAGCTCCTCACAGCCTGGAAAAAAGAGAAGGTAAAATAAGCTTGCTGTATTCTGTGGCTAAGGACGGGTTCTACTGTCTCATGTCTCAACTGGACGGGTTCTACTGTCTCATGTCTCAACTGGACGGGTTCTACTGTCTCATGTCTCAACTGGACGGGTTCTACTGTCTCATGTCTCAACTGGACGGGTTCTACTGTCTCATGTCTCAACTGGACGGGTTCTACTGTCTCATGTCTCAACTGGACAGGTTCTACTGTCTCATGTCTCAACTACTCTATGACTGACCTTGTAGTGATGAGATGAACCTGTGGACCTCCTCCACACCCCAATGGGCGGGGCTCCCAGACAGGAAGTTATCCCCATCCAATGGGAGGTTGCCTGGAGCTGAGTCGTACAACGGAGGGTCACATTGGGCAGGCCTGGGACAGGAGACGGAGGAGCTGGGAGAGAGTGACGGCGAGTCTTCCTCCTCCTCACAGCTGGACTGGTCGTCAGTGCGACTGGACTCAGATGGACACTACAGCCACCAGGAAACACAGGCAAACAATGTAATGCATTCCACTCTAAAATGTAGTCCTCCAATGCATAAAAACCTCTTACTCTACCTCTTTCACAGGCACATGTCTTCCAGCTATTTTTGCACAGGCGATCTCCGAGCTGCTCCTGCGAGGACCCCTGCGTCTAGTGACACTGTCGGGAGGAGCGGGAGGACCAGGCGGCCCAGCAGAAGCTCGCCCCCTACTGACCCGGAAGTGGTGACTGCAACTCACGTTGTATCTGAAGAAGAGTGGGACAATGCACTCAAAACATGTGTGTTGACCCCATGTCGAATAATGGGCTGCCAACAAACGAAGCTACGGCAAAACTCCTGCTGAACTATGGGAAATGGAACAATGATGACTTTACAATTTGGACCGGTTCTGGTAAAAAAACAAAAAAAAAAACAGGGTGAACAGTGTACCTCTTAGCACAGGTTTTGGAGCAGAACCTCTTAGAGCCTCTGAACTGGCTGGCCGGAGCAAAGCTTTCACAGAACTCACATTTCAATACTGAGGAGAGAGTCACAGTGTCACTAAAGGAAACTAGATGTAAAGACGTCTATCTGTATGAATGTAAACTGGTCATAAACACACAGTAACCTGCAGGGCCTCCGTTATCAGTCTGTTTACCCGCCATGGTTAGAGGCTCCTTCACCGGTCCAGTCACCTGTTGACCCATGTTAGGTTATGGGATTAGAAAAGGATGATACCACCTGGTCTCCAAGCAACACGTCATCCACCAACACACAACACGTCATCCACCAACACACAACACGCCATCCACCAACACACAACACGTCATCCACCAACACTTTATCCACCAACAAACCATCCACCAACACGCCATCCACCAACACACAACACGTCATCCACCAACACGTCATCCACTAACACACAACACGTCATCCACTAACACACAACACGTCATCCACCAACACACAACACGTCATCCACCAACTCACAACACATCATCCACCAAACACGTCATCCACCAACCCATCATACTCTAAATGAAAGTGTTTATCCAGATTGTGTAACCATTATACGTGTAGGCTTAAGTCAGGTCAAACTTACAGGGAAGGGTTCCGCTCCCTCCTGGATGACAAAACCCTCTATCAGGTGAGTGAGGACCTGTGGTTTGACTACGGCCTGGGGGAGAGGGGCTCTGTCTCCCAGCCCTCCCACCCCCCGTGAAAGGGGTAGAGACGGGGACAGGTTTGGGGGAGACGAGAAGGCTGCTACCGTTTTAGGAGCTGGACGAGGGGAGGAGAGAGGATGAGAGCTTAAGTATTAATACTTAAACATCCTCCAGTAGGCAGTCACACATATTAGAAGGGCATCATACCAGAGTCCCATGTTGGAGCAGGCGACAGAGTAGGGGCACAGTCTCTGATTGGTGGGGAGCAGATTTGTGAAGGTTCTGTTGCCAGTTCACTGGTTTCATCAGTTTCTGACTTTCTCTTCAATGATCCAATTGCAGGCTTTGCCTAATGGAAAAGGAAATGTTTCAATTAATACACACACACACACACCTCAACTTTTTTTTTCTTCAGTTTGCCAGAGGGGTTACCATGGTGCTCCCTCCGGTTGTCGCTACAGGCGTGCCGTTGTCCTGGGCAGAGCAGCTTCGGGCCTGAGCCAAAGCCTGGGAGTTTCCTGCTGAACCCTGTCTGGCTCCCACCAGCTGGACCGGGACATGGGGTGGGTGATGGTTGCCTGCGTTGGGCTGAGAATTGACAGACGGAGCCGGGAGAATCGGAGGGTGGCGCGGGGGCAGCTGGACAGGAAAGCGGTGGCCCTGTGAGGTTTTTGGCTGTATGGGTACGGGGCTAGAAGCATGGCTCATCTTGTCCATGTTAGCATTAGCCTGTTGCAGTGGCTGCACCACCAGCGTCTGGGTGTTCACATTGGGTTTTGGGGCAACTGAACCAATGGGGAAGCCCTGAGGCGAGGTGGGAACGCTGGAGGTGGGGACTAGGATGTGCGTCACCGTGGCAGCCGGGGTCACTGTGGTAACCGCCCGCGCCTGACAGAGACCTGACGTTGAGAGGAGGAGCTGGGAGAGTGGGAGCGTGGAAGAGGAGGATTGAGTTGAGGTGGCGGTGCCGGCGGCCATGTTGGACTGCTGTCCAGTCTTTACAGTCATGTTGGGGACAGATGTGGCAGGGGGTTGGGGGGTCAGCTTGGACATGTGCTGCTGCTGGTTATGTAACTGTTGCTGGGTGTTCTGACAGAACTGCTGTTGATGCTGCTGCTGCTGTTGTTGTTGATGTTGTTGTTGACTAAGAGAGTAGTTAGCTGATAGAGGGACAAAAGCGTGTTGAGAGTCAGTGAAAGAGTTCTCAGTGGCACACAGACGAAGAGAATTGTGTCTGAATACTGGAGCCAAAGACAAATTATGTCACCTGCGTCTTTCCTGTCAGGCATCTCAGTCTTCACGGTAGCCAACCTGGGAGCCGAGACGCAGTGGAGAGCCAGATTCTGCACCTAGATGTGTAAGGCAAACATTTGGTACACCTTCAGTATACATTTATATCGCAACCAACTGTTGACTGAAAAGTAATCTTCTTAAAAAGGGAAGTGACCTCTTTACCTGGTCATTGTCTGATTGAGCAGTGGAGGTTGGTGGGACTTCCAGATGATGTGGTTGTTGTTGCTGAGGTTGTTGCTGAGCAACCGTTGCAACAGCAGCTGTTGCCGGGCCACCTGGCATGAAGATTAGTTGGGGGGTTGCAAGAGGTGTCCTAAGGGAGCGGTTGACCTGTGGGTTCAGAGGTCAAAAGTAAACACTGAGGCTCTTTGCCTAAATCGTTTGAATATGTGTGCTTCCTGTTCAACTCACTCTCAGGTACATCTGTCCTTGCCCAGCCGAGTTCCCCCCCAGCAACACTGACTGGCTGAGGGCCGATGATGTCACTGATGTGGCAGCGGCCAAGGGGCGGGGATTAGTCATGATCCCTCCCCCAGTGGTGGTGCTCAAATTGACCTGTGAGTGACAAGAGTCACAATGTTGACTCTGCCAAGCAACAGAAAGGCGGACCTGGGGAACTCCTGAGTTACTCAGTTGGTAGAGCGTACAATTACACTAAAGGGTGACCAGTAGGGAAGTAAATAAAAGTTAATGTCCATGTAAGCTCTGGATAAAAACACATGCTAAATGACACACGATGAAATCAAGTTCAGTTACCGACTGTTAAACTTACAGTTGTGGTTGCCTGGGCGACACTGTTGTTAGGAGAGTTGGACTGGCGACTAGCAGCTAATGTGGCCTAAGAGAAATTGAAATACAAAGAAAACGGACCAAACATCTTACAAACAAAATCAGAAATAAACTTGCTTGGAATAAATCCATCCCTGTTGTCCAACCTGTTCTTATCAGTCAAACCTTTACTCATTAGTCGGCTGGCTGTCGTTAAACACTAAGCGTTTAACTCACTGGTATTGTTGTGTGTTGGTGGATGACCTCATATTGTTGTGTTATTTATTTCCTACTGTTGTGTTACCCTTTAGTGTTGTTATATATATGCTATTATTGTATGTACTACTGGTTACTATAGTTACCTCATATTGTTGTGTTATTTATTTCCTACTGTTGTGTTACCCTTTAGTGTTGTTATATATGCTATTATTGTATGTACTACTGGTTACTATAGTTACCTCATATTGTTGTGTTATTTATATCCTACTGTTGTGTTACCCTTTAGTGTTGTTATATATGCTATTATTGTATGTACTACTGGTTACTATAGTTACCTCATATTGTTGTGTTATTTATATCCTATCTGTTGTGTTACCCTTTAGTGTTGTGTTGTGTTATGCTATTATTGTATGTACTACTGGTTACTATAGTTACCTCATATTGTTGTGTTATTTATATCCTATCTGTTGTGTTACCCTTTAGTGTTGTGTTATATTATGCTATTATTGTATGTACTACTGGTTACTATAGTTACCTCATATTGTTGTGTTATTTATATCCTATCTGTTGTGTTACCCTTTAGTGTTGTGTTATATTATGCTATTATTGTATGTACTACTGGTTACTATAGTTACCTCATATTGTTGTGTTATTTATATCCTACTGTTGTGACCCTTTAGTGTTGTTATATATGCTATTATTGTATGTACTACTGGTTACTATAGTTACCTCATATTGTTGTGTTATTTATATCCTATCTGTTGTGTTACCCTTTAGTGTTGTGTTATATTATGCTATTATTGTATGTACTACTGGTTACTATAGTTACCTCATATTGTTGTGTTATTTATATCCTATCTGTTGTGTTACCCTTTAGTGTTGTGTTATATTATGCTATTATTGTATGTACTACTGGTTAATATAGTTACCTCATATTGTTGTGTTATTTATATCCTATCTGTTGTGTTACCCTTTAGTGTTGTGTTATATTATGCTATTATTGTATGTACTACTGGTTACTATAGTTACCTCATATTGTTGTGTTATTTATATCCTATCTGTTGTGTTACCCTTTAGTGTTGTGTTATATTATGCTATTATTGTATGTACTACTGGTTAATATAGTTACCTCATATTGTTGTGTTATTTATATCCTACCTGTTGTGTTACCCTTTAGTGTTGTGTTATATTATGCTATAATTGTATGTACTACTGGTTACTATAGTTACCTCATATTGTTGTGTTATTTATATCCTATCTGTTGTGTTACCCTTTAGTGTTGTGTTATATTATGCTATTATTGTATGTACTACTGGTTACTATAGTTACCTCATATTGTTGTGTTATTTATATCCTATCTGTTGTGTTACCCTTTAGTGTTGTGTTATATTATGCTATTATTGTATGTCTTACTGGTTCCTGTTACCTCATATTGTTGTGTTATTTATATCCTATCTGTTGTGTTACCCTTTAGTGTTGTTATATATATGCTATTATTGTATGTACTACTGGTTACTATAGTTACCTCATATTGTTGTGTTATTTATATCCTATCTGTTGTGTTACCCTTTAGTGTTGTGTTATATTATGCTATTATTGTATGTACTACTGGTTACTATAGTTACCTCATATTGTTGTGTTATTTATATCCTATCTGTTGTGTTACCCTTTAGTGTTGTGTTATATTATGCTATTATTGTATGTACTACTGGTTACTATAGTTACCTCATATTGTTGTGTTATTTATATCCTATCTGTTGTGTTACCCTTTAGTGTTGTGTTGTGTTATATTATGCTATTATTGTATGTACTACTGGTTACTATAGTTACCTCATATTGTTGTGTTATTTATTTCCTACTGTTGTGTTACCCTTTAGTGTTGTTATATATGCTATTATTGTATGTACTACTGGTTACTATAGTTACCTCAAATGTTGTGTTATTTATATCCTACTGTTGTGTTACCCTTTAGTGTTGTTATATATGCTATTATTGTATGTACTACTGGTTACTATAGTTACCTCATATTGTTGTGTTATTTATATCCTATCTGTTGTGTTACCCTTTAGTGTTGTGTTATATTATGCTATTATTGTATGTACTACTGGTTACTATAGTTACCTCATATTGTTGTGTTATTTATATACTATCTGTTGTGTTACCCTTTAGTGTTGTGTTATATTATGCTATTATTGTATGTACTACTGGTTACTATAGTTACCTCATATTGTTGTGTTATTTATATCCTATCTGTTGTGTTACCCTTTAGTGTTGTGTTATATTATGCTATTATTGTATGTACTACTGGTTAATATAGTTACCTCATATTGTTGTGTTATTTATATCCTACCTGTTGTGTTACCCTTTAGTGTTGTGTTATATTATGCTATAATTGTATGTACTACTGGTTACTATAGTTACCTCATATTGTTGTGTTATTTATATCCTATCTGTTGTGTTACCCTTTAGTGTTGTGTTATATTATGCTATTATTGTATGTACTACTGGTTACTATAGTTACCTCATATTGTTGTGTTATTTATATCCTATCTGTTGTGTTACCCTTTAGTGTTGTGTTATCTTATGCTATTATTGTATGTACTACTGGTTACTATAGTTACCTCATATTGTTGTGTTATTTATATCCTATCTGTTGTGTTACCCTTTAGTGTTGTGTTATATTATGCTATTATTGTATGTACTACTGGTTACTATAGTTACCTCATATTGTTGTGTTATTTATATCCTATCTGTTGTGTTACCCTTTAGTGTTGTGTTGTGTTATATTATGCTATTATTGTATGTACTACTGGTTACTATAGTTACCTCATATTGTTGTGTTATTTATTTCCTACTGTTGTGTTACCCTTTAGTGTTGTTATATATGCTATTATTGTATGTACTACTGGTTACTATAGTTACCTCAAATGTTGTGTTATTTATATCCTACTGTTGTGTTACCCTTTAGTGTTGTTATATATGCTATTATTGTATGTACTACTGGTTACTATAGTTACCTCATATTGTTGTGTTATTTATATCCTATCTGTTGTGTTACCCTTTAGTGTTGTGTTATATTATGCTATTATTGTATGTACTACTGGTTAATATAGTTACCTCATATTGTTGTGTTATTTATATCCTACCTGTTGTGTTACCCTTTAGTGTTGTGTTATATTATGCTATAATTGTATGTACTACTGGTTACTATAGTTACCTCATATTGTTGTGTTATTTATATCCTATCTGTTGTGTGACCCTTTAATGTTGTGTTATATTATGCTATTATTGTATGTACTACTGGTTACTATAGTTACCCCATATTGTTGTGTTATTTATATCCTATCTGTTGTGTTACCCTTTAGTGTTGTGTTATATTATGCTATTATTGTATGTCTTACTGGTTCCTGTTACCTCATATTGTTGTGTTATTTATATCCTATCTGTTGTGTTACCCTTTAGTGTTGTTATATATATGCTATTATTGTATGTACTACTGGTTACTATAGTTACCTCATATTGTTGTGTTATTTATATCCTATCTGTTGTGTTACCCTTTAGTGTTGTGTTATATTATGCTATTATTGTATGTACTACTGGTTACTATAGTTACCTCATATTGTTGTGTTATTTATATCCTATCTGTTGTGTTACCCTTTAGTGTTGTGTTATATTATGCTATTATTGTATGTACTACTGGTTACTATAGTTACCTCATATTGTTGTGTTATTTATATCCTATCTGTTGTGTTACCCTTTAGTGTTGTGTTGTGTTATATTATGCTATTATTGTATGTACTACTGGTTACTATAGTTACCTCATATTGTTGTGTTATTTATTTCCTACTGTTGTGTTACCCTTTAGTGTTGTTATATATGCTATTATTGTATGTACTACTGGTTACTATAGTTACCTCATATGTTGTGTTATTTATATCCTACTGTTGTGTTACCCTTTAGTGTTGTTATATATGCTATTATTGTATGTACTACTGGTTACTATAGTTACCTCATATTGTTGTGTTATTTATATCCTATCTGTTGTGTTACCCTTTAGTGTTGTGTTATATTATGCTATTATTGTATGTACTACT
Source organism: Dallia pectoralis (assembly GCA_029465975.1). Lineage (NCBI taxonomy): Eukaryota > Metazoa > Chordata > Actinopteri > Esociformes > Umbridae > Dallia > Dallia pectoralis. Next base: position 15,601,647 of record CM055738.1, on the reverse strand, counting down.
GGTTACTATAGTTACCTCATATTGTTGTGTTATTTATATCCTATCTGTTGTGTTACCCTTTAGTGTTGTGTTATATTATGCTATTATTGTATGTACTACTGGTTACTATAGTTACCTCATATTGTTGTGTTATTTATATCCTATCTGTTGTGTTACCCTTTAGTGTTGTGTTATATTATGCTATTATTGTATGTACTACTGGTTAATATAGTTACCTCATATTGTTGTGTTATTTATATCCTACCTGTTGTGTTACCCTTTAGTGTTGTGTTATATTATGCTATAATTGTATGTACTACTGGTTACTATAGTTACCTCATATTGTTGTGTTATTTATATCCTATCTGTTGTGTTACCCTTTAGTGTTGTGTTATATTATGCTATTATTGTATGTACTACTGGTTACTATAGTTACCTCATATTGTTGTGTTATTTATATCCTATCTGTTGTGTTACCCTTTAGTGTTGTGTTATCTTATGCTATTATTGTATGTACTACTGGTTACTATAGTTACCTCATATTGTTGTGTTATTTATATCCTATCTGTTGTGTTACCCTTTAGTGTTGTGTTATATTATGCTATTATTGTATGTACTACTGGTTACTATAGTTACCTCATATTGTTGTGTTATTTATATCCTATCTGTTGTGTTACCCTTTAGTGTTGTGTTGTGTTATATTATGCTATTATTGTATGTACTACTGGTTACTATAGTTACCTCATATTGTTGTGTTATTTATTTCCTACTGTTGTGTTACCCTTTAGTGTTGTTATATATGCTATTATTGTATGTACTACTGGTTACTATAGTTACCTCAAATGTTGTGTTATTTATATCCTACTGTTGTGTTACCCTTTAGTGTTGTTATATATGCTATTATTGTATGTACTACTGGTTACTATAGTTACCTCATATTGTTGTGTTATTTATATCCTATCTGTTGTGTTACCCTTTAGTGTTGTGTTATATTATGCTATTATTGTATGTACTACTGGTTACTATAGTTACCTCATATTGTTGTGTTATTTATATCCTATCTGTTGTGTTACCCTTTAGTGTTGTGTTATATTATGCTATTATTGTATGTACTACTGGTTACTATAGTTACCTCATATTGTTGTGTTATTTATATCCTATCTGTTGTGTTACCCTTTAGTGTTGTGTTATATTATGCTATTATTGTATGTACTACTGGTTAATATAGTTACCTCATATTGTTGTGTTATTTATATCCTACCTGTTGTGTTACCCTTTAGTGTTGTGTTATATTATGCTATAATTGTATGTACTACTGGTTACTATAGTTACCTCATATTGTTGTGTTATTTATATCCTATCTGTTGTGTTACCCTTTAGTGTTGTGTTATATTATGCTATTATTGTATGTACTACTGGTTACTATAGTTACCTCATATTGTTGTGTTATTTATATCCTATCTGTTGTGTTACCCTTTAGTGTTGTGTTATATTATGCTATTATTGTATGTCTTACTGGTTCCTGTTACCTCATATTGTTGTGTTATTTATATCCTATCTGTTGTGTTACCCTTTAGTGTTGTTATATATATGCTATTATTGTATGTACTACTGGTTACTATAGTTACCTCATATTGTTGTGTTATTTATATCCTATCTGTTGTGTTACCCTTTAGTGTTGTGTTATATTATGCTATTATTGTATGTACTACTGGTTACTATAGTTACCTCATATTGTTGTGTTATTTATATCCTATCTGTTGTGTTACCCTTTAGTGTTGTGTTATCTTATGCTATTATTGTATGTACTACTGGTTACTATAGTTACCTCATATTGTTGTGTTATTTATATCCTATCTGTTGTGTTACCCTTTAGTGTTGTGTTATATTATGCTATTATTGTATGTACTACTGGTTACTATAGTTACCTCATATTGTTGTGTTATTTATATCCTATCTGTTGTGTTACCCTTTAGTGTCGTTATATATATGCTATTATTGTATGTACTACTGGTTACTATAGTTACCTCATATTGTTGTGTTATTTATATCCTATCTGTTGTGTTACCCTTTAGTGTTGTGTTATATTATGCTATTATTGTATGTCTTACTGGTTCCTGTTACCTGTTATTATTGCTACCTAATGTGTTATCATTAGCCTACCTGTTGCACAGCAGCCAAGTTGTGAAGCTGGGCACTGTTGATTTGCTGCTGCAACATGAGCTGCTGGAAGTACTGGGCTGCATTCGGCTGTCTCTGCAGTGCCTGAAGGGCCTAAAGAGGACAAATCATTATTACCGGAACATATTCATTGCCTTCTGGTTATTTCCAGGCAGTGTTATTTAATACAGTTGTCCTATTGGCGTAGATTCATGTTGATGTCATAGAGACACTCACCTGCACAGCTTGTCGCTCATACAGAGACATGTGGGCAATCTGTGGAGGACGGGAGTTCCCAGCAGAGGGCGCAGTTCCATTGGCAGAGCTTGTGTTCTGGTCTTCACCTGCATCCATGCTTTCTGCACGAAACACAAGGCAATAAAACCAGGAATGAAGTGACATTTCTTACAAGTTGGTCAAGTTATCATTATTTTGTTTGACTTTTTCAATGTATAGAAATACATTACAATAATCCATATTGCATTGGCTATGGCCATATTCCCAGTATCACTGTGTGTTGTTTCATATTAAATGTACATTATTTCCTATAAATTAGGGTTAACCATTTTATCGGCTAAAGATATTCAATATTGCGGCCTGTTCTTGCAGTAATGTTTAGCTAGCAAATGCAATGGGAGAAAGGTCATTAGTACAGTGGCAGGAGGCCGGCTGGCTGTCAACAATGATAGATGATAGAGGTAGGGATGCAGGAGAAACTGGCCGACATGGCAGGGCAAAAAAAAAAAGATCATCCAAATGCTTCGAAAATAAATATACGACTTGACTCAGTACAATAATCCAGATGTTTTGTCTATACCAGTTTGATATAGAATATACTTTTCAATGACTTGCAGTGACAACCCTGATTTACTACAAAATTATGCAACAGTGTGTCCAGCTAACGTTAGCATAGCCATCTAGATGGCTAGCAAGCTGCTGGTACTGTTTCAAATAAGTTAACCGCAAGACCTCCTGACATCTTTCTCTTACCTAGCTAGATCTTCTGGGCCTTTTTCCACCGTCCTAATACAAAAACCAAGTTCTACGTTTGAAACTTTTTTTCTTTCAAATATGTTTCTGGAAATAATCTTTGGTAATCTTCTTCTGCAAGGTAAATGTTCAATGCAGAAAGCAAACAACGGTGAGGCAGATGAGATAAATCCCGCCCCCTCTCACTGTTTACTATTCCTTTTCCGGCGCCAAAAACGACGTGCTCGAGACACGTTGGCTGCGTTCGAGGGAATCAAAAACTACGTGCTTCAGACACGTTGGCTGCGTTCGAGAGAATCAACGTGGCAATTGCTCACTGGGAAAATGTGCTTGACTGACTGATCTGCAAATAACGATGAGTCATTATTCCTAAAGAGATTTGGTTTGTAAATCAGTCATATGGCAGTTGCCTGCGATCGTCTTGATCCATTCGAACACGGCCAGACAATTAAACACAAATGTGGCCCATGTTTAACAAATGTCATCACAATGAGGCAAACAGACTAAGAGCTCAAATGTGTGTGTTAAGGCCCCACGGCGTGGCTTATATAAAGTTTCTCGTATATGTCGAGTCTTACTTATGTGTACCAAATGTTGTTAAATATTATGTAATTACTTATCCATACATGTCCATGATAATGGCCAAAGAAAATGTTCATCAATCCGTTCGGTTTAATTTTAGGTTCCTATCAGATTGTTTTAAAATAAAGCTTTCTCCATATGATTATCAAGTTTCCTGAAGGTGGGCCATATGGCGCAAGAGAAGTTTGTATGTTCTTTTTACAAAATGTTAATTGGCATATCTCACTTGATCATAAATCCAAATTTGCCACAACTCACAGATTATATTTAAGACAACGACATTCTCCTTTTGAAAACATTACCAATGATCTCATTTGTTTGCACCAGCAGTGGAAAAAAACAAGCTAGAGTATATGTGACATTTTCTGAATTCAGGCTATACAACCCAGTAGTGCAAGAATTTAGTAGTTATTGAGTAGTTATAGTTATTGTAAATGTTTTTATTTATTTAAGGAATTCCCACTTTTTGGTAGGAGCTGTTAGCTCCTCAGAGTTTAGGATTTCTTTAAAAGTAGTTGAATTTTTTGGCATTAGGTATTGCTGTCATTAGGTTTGACCTGTAGCGAAATAAAATTGGGACCAGAAGCCTTAGATGAACAAAGAGGTCAGACTACTGCTGAAGGCACATACTGCTGCTTTCAGATCCTGTGAAAAGGAGACATACAGCTCATCCAGGGCCAACCTGAAAACGGGCATCAAGAAGGCCAAACACGCCCACAAACTGAGGATCCAGGAGCATTTCCACAACAACTCTGACCCTTGACGCATGTGCCAGGGCCTTCAAGCCATCACTGATTACCGACCAAAGTACCCTATCCCCTCAGCCACTGATGTCTCCATGACGAATGAGCTGAACTCCGTTTATGCCCGCTTCGACAGGGACAGTATTCGTCCCCTTTAGTCTGTCCATCGCTGAGGTATCTTCTGCTCTCAGCAGGGTGAACGCACACAAAGCGGCTGGTCCTAACGGTGTTTGGGCGTGTGCTCAGAGCATGTGCATGTAAACTGTTTGCCCCCTGCCATCAGACAAGCTTTACAGATCTCTACTCACCAGCACCAGGGAACAGTTTCTGTCCTACTGTTGCTAACATACTGAACTCTGAAACCCTTCGGTAACCTTGCACTCAAACAGCTACTTGTCTGATGGCAGGGGGCAATCAGATTATGGCTCGGGTGTGAGGGGTCCCTGATAATGCTACACGCTCTCTGCAAACAGCACTTGTGCTAGAGGTCTTTGATAGAGGGGAGCTGGGCACCAATGATGCCAGGCGGTTTTCACCACCCGCTGCAGGGACTTACTGTCGGCCGCAGAGCAACCGTTTACTAGAATGTGGTACAGTTTGTTAGAATGCTCTCGACCGTGCAGCGGTAAAAGTTTACCAGGACGTTGGTAGATGATGAAATGTATTTTATCTGCCATTTGCACAATTATCTACAATTGGCACCTCTTGCCCTGCACATTAATAGCCTTTTTATTATATTTTCCTTTTGCTTTTTATCCCATAGATGTTTTCCGCTGGTGTGCCCTCTGCACATTTGCAATTTGCTACATTGTTGAGCTGAATACCTGCACATTAACTTATCCATGTCAAGTGCACATCCTCACACTGTACTGAATACCTGCACATTAACTTATCCATGTCAAGTGCACATCCTCACACTGTACTGAATACCTGCACATTAACTTATCCATGTCAAGTGCACATCCTCACACTGTACTGAATACCTGCACATTAACTTATCCATGTCATGTGCACATCCTCACACTGTACTGAATACCTGCACATTAACTTATCCATGTCAGTTCCACATCCTCACACTGTACTGAATACCTGCACATTAACTTATCCATGTCAGTTGCACATCCTCACACTGTCCTCCTTATCTATTTGCACTGTTCTATTGCACTTCTGGTTGGATGCAAACTGCATTTCTCTGTACTGTACGTGTACTGTCAAATGGAAATAAAGTTGAAGCTAATCTAATCAGTAAGTGGAGCAGCTGAAATGTCAGAGTTAATATTGTAATGTAGCAATTGACTTCCAATTACCAGTGATCAATTCTAGATTTCAATTTGTGGTTTGAGTTAAACCGGGAGTATTTAAATATTCCTCGATTTAAGTGTCTCCAAGCATCAACAACGTTGTTTTCATTGCACAAGTTAGTGAACGTATTGTTTGGATGACTTGCAGGGATATTTATCAAATAAATTGTCATGAACTAGATTTACATGACCGCTTATAAGGATATTATCAGTTGAGTTAGTTGATTTGAGATGATCTAACTGCAAGCCAATCTGTTCAATAAGGCTTTGGTTTTCGTTGTTGACATTATAGCCGTAAATAATTATCACCTGAGGACACTACCTTAGACACTATCAATATGTTCATGGATATAACAGAGTCAAAGGGAAGTGCCCTGATACTAAACATGTTAAACCAGTTCAGTAAGCAAATATACACACACACACACACACACACACACACACACACACACAAAAACACAAACACAAACACAAACACACACAGACAGACTGAAGTGAAACAAAAGCAGGGATGCAGCCAAAATCAGCCATTGACATTGGGATTGTTGGTTCTATTCTATTCTTTCACATTTCTAAATGTTTACCAACTTCAAAAATTGACAAAAATTCATGGCTATACAGACTTAAATTCGGCAAACTTGAGAATAAAAGTGACGATGAAGGGACATCAGGAGCGGTGACTGCTAATAGAGCACACAGGGAAGCTGTGGGAGGAGGACACAACACTGAGGGTGCTGGAGAACCTGAAGACTCACATCTAACCCAGCAGGACTACCTACAGCTGATGAAGATACTGGGAATCAGGCTCCCTGAGGGTGTCCTGACCCCAGATGTGATCGAGAAGGCTAACGTGGAGAATACTATACAGGATGCCCAGGCAATCCTCACAGAACTGGAACACTTCCGTATGGGATTCAAAGTCATTCCTCGACTGCGCTGCCGTAAGGTCAAACGCTGCCTGGCCATGAAACAGAACAACGATATCCTAGCAATCACCAAAAAAATATTTTTTGATCACAAGGATGATGAAAACAAGGGTATGAAAAATTTGAGTTTAAACAAGACCCATGAAGGCGGAGGGTTCAGACTGAGGGATAAGTACATGAGCGGTACAACCATCTCAACACCGGCAATGAAAACTACTATCAAGAGCGGAACCAAGTTGGAGGTGGGGGAGCTGTCTGCGATAGTGACTAAAGGAACTGAAGTGAATGTGACAGACCTTGAGAGCAGAGAGTATCGTGATGAAACAAAGTTACAGGAGAAGAAATGCTCATCGGAGCCTCAGAAGTTTGGAATGTTCTCCCTGAATAAAGTAGACGAGTTGGAAATGCTCAAGTTCTTTCATGAGCAGGAAATCCGCAGGTCCGGTGGAACCAGAACAACATCATACACTACAAGTAACAAGCTGGAGTATGGGTTCCTCAGTGGTCGGTTGGACTTTCTAGCCAAAATACAGGAAAAGGGCGAGGCTGCTGACCAGAAGAAATGCAAGCAGAGGATAATCGAATGCAAATGCACGGAAGGCGACATGGTGGGGAAACTGTATAAGACTATCAATGGTGAATCTGTAATAGACCCAACACACAAGTATAGCTACCAGGTCCAGTCCTACATGTACATTCTGAGTAAACAGACAGATTTACAGATGAGACCGGCAGTCATGATTGTGAGACACTACCACCAGGGAGGGAAGCCACCCAGAGACATCAACTGGCGTTACCTGAACATGGAGCCCGCTGTCCAGACTGAGATAGACGAATTGAGGATTTACTGCCAGACTGAGGCGTTGGCTTGCTATTTAGCGCTGCTCAACCTTATCTACGTGAAAGAAACTTAACTTCCTTAGCTGGGATTTTAAAAGGTTTGATAGATACTGCAGATCCACTCATCTTTGCTGGGTCAGTAAGCTTCTTTTGGCACCATTTAAAAATGACAACCCATGTTATATAGATGCCCTCAGCAGAACACATTATTAATACAACTCACTTAAGAGATTTCTGGTAAGTGATGAACACTGCAGCTTTCTCACTTGTGGAAATTATACTTATATTTAATTAATTATACTAAGCATTCCAGAGTGAAATTTTATTATTTGCACATATTGTATTAAAAAGTAGATTGATTTAAAACATTTCGATTTCTAACGTACTACTAATGTACTATACTTGGGACGTGTACAGGTTTTATGTCTTTCTTTTGTGAGTGTGTGTGTTAGTAGAGGATAAGGTGTGTCATTATAAGGTTAACTGGTTTCATGTGTGGAAACTTAACTCATCCCTTTAATATCAACAAGAGTGTCTGTATACGTGGAGGTCTTGTGTAAAAACTTCAGAATTATATTGCAATGTTGTTGAGGCTTCAGTATAATGTGATTCTCCTTGCAAGTTTTAATGAAGACTGATATTTGTGCAAGCAGAGGTTCTCTCTTTCCTCTAGATTCACTTTAACATTTTTTTTTAGAATTGCCATTACACACCTATCTCGCTTGTGGTAACTATACTTCAAATGACAATTTAAGCACTCCATAGTGAAATATGATCATTTGCACATATATCAAAATAAAAGCTAGACGAATTTAAGATGTTTCAATTTCAAATGTACTACTAATGTACCATATTTAGGATGTGTACAGTTATATTGTGTAAGAACTGGGCCAGTATCACAAGTGAGATTTATATAGTACATTGTGTTGAGTCACTGGTCTTTGCACATTCACAGTCACACCATAAACGGGTCATACACATGACAGATTCAAAACAGCAACAAAACATTTATTGGATTGAATGTCTACTTAATGCAAAAGCAAACAAATATTGTGATAAGTTCTCTTCCTTTATTGGGAATAAAACACCTAATGGCAACAGAATCTCAACCAAATCAGAGAAACCCAGTTTGACAGAGACCCGATTTCTCCACATGAAGAATACGGAGTGAGGTTTACTATGTGGTAGTACGTCCACATGTAAGACGAGAAAAAAACGAGAACATTTTCATCCACACTACACGAATAGCGCATAATCAACTTGTATTTGTGATTCTTGATTATACGAATGACATCAATTCCTCTAGTTTACTGTTGGAATTCAAGGTGACTGCTGTAACTAACTAAAGACCGGTTGAATCACAGCGTTATATTACAAAACATCCTCAGTATTATAAACAGTCAGCTACCACTCAGTACAACGGCTGAAGGCTGGAGCCAATGCCATTTCAGTTCGGTCTAGTCAAGTGAACTGAAAACAAGTTAAGTGCAACATGCTGAAATGAAATGGAATTGGTCCCAGCCCTACACTTACATCGCCACTAAAGAAACTGCGTAACAGGTCATAAGTACATTTTTGTCAAAGTTCAGTCACATCATTAGAATCTATAAAGCGACATAGAGCACGTGTTTGTATCTAGCTGTACGTCTGATTAAATGGCTGTGTACTGTAGTGTATGGTGGACCAACTGTATTTAAAGGTCTGCCATTTATTCTCTTAGTCTTCATTCATTTTCTAGTAATCATAAATATATAGAACGGCGTTAATAGATCTAACCATTTATTACCAAGACCATTGGTTCTATACAATCAGCCTGTGTGCATTCACTACTGTAATGTAACGTGTGACCATGTTTCAGTGCAGTGTATAAACAGACCATTACAGAAAATGTGACCTAATCGTCAGAACGCAGCCATCCATCACTGCCTGGAAGAGAGTTATGTTACAATCCGTTCCTATGGTTACATTGAGCCAACACGAACATATTTCAGTCACCTAGGAAACCTGCCTGTACCTTCCCCTTCTGTTGTGCCAGGTGAACCAGATGGAGTAGAAGTTCCCATGTTTTTTAGATGCAAATCCATCCAGAGCTGGGCACAATGAGTCATTGAAAGGCAAAACATTGTGTCCAGGTTTCAGTTGCCAACTCTAAATAAGGCAATAAAAACCAGCATACAATCTCCCGCCCCTGGTTTTATTAATATACCTACGTCGTAATACAATGAAAAACTTGCTTGGGAGTTTGAGATGTTGCAGATCTTTAAGCCTTCTATAAGGCTTCAGCAATAGGCTGGTGTGTGCCAAACTCTAAAGTGCTCCCTGAAACTGTCAAAGCAAGTAGGATAAAATTGCCCCTAGAAACTGAATGGTGGCATATTTGATGGTTCTCCCAAAACAATACGAGTCTGCTTTGACAGACTCGTATTGGCTGATCTTAAGTCCTGCCTCACTCCAACTTTGGACCCACATCAGCTTGCCTATGGCCCTAACAGGTCTACTGAGGATGCCATCTCCACTACTGTCCAATCTTCCCAGACCCACCTGGACAAAACCTACACCTATTTGAGCATGCTGTTCTTAGATTTCAGCTCAGCATTCAATACAGTCATCCCCTCTAGGCTGGTTACCAAACTCCAATTGGACTCTAGACTTCCTAACCAACAGATCTCCGTCTGTCAGGTTTGACAACCTCACCTCCTCCATCCTGAACACCGGTGTCCCACAGGGCTGTGTGCTTAGCCCACTCTTGTACTCCCTTTTCACCCACACCCAATTCCTGGGTGTAAACATCTCCAACAAACTATCCTGGTCCCTCAACACCACAACCCTGGTCAAAAATGTGCATCCTATTCCTTTTTAAGGAAGTGCAAACTATTATATTTTAAGGAAGCTCAAGAGGACGCACCTATCTACTAACATCCTGGTAAACTTTTACCACTGCACGGTCGAGAGCATTCTAACCAACAGTGCCACAGTCTGGTACAACGGTTGCACTGTGGCCGACCGAAAGTCCCTGCAGCGGGTGGTGAAGCGCCAGCTCCCCGCCATCAAAGAACTCCAGCACAAGTGCTGTTTGCGGAGAGCGTGAGGCATATTCAGGGACCCCTCACACCGAGCCATAAACTGGTTGCCCTCTGCCATCAGACATGCTTTACAGATCTCTATTCACCAGCACCTGCAGGCTCAGGAACAGTTTCTTCACTACTGTTGCTAACATACTGAACTCTGAAACCCTTTCGGTAACCTTGCACTCAAACAGCTACTTGCCTGATGGCAACAAAGAAAACCAACATCCTTGTAAACTTTTACCGCTGCACGGTCGGGAGCATTCTAGTTGGTTAGAATGCTCTTGACAGTGCAGAAGTAAAAGTTTACAAGGATGTTGGTTTTCTTTGTTGACATTATAGCCATAAATAATTCTCACCTGAGGACATTACCTGTAGACACTACAAATACATTCATAGATATGACAGAGTCAGGGGGAAGTACTCTGATACTAAACATGTAAAACCAGTTCAGTAAGCAAATACACACACACAGACAGACTGAAGTGAAACAAAAGCAGGGAAGCATACACAATCAGCTATTGACATTGAATGTTGGTTCTATTCTATTCTTTCACATTTCAAATTTTTTACCAACCTCAAAAATGGACAAAGATTCATGGCTATACAGACTTAAATACGGCAAACTTGAGAATAAAAGTGAAGATGAAGATCTCGGACAAGGGACATCAGGAGTGGTGACTGTTAATAGAGCACACAGGGAAGCTGTGGGAGGAGGACATGACGCTGAGGGTGCTGGAGAACCTGAAGACTCACATCTAACCCAGCAGGACTACCTACAGCTGATGAAGATACTGGGAATCAGGCTCCCTGAGGGTGTCCTGACCCCAGATGTGATCAAGCAGGCTAACATGGAGAATACTATACAGGATGCCCAGGCAATCCTCACAGAACTGGAACACTTCCGTATTCGATTCAAAGTCATTCCTCGACTGAGCTGCCGTGAGATCAAAGACTTTCTGGCAATGAAAGATCATGTCCTTGCAATCACAAAATTACTCTTTTTTTACCAAGAGGATGATGAAAACTAGCGTAGGGAAAATTGGAGTGTGAACAAGACCCATACAGGCGGAGGGTTCAGACTGAGTGATAAGTACATCAGTGATACAGCCATCTCAACACCAGCAATGTACACCACAGCTGTCACCAGGAGCTGGACCAATTTGGAGGTGGGGAAGCTGTCTCCGATAGTGACTAAAGGAACTAAAGTGAATGTGAGAGACCTTGAGAGCAGAGAGTATTGTGATGAAACAAAGTTATGGGAGAAGAAATGCTCATCGGAGCATCAGAGGTTTGGAAAATTCTTCCAGAATAAAGCAGATGAGTTGGAAATGCTCAAGTTTTTTCATGAATCAAATCCGGTGGAACCAGAGTCCGGTGGAACCAGAACAACATCATACACTAAAAGTAACAAGGTGGAGTATGGGTTCCTCAGTGGTCAGTTGGACTTTCTAGCCAAAATACAGAAAAAAGGTGAGGCTGCTGACAAGAATAAATACAAGCAGAGGATAATCGAATGCAAAAGCACGGAAGGCGACATGGTTAATAATCTGTACACTATGACTTCCAATGGTGAAGCTGTAATAGACAGAACACACAAGTATTGCTATCAGGTCTACACCTACATGTACATTCTGAGTAAACAGACTGATTCACAGATGGAAGAGGCAGTCATGATTGTGAGACACTACCACCAGGGAGGGAAGCCACCCAGAGACATCCACTGGAGTTACCTGAAGATGGAGCCCGCTGTCCAGACTGAGATAGACAAATTGAGGATTTACTGTCAGACTGAGGCGTTGGCTTGCTATTTAGCGCTGCTCAAACTTATCTTCTTGAAAGAAACTTAACTTCCTTAGCTGGGATTTGAATATGTTTGATAGATACTGCAGTGACACTCATCTTTGCTGGGTCAGCTAGCTTTTTTGGCACCATTTAAAAATGACAATCCATGTTATATAGACTATTATTGGTACAACTCACATAAGTGATTTCTGGTAAGTGATGTACACTGCACCTGTTGTAGAAAAACTTTAGAGAATAAGTTAAGGAGTGGGTGAAGTAAAAATACTGTAATCTTTTCACTTCTCCAGGGTATATTTTTTGCTGAAGGGACAGTCATAAATGCCAGACGGAGATGCAGAATGTTGATTCTAGAATAAGTGTTTTCTTTCAATCATGAGAGGGTTTGTAACTACTGATTGAGTGGTGTTTAGTAAGATTGTAATCTGAATGGCTATTGCTTGACCTCTCTTTGGTTAAAGTGGGTCTTACTTTATGGCCCATAGCAGGAAGGGGAGTTGACCAGGTTTCATGTCTTTCTTTTGTGTGTGTGTGTGTTAGTAGTGGATAAGGTGTGTCATGTGTGGTTAAAGAAAACTCCTCCCTTTAATACCAACAAGAGTGTCTTTATATATTGAGGTTTTTGTGTTGAGATTTCAGAATTATATGGCAATGTTGTTGAGGCTTCAGTATAATGTGATTCTCCTTGCAAGTTTTAATAAATACTGATAATTGTGCAAGCAGAGGTTCTCTCTTTTTTCCTTCAGATTCACTTTAAATGTTTTTTTAATTGCCATTTAACACCTTTCTCACTTGTGGAAACTATACTTTAAATGACAATTTAATCACTCCATAGTGAAATTTGCACATATATCAAAATAAATAACAGCTAGATGAATTTAAGATGTTTTGATTTCAAACATACTACTAATGTACCATATATAGGATGTGTACAGTTATATTGTGTAAGAACTGGGCCAGTATCACAAGTGAGATTTATATAGTACATTGTGTTGAGTCACTGGTCTTTGCACATTCACATTCACACCATAAACGGGTCATACACATGACAGATTCAAAACAGCAACAAAACATTTATTGGATTGAATGTCTACTTAATGCAAAAGCAAACAAATATTGTGATAAGTTCTCTTCCTTTATTTGGGAGTAAAACACCTAATGGCAACAGAATCTCAACCAAATCAGAGAAACCCAGTTTGACAGAGACCTCGATTTCTCCACATAACTGAAGCATACGGAGTGAGGTTTACTATGTGGTAGTACGTCCATATGTAAGATGAGTTGGTACTACTGCAATCTCGCTGTCAAGGGTCCACGGTAACAAATATCTTAAGTACACCAGAAAGACGAGAAAAAAACGAAAACATTTTCATCCACACTTCACGAATAGCGCATAATCAACTTGTATTTGTGATTCTTGATTATACGAATGACATCAATTCCTCCAGTTTACTGTTGGAATTCAAGGTGACTGCTGTAACTAACTAAAGACCGGTTGAATCACAGCGTTATATTACAAAACATCCTCAGTATTATAAACAGTCGGCTACCACTCAGTACAACGGCTGGAGGCTGGAGCCAATGCCATTTCAGTTCGGTCTAGTCAAGTGAACTGAAAACAAGGTAAGTGCAACATGCTGAAATGAAATGGAATTGGTCCCAGCCCTACACTGACAACGCCAGTAAAGAAACTGCGTAACAGGTCATATTTTACAATTGCTACAAATTCCTGGGTGTCCACATCTCCAACAAACTATCCTGGTCCCCAACACCACAACCCTGGTGAAAAATGTGCATCCTATTCCTTTTTAAGGAAGCGCAAACTATTCTATTTTAAGGAAGCTCAAGAAGACGCACCTATCTACTAACATCCTGGTAAACTTTTACCACTGCACGGTCGAGAGCATTCTAACCAACAGTGCCACAGTCTGGTACAACGGTTGCTCTGTGGCCGACCGAAAGTCCCTGCAGCGGGTTGTGAAGCGCCAGCTCCCCGCCATCAAAGAACTCCAGCACAAGTGCTGTTTGCGGAGAGCGTGAGGCATATTCAGGGACCCCTCACACCGAGCCATAAACTGGTTGCCCTCTGCCATCAAACATGCTTTACAGATCTCTATTCACCAGCACCTGCAGGCTCAGGAACAGTTTCTTCACTACTGTTGCTAACATACTGAACTCTGAAACCCTTTCGGTAACCTTGCACTCAAACAGCTACTTGCCTGATGGCAACAAAGAAAACTAACATCCTTGTAAACTTTTACCGCTGCATGGTCGGGAGCATTCTAGTTGGTTAGAATGCTCTTGACTGTGCAGAAGTAAAAGTTTACAAGGATGTTGGTTTTCTTTGTTGACATTATAGCCATAAATAATTCTCACCTGAGGACATTACCTGTAGACACTACAAATACATTCATAGATATGACAGAGTCAGGGGGAAGTACTCTGATACTAAACATGTAAAACCAGTTCAGTAAGCAAACACACACACATAGACAGACTGAAGTGAAACAAAAGCAGGGAAGCATACACAATCAGCTATTGACATTGAATGTTGGTTCTATTCTATTCTTTCACATTTCATTTTTTTTTACCAACCTTAAAAATGGACAAAGATTCATGGCTATACAGACTTAAATACGGCAAACTTGAGAATAAAAGTGAAGATGAAGATCTGGGACAAGGAACATCAGGAGTGGTGACTGTTAATAGAGCACACAGGGAAGCTGTGGGAGGAGGACATGACGCTGAGGGTGCTGGAGAACCTGAAGACTCACATCTAACCCAGCAGGACTACCTACAGCTGATGAAGATACTGGGAATCAGGCTCCCTGAGGGTGTCCTGACCCCAGATGTGATCGAGAAGGCTAACATGGAGAATACTATACAGGATGCCCAGGCAATCCTCAGAGACCTGGAACACTTCCGTATTCGATTCAAAGTCATTCCTCGACTGAGCTGCCGTGAGGTCAAAGACTTTCTGGCAATGAAAGATGATGTCCTTGCAATCACAAAAATCCTCTTTTTTTACCAAAAAAATTGAAAATTGGAGTGTGAACAAGACCCATACAGGCGGAGGGTTCAGACTGAGTGATAAGTACATCAGTGATACAGCCATCTCAACACCAGCAATGTACACCACAGCTGTCACCAGGAGCTGGACCAATTTGGAGGTGGGGAAGCTGTCTCCGATAGTGACTAAAGGAACTAAAGTGAATGTGAGAGACCTTGAGAGCAGAGAGTATTGTGATGAAACAAAGTTATGGGAGAAGAAATGCTCATCGGAGCATCAGAGGTTTGGAAAATTCTTCCAGAATAAAGCAGATGAGTTGGAAATGCTCAAGTTTTTTCATGAATCAAATCCGGTGGAACCAGAGTCTGGTGGAACCAGAACAACATCATACACTAAAAGTAACAAGGTGGAGTATGGGTTCCTCAGTGGTCAGTTGGACTTTCTAGCCAAAATACAGAAAAAAGGTGAGGCTGCTGACAAGAATAAATACAAGCAGAGGATAATCGAATGCAAAAGCACGGAAGGCGACATGGTTAATAATCTGTACACTATGACTTCCAATGGTGAAGCTGTAATAGACAGAACACACAAGTATTGCTATCAGGTCTACACCTACATGTACATTCTGAGTAAACAGACTGATTCACAGATGGAAGAGGCAGTCATGATTGTGAGACACTACCACCAGGGAGGGAAGCCACCCAGAGACATCCACTGGAGTTACCTGAACATGGAGCCCGCTGTCCAGACTGAGATAGAAGAATTGAGGATTTACTGCCAGACTGAGGCGTTGGCTTGCTATTTAGCGCTGCTCAACCTTATCTACGTGAAAGAAACTTAACTTCCTTAGCTGGGATTTTAATAAGTTTGATAGATACTGCAGATCCACTCATCTTTGCTGGGTCAGTAAGCTTCTTTTGGCACCATTTAAAAATGACAACCCATGTTATATAGATGCCCTCAGCAGAACACATTATTGGTACAACTCACTTAAGCGATTTTTGGTAAGTGATGTACACTGCACCTGTTGTAGAAAAACTTTAGAGGATAAGTTAAGGAGTGGGTGAATGAAAAATACTGTAATCTTTTCACTTCTCTGTTATATTTTTTGCTGAAGGGACAGTCATAAATGCCAGACGGAGATGCAGAATGTTGATTCTAGACTAAGTGTTTTCTTTCAATCATGAGAGGGTTTGTAACTACTGATTGAGTGGTGTTCTTTAAGATTGTAATCTGAATGACTATTGACCTTGACCTCTCTTAGGTTAAAGGGGGACTTAGTATATGACCGATAGCAGGAAGGGTAATTAGGGGTGGGAGACCAGGTTTCATGTCTTTCTTTTGTGTGTGTGTGTGTGTGTGTTAGTGATGGGTCGCTCTAAGAGCCGGCTCTAGAAGGTGAACGATGGGAGCCGGCTCGCCGAACCTCTTAATTTATTAATTGGATATAAATAATCCAAAAATGTAAATGAATAGAATAAAGTAATCATAGAATGAAAATAAAAATTAAAAAACATATGCCTAATCGCTCAAGCAGACACAAATTTTTTCTGACTGTGCCCAGCCTTACCTGTTGCACCTGTCAATCAAACACAGTGTCAACCAATGAAGCAAAGCTATGTGGGGGTCTAGTCAACAGACAAGTCAACTGACACATTGACGACTTAGCATCTCAGCCACAAGACAACGGACAGCTGTTAATCGGAAAATGAATCGAAAACTATTATAATTATAAAGCTAAGTGTAAAATGTGCCTAAATAAAATCTCCCATAAAGCCGGGTTTACCCACAATGTACATCGCCATATGCGAACTGTGCACCCAACTGTAAAGTGATAGTGGGCATGCTAGTGATAGTGGTGTATTTGTATTTGATATGGTGCAATATTGTGTTATGCTGTTCAGGTTTTATATGTTATAAAAGGTTAGATTAATATGCATGTTGTTTATAAACATTAAAGTTATATTTTAAACACAAATGTTTAATAATGTTTTTTCCATAACCGTCTAATGACTTTTTAGGAGTAATTTTAGGTGTAATTTAGACCGGAGTCTAAAACATACCAGTCAATAGTTGTACTTTCAAATCGGGCTAAGCCCCCGGTGTTTATTCGGGCTAAGCCCCCGGTGTTTATTCGGGCTAAGCCCCCGGTGTTTATTCACGCTGGTTTTCTGCTTTTAACACAAAAACGAACATTCGCACTGTTTTTTTAAAAGAGCCGTTTTGGCGCCAAAAGAGCCGACTCACTGAAAAGAGCCAGAATGCCCATCACTAGTGTGTGTTAGTAGTGGATAAGGTGTGTCATTATTAGGTTAACTGGGATCATGTGTGGAAACAAAACCCCTCCCTTTAGTACCATCAAGAGTGTCTGTATACGTGGAGGTTTTGTGTAAAGACTTCAGAATTATATTGCAATGTTGTTGAGGCTTCAGTATAATGTGAGTCTCCTTGCAAGTAATTAATAAATACTGCTATTTGTGCAAGCAGAGGTTCTCTCTTCTTTCCTTCAGATTCACTTTAAATGTTTTTTTAGGAATGCCATTACACACCTTTCTCACTGGTGGAAACTATACTTCAAATTACAAAATTTAAGCAGTCCATAATGTAATATGATCATTTGCACATATATCAAAATAAATAAAAGCTAGACGAATTTAAGATGTTTTGATTTCAAACATACAACTAATGTACCATACTTAGGATGTGTACAGTTATATTGTGTAAGAACTGGGCCAGTATCACAATTGAGATTTATATAGTACATTGTTTTGAGTCACTGGTCTGCACATTCACATCATAAACTGGTCATACACATGACAGATTCAAAACAGCAACAAAACATTTATTGGATTGAATGTCTTAATGCAAAAGCAAACAAATATTGTGATAAGTTCTCTTCCTTTATTTGGGAATAAAACACCTAATGGCAACAGAATCTCAACCAAATCAGAGAAACCAAGTTTGACAGAGACCCGATTTCTCCACATAACTGAAGCATACGGAGTGAGGTTTACTATGTCGTAGTACGTCCATATGTAAGATGAGTTGGTACTACTGCAATCTCGCTGTCAAGGGTCCACGGTAACAAATATTTTATGTACACCAGAAAGACGAGAAAAAAACGAAAACATTTTCATCCACACTTCACGAATAGCGCATAATCAACTTGTATTTGTGATTCTTGATTATACGAATGACATCAATTCCTCCAGTTTACTGTTGGAATTCAAGGTGACTGCTGTAACTAACTAAAGACCGGTTGAATCACAGCGTTATATTACAAAACATCCTCAGTATTATAAACAGTCGGCTACCACTCAGTACAACGGCTGGAGGCTGGAGCCAATGCCATTTCAGTTCGGTCTAGTCAAGTGAACTGAAAACAAGTTAAGTGCAACATGCTGAAATGAAATGGAATTGGTCCCAGCCCTACACTTACAACGCCACTAAAGAAACTGCGTAACAGGTCATAAGTACATTTTGGTCAAAGTTCAGTCACATCATTAGAATCTATAAAGCGACATAGAGCACGTGTTTGTATCTAGCTGTACGTCTGATTAAATGGCTGTGTACTGTAGTGTATGGTGGACCAACTGTATTTAAAGGTCTGCCATTTATTCTCTTAGTCTTCATTCATTTTCTAGTAATCATAAATATATAGAACGGCGTTAATAGATCTAACCATTTATTACCAAGACCATTGGTTCTATACAATCAGCCTGTGTGCATTCACTACTGTAATGTAACGTGTGACCATGTTTCAGTGCAGTGTATAAACAGACCATCACAGAAAGTGTGACCTAATCGTCAGAACGCAGCCATCCATCACTGCCTGGAAGAGAGTTATGTTACAATCCGTTCCTATGGTTACATTGAGCCAACACGAACATATTTCAGTCACCTAGGAAACCTGCCTGTACCTTCCCCTTCTGTTATGCCAGGTGAACCAGATGGAGTAGAAGTTCCCATGTTTTTTAGATGCAAATCCATCCAAAGTTGGGCACATTGAGTTATTGAAAGGCAAAACATTGTGTCCAGGTTTCGGTTGCCAACTGTAAATAAGGTATTTATTTACAGATGGCAATAAAAACCAGCATACAATCTTTTCCCCCCCGGTTTTATTAATATACCTACGTTGTAATACAATGAAAAACTTGCTTGGGAGTTTGAGATGTTGCAGATGTTTAAGCCTTCTATAAGGCTTCAGCAATAGGCTGGTGTGTGCCAAACTCTAAAGTGCTCCCTGAAACTGTCAAAGCAAGTAGGATAAAATTGCCCCTAGAAACTGAATGGTGGGATATTTGATGGTTCTCCCAAAACAGTTAACAGGTTTTTGATTTGAAGTTAAGTAGTAGTAGAAGTAAGTTATGATCCTAGATCAGTTTCTAAGGGCAATACCGAACCAAAGCGCCAAAAGAATCTGAGGTGACATCAGATCACATGGGAAGCAGGTGGTCGTCACACTCTGGCTCCTCCTCCGGCTCTGTGGACACACCGCTGTATGTGGGTGGTTGCTCTTCAGGGCCCCGCGTCCGACACACAAAATTACATCCATCCTGAGAGAGAATAAGAGTTAGGACTGACCAAGCCCACAAAGAACACCTGTGCTCTGAAGTAATGGAGACTATACTTATGGTACACAACCCAGACACCAAATACACACATTTAGCCACAACTTCAGAATCACACATCCACCCGTTAACTCTCATCCGACCCACCCGTTAACTCTCATCCGACCCACCCGTTAACTCTCATCCAATCCACTCGTTTACTCTCATCCAATCCACCCATTAACTCTCATCCAATCCACCCGTTAACCCTCATCCAAACAACCCGTTAACCCTCATCCAAACAACCCGTTAACTCTTATCCAAAGCCTTGTTATGGATCAACCACTAATCCCCACCAACACTCACCGCTGCCAGGTTGCCAACATGCGTCCAGAAGTAATAGTTGGGGAACTGCTCCACGCCTTTGGCTCCAACAATCAACCTCTGGTAGAGGAATCCTCCGATGAGATATACTGACAAGAGGACAAACCCACTGGAGCAGAAGGGAATTGATAAACAAATGCCAATTGGTGACTACTACAACATTTAACGTGATAATCATTCAGTTCTTGGCACAAAGGGAATAAGAGACCCTTATCAAAGCAAATACAATTAGAAAAATATGACCGCTCATGTTCTGTTTTTCTCTTAATCTGCTCTACTTGAATTGTTGTGACTGATCTATTTCATAGGGTATAGAGTGTGTGTTGTAGAGACTGTAGTGGATAGTGTATGGAGGCCTTATGCTGCAATATAAATGCTTTAGAGAATAGGTGCGAGTGAGAATATCTGTACTGACGTGTGTGTTTGTGTGTGTGTATTCTGGGCACCCACATTATGAGTATTATGGAACCGGCACTGAGCTGGGAAGGCAGAGCAGGACAAACGACACTGGAGTCAAGTTCAAACAGATAGAAACAGTCCCTCTCCTTGTCCCTGTCCTCCAGCACCACCCGCAGTGTACCCTGCCACGGACAAAACAGGAAGGACTAATAAATGAAAGTAAAAGAGGTTGTATATGAAACAGACAGGGTTAGAGGGAACTTCACAACTTCACTGGTGTTGAAACTGGTGGAATCGATGAGCACATAGTGAGATATCAGGATGAACGGCCTCGCTCAAACTTCAGCTTTAACCGAGGACACGTGTCAGTGTGACATGGGGATGGCAGTGGTAGATCGGAATGACAGTTTGAAACAACAATCATCTGTAGACGTTGTCAAATGACCCCAACCCTCCCCTCTCACCGCGGCAACGTTTCTGTTGCATGAGATCATGACGATGGCCTTCCTCATCTCCTGGGAACAGTGGCCATCATATTTGGACCCGTTCCTGTAGATCAGCATCACCCAGTCACCTGTAGGGGGAGTCAGGGAGCAATGTGAGTGAGAGGATGTTCATGGAAACAGCAAGAGCACCACTATATGGCCGTGCTCATATTAAAACCAGACTTGCCCACCACAAGACGTTATCAAAGTTGAGGATGAAATCCCCGGTGTGCTTACTTCCTCCAATAGCCTGTGTTACAGTGTACAGGCCAATCACGGTCTCCGTTTCTTTCCCATTCTGATCGATCTGAACAAGCCCAGCTCCTGGCGTTTTCCCCGCATCACCACACACCTGGAACTGATATCTGTAGCTCTCCTTGCCATTTTTCTCTTCCACTGAAAAACTGTTGCCAAGAAAGCCCGTACAAAAACACTGATGTAAAGTGATTCATATGACATTCATGCTGAAGACTCAAATGAAAACTCTTGGGTAAGCGAGTCTTCAACCGTGCCCCAACTGCTGATCAAGTGACTTTTTATGATAGATAAAAATATATATAATTTAATATTCTACCCAAGCCACAAATGTGAGTGTAGCTAAAGAGTCTTAGTTTGCAGCTTATTGATAGTTGCACCGAGGTGTCTAAATAATATCAACAACAATATCAAAAACATTTATATATAAACACATTATATTACTGAATTGGGAGTCTATCACCTAGTCACCTTGTGGGTGAGCCGTATGTCAATAAAAGACAAATTTACTGATACATTTTTACACAAACAATAAAACACTGAACAGTTCATGTTTGTTGCTTAATGGATGCTAATTATGGTGCCTATGGTAGATTGTCAGACACTCTTAGACCAACTTAAAATCTTTATGGTAAACATAGCTACTAAAGTTTGCCGTCCATGACCTTTCGGTCATCGATTTCAAACTAACAAGTAGTAAAACACTCAGTACTAACTTCTGGTTTGTTAGCGGCTCTAAAAGACGGAGGACATTCACTTCTTTGGGGGACTCTGAGAACAGTTTACACCTCTTGATGTTGTCACTGGCCTGACCTCCACAGACCAACAGCACCAGCTGAACAGCCAGAACTAATAGGGACACACGCACCGCTGCATGTGGGAGGGGTATGCACACCTGGGGGGAAATAGTAGAACATTTAAATGCTACACTTACAAAACAATACTAGTCCATTCCACTACACAATAGACACGTTTTGATGAAAACCTGGTACTTTGTAATTCTGAAGTGACATCAGATCTTGTAATATTCCTACTGGAATAAATGATGATGCAGTATTTTGTCACAGTACCATTTTCAGATAAGCTTACATCACATGAGTCAAACAATACACGCATGACTGCAGAAGTGCAGACAGATGATGTAGCAAAGCCTAACAGTCTGTGCTGGATGCAGGAAATGAAACTGTCCCGCCATCTTGACTCAAACACTCCTGACCTACCAATGTTCAAGAGACTGAATGGTTGCGGGAGCGCTTAAGGCAAAACTGTAACATAAAATAAATTTCGACCTGAACATAAATGACACAAACGAGCTTAATAAGACTGAGGCGAACATGTTTTTACCAACTCAACAGCTGTCGTTGAAACTTTTGGAAACATCTCAGACCGTTCTGCATTCTGAACACAGCCCTCACCTTGGCTCATGTAGAGATAAACACTTTTAAACATACCTTCATTCTCCTCTGACAGGAATACATGTGATGTCAGCTAACTATTCCTCCCCAGTGTAGCCAAGGAAGAGTGTAGGTGGAAGTAGCCAGCGAGCTAGCTAACCAAAGTGGGACAGTGTGTGCCCTGTTTTGAAATGCAACAGACTTAGCACCTGGCTAATTTTCGAGGACGTTGTTATACACAAAAAAGTTCGTCAAGCCCCACTATTAAATTAACTTTTATTGGAACGGTTTGCGCTGTGAAATCGTAACGCGGGTTACGTCCAATGTTACTTTATCACGTTAGAATGCGAAACACGGAAGTGAAACTACACAAGCAAAAACATGCGCAGAGATGTTCCAGGAAGACGACGTCTCTCGCTAAGACACGCCCCTACTGTCATGTTTTATCTGGGCGGGGCGGTGCGGGGGGGGGGCGTGGCGGGGCGGGGGGGCGGGGCATTGATTCAAAAGCCCATTGAAAAACAGTGTATACAATTAATGGTAAACTTAAGTGGCCCATCTGTGAAATCAGTCAATCATGCAGCAACAAATAATGTTTCGGGATGTCTCCCTCCCTGTCTTTCGGTCACCCTGGCCATTTAAGGACCCCTTGGCCGTATCCACAGCAACCAGAATCACACAGCTGGGAACTACAAAACACAACAAAAATGTGTTAAATGTAAATTCATTGTAATTTGACTTTCCAGCTTAGTTTTATTTAGTTTCAAGTGACTAATATATGAACTAACATTGTGCATTGTTGTTTTTCTAGATGATTTGAGTTTCAACAGATTTAAAAAACAAAGTGTTTACGTGTGCCGCCTTATAATAGCTACAAGCCAACTATTTACCAGAGTTGCTTTGCTTCTTAAAGAGACCAATACAGACTAGAATTCTTTGTCCCTTTCTTCCCAAACATGGGTGTGTGTTGTCTCGTTGGTGATTGCTCTTAGAACGATCTCCTCCACCCTAACCAGTCAGGCTTTAAATAGGTCACTCTGCCCAGACAGCTGCCTACCATACAAATCTCAAACTCAACAAAATATAACTTTTCTTTTCCTGGGAAGACCTGTCTACTTCAAGACCTCTCCACCCCGATAGCCATTTTTAGGGTTTCACCCTCTCTGAGTGCATGGACCTTGGCGTGACAATGAACAACACCCTGTGGTTCTCTGCAAACATTAGGGTGACTCACTCCTTTAAACGGCACAAGTCCTAATCCAGACGTTATATTTTCTCTTATAAAATATCTTAATATTATTTAGTACTGACAAAATCAGAGAGCCACAAAGGAAGCGGAGGCAATTTGGTGCATAGTGGAGTTGAGGGAATATGACTTGTCTATTGTTTAGTCACAACTCTCCACCTAATACAGACACTTGTCAGCTCATGTCTAGAGGTTAGAGTGTTGGTGCAGTAAAAAAAATACAATAATCATTTTGAACCCCAAATCATCAATTATTTTTTGATATTTCAGTGATAATTCCCATTCCAATGATTCCTTATTAAAATGACTCCTTGCCTTTATGAATAATTGCTATTTGTAGTGAATCCGACCAATAGAATTTGACAGTACACATGACCTACATAAAAGATTCCTCTTCCTGTCATTGCCCAATCCTGTTACTGTGTTCCTAAGAACCAGCTTTCTCTTTTTTTATGGTCCATCCCTCCCAACTGGTTGGGATAGATTGTGTTTGTTCGCTAATATCCCTGTGTTCTCACTCCTCTCCCCAACGCCCCTCCCCCTTCCTTCCTTAGTTTACTCTCCTTACCTGACTTTAATGTGTGCTGTGCAGACACACCCGGCTAGCAGGCGTAAACCAATCACAGTACAGAGTGAGACAACCAAGAGGTGTACTTCCTGTGTTTGCTGAGAAAGGAATGGGGCTGGAGAGAGACGAGTGAGTTGAACAACTTTATTCAGGGGTCAACAACAGTTACAGATCCCGCTAGTGTGGGAGGGGAGAGAACCAATTGATCTGTGGGGCACAGTCGATCGATACCTCTGTTCGTTATTAACTTTGGCTGTGGAGACAAGACAGGGAGAAGCACAAGAGGAAGATAAGTGTAAATCTGCTCAGACTTGTTTGGGAATTTGAGTGGGGAAAGGAGGAGGGGTGAAACAAAAAGAGAGAGAGAGAAGAGGCAGAAGGGAGAGGTTGAGGCGTAAAAATGTATTTTTTCCCCCGAGGAGACAAACAGAACGAGAAGAAAACATACACAAAGAATGACATATTTTCACGATTGAATTTGAAGTTGTAGTTTTGGCGAGAAGGGAGGAATGCGTGTGTTACACAATACATGTTAGTTCACAGTCTTGAAGTGAGTGATACTTAGAGACCAGAGCTCCACAACACTTACTTAGGTAAGTCCCTCAGATCTCTTTACAGTTTTATTTCAGTTTATCTATGCCTCTGTGAACCCGTTGTAAAGCGCTATCACCGATTCATGATTAATTTGTCTGGTGGGTGATTGGGACATGCACATGGTGCGTTTATGGTGGGTGAAAGGTGTGCTTCAGAGTGAGATGTGTTGATTTATGTTACGGGAGCTGTTCTGGCTTGTCCCGGGTTATGCAAAAAAAAAAAATCAGTATTCCAACCTTTGACATGATCTGTATGTTGTTGTTTTCAGTAAAAATGTGTATTTCACCAAACTAAGGCAGTGTAATGTATTGAGTTAGAGGATATTAAATTACACTGTTGGCTTTTGTGGATTTTTTTTTAAGTGAAATTTGGTCAGACCCAAAGTTGCAACCAGTTGCTTCAAACTGGTCGGATAAGCACATTGCAGCCTGTGATTCTTATCATTATAGCTCCCAGTTATAACACACAACTGTTGTAAAGTCAACTATGGTATAAGCACATCTTTGTAATTGGCAGGTATTCTTTTTCTATTTCAATAGTTATATTGAATGTATTATAATACTATGTTGTTGATGGTGAAGATACTATACCATTTATCAGCTTCAGATCTTCTGGGTCAGAGGGGGGAGTAACGCCCTCCTAACTATTTTCAATCATCCAAACATTCAATCAGTGTTTGAAAGTGACAATACTAGAAATTATGTTAATGACCAAATGTAAACATCTTTCAGGCCCTGAAAAGCATGTTACCATGGGGACCAGACGCCCCCCTCGGAACCCCATTGACAAATTTAATCCATCCAATCAAAGCACTTTTGACCGGAACCTTCAGCCAATCAGCCGGATCTCCAGAGAAACTAGCCCTAGATCTGGAACTATGGACCGGATGGATACGGAAAGAGAGAGAATTAGAGAGGAGGAATGGAGGAGAGAAAGATTGAAGGACAAAAATAGAAATAGAGAAACAGAGATGGAACTTGTACTGAGAGAGAAGGATCGTGCCCCTGGATTTAGAGTAAGACAGGAGGACAAGGAATGGAGAGAAAGGAGAGAGTTAGAAAGAAGAATCAACGGAAGACGTACTTCTAATCTTGAGGTCTGGAAGGACCGGGAGACAGAACAGGAAACAAAGAAAGGAGACACATTTCCCAGAATGACAATGCATATCAAAGACAGAGACAGAAGAATAAGTCAATTTTTAGCAAAAGATGTAGGGAAGGAAGGAACTAAATTGTTAGTGAGACAGAAGGGAACAGAGATAGATTATAGGGATAGTGAACGAGAGAGAGAAGCAAACCTACTGCGGTACAAAGATGCAGAGAGAGACCTACTAAGGTACAGAGATAGGGGAAGGGAGAAGGAAAGAGTCAGGGCAAAGGAGGAGGGAGAGAAAAATGGAGGGAGGCCCAAGGATGGTGAGACCGTGAGATGGAGGGAAGGAGAAGCAAGGCCGGGTTTTAGAGAGCGGAGAGAGAGGGACTCAGAGGGCAATGACCTGTGGGGCAAAATGGAGAGATCTGTAGATGGAGTGAGAGAGAGGCCAATATTAAGCAAAAGTGAAAGAGAGGAAAGATTTACTCTGTTACCGAAAAGGAAAGATGGAAATACCCAGAGTGATTCAGAGAGAGGTGACAAGGATAAGAGAGAAGGAAGGAGAGAGGGGAGTAGAGAAGGAAGTAACGGAGGCCAGGGGGTAACCCGAAGTGAGGGAGACAGTGATGAAGAGAAGAGGAGGAAGAGAGTGAGAGATGACAACAGAGAAGACAATTATAAACACAGTAAAAGTGAGGGGGACGATGGGTGTGCAGACTGGGAGGGGTTGAGGAAGAAAGAGAGGGAGATACAGAGATGGATAGAAGGGAAAATGTACCAAGAGAAGGATGGTGAGAGGGAGTCTGAGAGACAAAGTGCGAGAGATCGGGACAGAGACGAGCTTAGAGGGAGGGACGGGCTGAGAGAGAACAGGGACGGGATGAGAGAGAGGGATGGGGTGAGAGAGAGGGACCAGGTGAGAGAGAGGGACCAGGTGAGAGAGAGGGCAAGGGTGAGAGAGAGGGATGGGGTGAGAGAGTGGGAAGGGATGAGAGAGAGGGACCGGGTGAGAGAGAGGGACGGGATGAGAGAGAGGGATGGGGTGAGAGAGTGGGAAGGGATGAGAGAGAGGGACCGGGTGAGAGAGAGGGACGGGATGAGAGAGAGGGACGGGGTGAGAGAGTGGGAAGGGATGAGAGAGAGAGACCGGGTGAGAGAGAGAGACCGGGTGAGAGAGAGAGACCGGGTGAGAGAGAGGGACGGGGTGAGAGAGAGGGACAGACGAGAGATCAGAACAAAAGACAGAAGGGACCCAGAAAAAGAGAGGGATGGAACACAACCTTGGGTGAAAGGAGAGAAAGGTGAGCAGATGGAGCTAGAAAGAATTCCCCACTGGGAGAGATACCCCCAAAGGGAGGAAGAAGAGAAGAGATGCAAGGAGACGCATATCAGAGAGAGAAATCCCAATAGGACGAGGAGAGCAGACAGAGAGACAGATCCCAATAAGACGAGGAGAGCCGACAGAGAGACAGATCCCAATATGACGAGGAGAGCAGACAGAGAGACAGATCCCAATATGACGAGGAGAGCAGACAGAGAGACAGATCCCAATATGACGAGGAGAGCAGACAGAGAGACAGATCCCAATATGACGAGGAGAGCAGACAGAGAGACAGATCCCAATATGACGAGGAGAGCCGACAGAGAGACAGATCCCAATATGACGAGGAGAGCAGACAGAGAGACAGATCCCAATATGACGAGGAGAGCAGACAGAGAGACAGATCCCAATATGACGAGGAGAGCAGACAGAGAGACAGATCCCAATATGACGAGGAGAGCCGACAGAGAGACAGATCCCAATATGACGAGGAGAGCAGACAGAGAGACAGATCCCAATATGACGAGGAGAGCAGACAGAGAGACAGATCCCAATATGACGAGGAGAGCAGACAGAGAGACAGATCCCAATATGACGAGGAGAGCAGACAGAGAGACAGATCCCAATAAGACGAGGAGAGCAGACAGAGAGACAGATCCGAATATGACGAGGAGAGCAGACAGAGAGACAGATCCCAATAAGACGAGGAGAGCAGACAGAGAGACAGATCCCAATATGACGAGGGGAGCAGACAGAGAGACAGATCCCAATAAGACGAGGAGAGCCGACAGAAGGAGTGAATGGATAAATAAGCCAGACCCAAAAGTTCTGACACAAGTCCAGAGCAGTGGCGAGGGGAGCAGTGATATAGAGGATGAGACACAATACCAAAGGGAAAGTCAAGAAAACAATGAGTCAGAAGAGGGAACAGATGATGACGCTGACAGAGAGCCCCGTGAAAGAGGGGAAAAAGATAGAGTCCGGGCCGGAGAGGACCAAGAGAAGGAGATCCCGAAGCGTCCAGGGCAGAGGAAGATGTGGTTAGAACCACAGAGGGATCGATATAACCCTTCAGAGGGTAATTTAGTAGGGAGAGAAAGAGACACACACACTGGTAAACAAAAAGAGAAGCAAAAAGAACAAGACACATTTGTGGAAACAGAGTCCCGGCAACAGCGATCTGGGGAGAGACTTGGGGGGAAACAGAGAATGTTTAAAGACAGCGGAAGAAGCACTGAAACACTGGAGTGCGTGAAGCTAGGACCAGAGGAAGAAATGGAGACAGTAATAGAGATAGAGTTGAATGTGGATGGAGACGAAGACATAGATACCCGGGCATGGATCGATAGCAGCGAAGAGGAATTCCAGGCTGATGATGATGAAATGACGGAAGAAACCCGGCCTCGTAAGACTGAGACGGAGAGAGGAAGTGTGCCCGATAATACCGAGGACAGGGACATGGATGAAAGAGGAAGTTACAGGCACGCACACCCGGAGAACCAGGAAGACAGTGAGAAAGAGCTGGAAGGAGAGATGGAGAGAATGCCTTCCACAGACGACGGCTTTGTTACCGTGTCCAGTGGTGGAGAAGAGGAATTTGAGGACTGCAAGGATTTCTGGGAAAGTGAACTGGAGCGAAGTAGAGGGAGAAGATATGAGAGTGAGAGGGAAAGAACAGATGATGGTAAGCTGCAGGATGCTACAGTGGTGGGTGAGGGAAAAGGAAAGAAACCCTCCACGTACATGTTCTGTGTGATTGGACAAACACTCCCCAAGTCAAACCCCAATCAGACAGAAGCTCTGGGGGACATAGAACCAGAGGGGACCAATCAAAATCCTGGTCATGGTCATAGTGGCAGCAGTGACATCACCCAGTTCCCTGATGAGGACTTTCTGAAAGATGGTGATCCAGACGCAGAGGAAGAGAGAAGAAAAGAGAGAGACGTGACAAAGAAGGAGAGCGTGGATACAAAAGAGGACTTCGTAGTGGACGTTAGTCACACCACCTTAGAGGCAGGAGGCAAAGAACTGCTAATAGTCAAAGAGGAGAACTCAAACATCAACACGACCACCCGAAGGGACTCACAGACTGAAATACTCCTCAGAGAGTGGAGGGAAAAACAGAAGGAATACACACAAACCACAGACACAAGGGCCGCTGAACCCGAGATAAGTCCATCCTCACACCACAGTGGAGAGGATGACCACAGTGAGACGTCTGCAACCGTTCACGTCACCTCAGACAAGAGTCTTGAGGAGGCAGTGGCCATACGGCTTAAAAGCAGAGCCTTGGGCCCATCGGAGGCTGCTAAAATCCTCTCTCAGGCCCCACACGTGAAGTGGGCCAACAACGTGTTGAGCAAGATCCTCGGCCGCTCCGAGGCCTCCGCCAATGACAACCCACAGCCAGAGTCACAGGGAGGTCAAGAGGTCATCTGCGAGAAAGAGGGCAAGGAGAGTTCAAAAGAGGCAGTAGCATCGATCGCCGTGGCCACGGGTCAGAAGCAGACGACGCGTTCGATGACGGAACCAGGGGAGGGGGAGGATACCACAGGTATGGGGGAGACACTAGCAGATGTGCATGCTGAGGCTTTCACTCCTATGTATGGTGATGACACGCCCACAGACACTGTGTATGGTGATGACACGCCCACAGACACTGTGTATGGTGATGACACGCCAACAGACACCATGTATGGTGATGACACGCCCACAGACACTGTGTATGGTGATGACACGCCCACAGACACTGTGTATGGTGATGACACGCCAACAGACACCATGTATGGTGATGACACGCCCACAGACACTGTGTATGGTGATGACAAGCCCACAGACACTGTGTATGGTGATGACACGCCCACAGACACTATGTATGGTCATGACATGCCCACAGACACTATGTATGGTGATGACACACTCACAGACACTATGTATGGTGATGACACGCCCACAGGCACTATGTACAGTGATGACACGCCCACAGACACTGTGTACGGTGATGACACGCCCACAGACACTGTGCATCGTGATGACACGCCCACAGACACTATGAATGGTGATGACACGCCTGTACACAGACAGTTGAGGGAGGATGGCAGTGCTGGGTGTCCAGACAGACAGGGAGAGGAGCAGGTGGAGGGTTTTACTTTGTGTACAGACAGACAAATAGAGGAGCAGGTGGAGGGTTTTACTGTGTGTACAGACAGACAGGTAGCAGAGAAGGTGGAGGGTTTTACTGTGTGTACAGACAGACAGGTAGCAGAGCAGGTGGAGGGTTTTACTGTGTGTACAGACAGACAGGTAGAGAGTCACATGCAGTCAGACCATGAGACAAAGCAAACGTGTGAAGTTGGGCATGAGGTTCACACAGATGCAGAGAAAAAAGCAAATGCCCAGAAAGAGGAGGACCTGTTTCTCTCTGTGAGTAACACCCTGTACAAACCAAGCAGCTGCCCCAGCCTTATATATAACACTGACCCAGAAGAATCAAATCCCATCCGGAAGGAAGACATAGAGACGGAGGAGAAAGACAAAACAAAGGCAGGGAGGGAGGAGGAAAGGAGGAAAGATGAGAATGAGGGGCAAGTGAACGAGGAGGAGGAGAAGAGGGGAAGAGAGAAAATGGAGACAAAAGGGGAGTGCGTCAGTGGTGGATTTAGGAGGAAGGGGTTCCGTATGGCAAGTTCCAAACAGGAAGATGAAGATGAAGAAGGAGGAGGAGTTGCAAGGGATCGAAGAACGAGAATATTCCCCACGCCAGGTGAGACAGAAATGGAAATAGAGGAACAGAAAATCCTCTAGAATCGAATAACATGGTTATACATAGAATACCCATTGATGTAAATACACATCAACATCTAAATGATCTAGCACAGTCCACCAAACCTTCCCTTTCAGTGCACAACACAGATGAGGTCCTCATTTTTTTATTGAAGATAAGTACATCAACAAACATTATGCAATTTGTTTACCACCTCTCGAAAACCTGTAACACAAATGAATCTTCAGCTTTTTATCAAAACTAAAAGACTCTTTTAAAGAACTTGTCTGCACGCATTTCCCTCACCATCCGGTGAGTTTCACAATCGTATCATTGCAAATAGTTGACGAAAGAAGGTTTACAAGGAACTGGCACTTCTCTTAAGTCCTACGGTGGAAAATGGGTGGGAAAGAGTGTTTGTCTGGGCGGTGTGGCAATCCCTCTCCCTGTCACTCACTATCTGCTGGGTTAGACTGCGGTCTCTCCTATCCAGCATACCAGCTAGAGCTGAGTGTAGTGAGGGAAGTTTTACAGAAAACCAGCCTGTAACCAACAGTTCTACCTGTGCATATAGCACACAATTATTTAGTTATGTTTGATTATGCCTTTGGGCTATACTGGAACCAATACATTCTGCTTACAGATGATGATGAAAACGAGGAGAGCTTTAACTGGAGATCCATGGACAGAAATAAGAGGAACTCCAAGTTCTTCAGTGAGTATCTCAGCTCTATTTCTTTTGATCTTTATGTACCTATACGCATCCATTGCTTCACATTAAATATTTTTACTTCTGCTGCTCTGAATCAATTTCAAATGCTCTATATATACATCTAGTGGTACTCTAGTACTCTAATGCCTGCTCTACATTTACAAATCAAAATATGTAATTGCTGCTCTGTATATATTTGTGTCCATTGCTTTACATCTAATGTTTTACATCCATTGTATTACATTTATTGCTATACATCCACTGCTCTACGTTTATTGCTATACATCCACTGCTCCACATTTATTGCTCAACATCCACTGCTCTACGTAGTCCTGGGACTATATTACTGTGTACCAAGGCAGTCCAATACTAGTGAACAGTTGACTCATGTCCGTGTGCTTGTTTCCTGTCTGTACTTTCCCTGAAAGATTTCCAGCTCAAACATGTTCTGAGATTTTCTCCTTGAAACACTTAACTGACTTTTCAGTCTTGATTTGCGAGCCAGTCATTTAAGCATACCAGAATGGCAGCAGGTCTATGAGTCATGGTGAACTTGCATGAAATGGAGCAGTCAGATGTTTGTGTGTGTTTATTAAACACTGCTCCAGGGCCACAGACAGGTTTGTGCAGGTATTCATATCTTAACTTCAAGAACAGGACGTTTGCTCTTGATTATTGTATGTTCCAACCAACCTCCCCCACCTCCTTTTAGATGACCAGCTCTACCAGCAGTACAGTGAGACGGCCCAGAATAGGGAGATCTTACGTCAGTCTCGCTCCGACACACTCTCCAACAACGATGACCTCCCTGTCTCCAGCCTCTCTTCTCCGGCCCCCTCGCCCCCCCCTGCTCGCAGACCCTTACCTCCACTCCCCCCTGTCAACCACCCCAACTCCGTGTCCCAGTCTGGCGCTGTCTCTACTGTCCTCAGTGCCCAGTTCCTGCCCCTGCCACCACTGCCCCAGGCCCCCACAAGCAGACCTCCCTCTCCACGCATTTCCATCTCCCTCACTCAGTCACCCACCTTGTGGCAGGAGCTCCCTGGAGTCAGGAGCAGTGCTGAGTTTTCAGAGCTGACCGACCATGACCGACGGCTGCAAGAGGTAATTTAGAACACAACAAGCAGGACAACAGTTTATGTTGCGTTGTCCTCTAGCCTATATCTGTTGAGCAGGACAACAGTCGATGTTGTATTGTCCTCTAGCCTATATCTGTAAGCTATCTGTTGAACTGTTTTAGGTGCGTTACTTGGAACAATGCTTGAAATCCTCACCTCACCCGTCCCTCTGTCTTCGTTCTTCATTTCAGGCTCGATTTGAGGTTGTCACTTCAGAAGCGTCGTACTGTCGTAGTTTAGACATCGTGATAGAGCATTTTGTCAAATCCAAGCAGCTGGGGGAGCTGTTGACCAGTCAGGACAGGAACTGGCTTTTCTCTAGGCTGGCCGATGTCCGTGCCATCAGCCACAGGTGAGACAAGTGGGATTTATGTGTTAGTTCCTCAGCAATTATCAAGGCTCCAGTCTGTATCAATGTACAGACTGGAGGTTAGCGGCTATCTTTAATGTCCTGCTATTTCTGTTTTCTCTTAAATGTTACCTCATAGCATTTCTCTTTCTTTGTTTTTTCTTCTTTTAGTTTTCTGTCAAAGCTAGAGGAAAGGGTGGAGTCTGACATGATGCACTTTACTGTGTGTGACATCATTGCTCGCCACTGTCAACTCTTCAAGAAGGTCTATGTGCCATACCTCACCAACCAATCATATCAGGATGCCACCTACCAGAGACTCATGTGAGCATTGAGTCGGGTTCAGGCTGGGTGTTTGTAAAAGCACTTTGTGATAATTCTGCTGTAAAAAAGGCTTTATAAAATAATGTTGATTGATTGATGTGAGCCCTCCTCCATTGATAATTGGTTTGACTGACACTTTCTGACAGACTCTTTGTATAACTGCACGCTAATGTATTTACATCCAATATCTCTTCCAACCTTTCGCCTGTATATCTCTCTCAGGGATGAGAATGCTGGATTTAGGCGGGAAGTAGAGAAGATGGAACGCAGTCCAGTGTGCCAGCGCCTTCCCCTTCGCTCCTTCCTCATCCTTCCCTTTCAGAGGATCACAAGAATTAAACTCCTTGTACAAGTATGTGTGTCTGTGTGTTTCAAATGGGACTCCTTACATTTCTTCCTTTTGACACTCTCCCTCTCTCCTGCAACATTATATCTCATCTGCTCCATTTGCCTTTTTATAGAACATTTTGAAGAGAATACCCCAAGGCACAGAGGAGGAGGTGCAGGCCATCATAGCTATGAATCTTCTGGGGAAGGTATTTTATCCTCTATTAAAATGATGTAAATAAAGGATAACAGAGTTGTATGGAATCTCTCATCTCTCCCTCTCTGTTTCTAGATGATCCAGGAGAGCAATGACAGTATAACTCAGATGAAGAGCATTGAGTCGCTGGTCTCTCTCAGTGCCAGAGTAGACTTTGATTGCAGGGTAAGTAATAACCTCATCAACCGCAATTCCCTGGTTAACATGATTTACCTTGAATATATTGTTAAAATAATGTATATGTGTTGTAGACTCTACCCCTGGTCAGTCAGTCTCGTCGGCTAGTGAGAGAAGGGTCCGTCACAGAGCTGATGGCGTTCTCACTGAAGGAGAATGAGAGGAGTGTCTATCTTCACCTGTTCAATGACTACTTGCTGCTGTCACTGCACAAAGAGTGAGTCCCTTCCTGAAAACAAACTCCCACTAACAGAATTTACAGAAGTCAACACAGCACAGTAGATCTTCTGGACCGATTACATTGTGAGCGTGACCTGTGATCTTCTCTTTTCCTGCCTCACTTCAGGGGCGGTCGGTTCACAGTAATAGAATATGCTCCAGTGTCCGAGCTGCGTGCTGAGGACTGTCGGGCCAAACTGCACTCGAAAAAGAAGGGCCTGTTTTCCCTCTACCTCAAAAACAAACACATGCTGCTTAGAACAAACTCACTGTAAGACTTGTGTGTGTGTGTTTGTTACAACGGTTTTGTTCCTCACACGTAACATGTTTTACATTGCCTGGATATGTTATTACTTCCTGAACACATTCTACGTTATAGCAACCAATCGTTTTGTAAAAGTGTGTGTGTGTGTGTGTGTGTGTAATTGTATGCATAAACATGTTTTTGGTGGGGGTTTTCAGAAGTGACAAATTGCGTTGGATCTCGGCGGTCTCCAGACCCCATCCTGTGATTGACTTTTCAGCAGAACAAGGTGGTTCAAAATATTCTGCATTGTCATTCACACCAGTTTGATCAGATACAAGTTACTTTTCATCCAAATTACCCTGTATTTGACCTCTGACATTCTCTCCAACGCAGACCATCAACAGATGCAGTGCATTAGAGCGTTTGTTGCCCAGCAACCAGACGAGGTATCCTTGGAGAAAGCGGAGGTTATTCTGGTACACCAGCAGTGCAGTGATGGTAAGGACAAAATAACTACCAACTTCTTGATTGGTCATGGCAAAACACAACATGTTTTGCAAAAATGTTATTCAAAGGATCCTGTTATTTTTTTGTTGTCAAATGATTCGCATTTTGTTAACCTACAGCCTCAACTCCCTGTCATTCCTCAGGTTGGGTAGAGGGGACCAGACTTTCAGACAGACAAAGAGGATGGACTCCATCGGCCCACCTGGAGGCCATAACCAGCCTCAAGGTTCGACAGCGCAATCTGCTGGACGCTCTCAAAATCACCACAGCCACTGCAGCAATGTGATTTACATGGGAATCACTGCCACTGAAGTCGTCACCAAGGCCCAACCAGACTCACCCTGCTAATTGGTTAGAAAAGGCAACACAAGACATGTCTTGAAGATGATGACGGTACGGAACATAGGTGTGTCTTACAGTCGTTTGACTGGCAGGAAAACATTTCACACTCACAGGGGTGCAAACAGTCTGAGTTGGAAGGCCTGTTGGGAATGTGTGTCCAGGAGATTCCTAAAGATGAAACACTGGTATTACAATGGACTGTTATACTGTATTGGAATCAGCCATCTAAGAATCTCTGTGGATTGACTCCCTCTGGCCTTCAATCAGGACAGGAGGCGCTACTATAGTTGGGAACTGTAAATACATGGGATAAAACACCATATCTGCTGACTGGCGTTTTTTTTTTATTTTAAAGGGATATATGTTCTTGAACAAAATGTTGTGTACATATTCAGGGAAATGTTGTGTCCATGTTGTTAAGAATTTTGTAAGTAAAAAGTGCAATATTTTTTGCAGGACTGCATGTAGCCAAGATATTATTCATGGCAAACGAGCCAAATAGGTACACTTTTTAAATAGTGTCATGATGTCATCAAATAAGCTGTTCAGTCTAATGAGCAGACTGAGAAAGTTCCCTAATGAAATAAAAGATGATCCAAATGGATATACATTTTTACCACACTTTCCTCTCCAAATCAATGTATGCTTATGTGTTGTTTCGTTGCACGATTTTCTGAGTTTGGAACAGCAGGAGAACTTGGCCTGAATGGTAGAAATGAAATGTGTCCCAAACACAAACCTGGTGAGCTGACTTTCACAACTTGGATTGAGTGTAAACTGATATTTTCCACACTTGTCAAGTGTAATTTATTGTTATATAATTAACTGTTGCATATCTAGTGCAAACGTAACATATGTTGTTTTTAGTAAACAGCCTGCATTATTTCTGCACCTGCACGTTCGACACGTACGGTAAAGCAAGCTTTTGCGTTCAATTAGTTTTACGTTCTGGAAAATGTAATTGGACGAAACGATGGTAGCGACCCGTGGCTAACGGGTTGTGGGTTCAGCAATGTTCCATGAGAAATTGTTTAATCCATTCCTTTGAGATAGACATCTCACAGCCGCCAGTGAAGTAATAGTTTATCACAGTCCAGTCAAGAACGTTTTGTGAAAACATGTAGATCAGTAGAACCAAATGACATTTTGCAAACGTTAATGCAGACAAACGCACCACAGGAACAGGGCACGTAAACAAACATGACGCCCCTCCCCGGCCTGCCCCAACTCGGTCTGATTGGGTAAAAGAGTTGTATGTCATCAAACAAAACGGTCATTGGCTGAAATATTCACAATTGGGCGTTACAGTATTTGTTGTTGTTATTGGGGCAGACGTAGCTTTACTGGCACTAGTCGACATTTTGAAATAGATTTATTGTCGTTTCTATAGATAACTGTTCCTCGTGTTCACTATATGATAGTGCTGTTTAAGTAAGTAGTCGGTGGAATTATCGCCTTCATTTGTTTTTATTCCGGTTTTCAAAAAGGTGAGTGTCTAGTTGTGGTTAACGTTTTTTAAAACTTAAACTCATATTTTAGCTCGCATTGTGCCAACGTTGAGTTATTTTAATAGCTAGCTATCTTGCTAAAGTATTTGCGTATTATCTATTATCAGATTAATCTCTAACCACCCAGGAGCATTAGTATATATATACAATCCAGTTGATAGAAGCGCCAGTCGCTAGCTGTTTGGCGTTAGCGTATATGTCGTGTTACTCAGCTGACCAAGTTAAAACGGTAAATAATGACGTGGCCATATTTACCGTTATAGAATATTTTTTTTTTGGCTTCAATAAAAACTAGTCTAATAGTACTAGTGCTGTATTAACGTAACGTATTATTATATCATCACAAATGAACATGTTTTACTTACGTCGTATAACGTCGAACAAGTTGTGTTGCTGATTTATTCTCTCCCTTGACAAATTCAAGACAAGTCACTATGTTGCCGTCGCTGTTTTTTTTC
Organism: Dallia pectoralis; assembly: GCA_029465975.1. Taxonomy (NCBI): domain Eukaryota; kingdom Metazoa; phylum Chordata; class Actinopteri; order Esociformes; family Umbridae; genus Dallia; species Dallia pectoralis. The sequence continues at coordinate 15,563,692 of CM055738.1, read as the reverse complement.
TTTCTAAAAGTAATTTCTGTATTTAGTTAAGTAAAAACAACGTTACAAATGGCAAGTTAAAATAATCAATGTCGCCCCTGTACATGCAAGTCATTATTGTCATGACTAAAGTCAAAACTGACGGTTTGCCGTTTATATTCTGACCCACGTGCAGTGCTCGTGCTGCTGTGGCGTCATCATGGTCCTCATTACCCTGTAACCAGGAATATGGCAGTAATGGCTCTGTGACTACATGTTTCACAATATGGGACAATATTCAACTTTTAAATTCGCTGCGCTACATTTGACGTGCAAAATTGCACGAGACACCAATACGGCAATGGCCCTACATTGTAATTGATATATCATGCATTATAAATGTCCTACGCAATAGTCAGACCGTGACCACTGCTGACCCGTCATTTTGTGTCCCTAGATGGGCAGTCAGTATCAGCGCTCTGTTCCACTGGAGGTGAGGAGGGCGGAGGGTGAGAGGGTGCGGTCCAAGCATCCAGACAAGATACCGGTCAGTATGATCTAAATTACACACCATATTGTTGCGTAGTTTCATTTTCTGGAATGTTCCCTGATCTTAAAAGAAACTAAGCTAGGGTTGAATACCTGGATGTTAACTTCTCTTATGCCAGGCTTCTTGGTTCTGGTTAAAAGGGACATGGTGGTGTAGTGTAACCAAGTACTTTGCTGCCTCCTAAACTAGATCATTGTGGAGAGGGCTGCCAGGTCGAGAGCACCTGACCTGGACAAGAAGAAGTACCTAGTGCCCTCTGACCTCACAGGTAAAACTGAAATATTCCTCTTTTTGATATCTCTTTTTCCAGTCATTCCTTCTGAATTAATCACTTTTTTCTCACCCTTTCCTATGTTTTCCCCCCTCTTTCCTTCTGCTTTTGCCACTCTCTCTTCCTCTTTTATTAATTGAAACTCCAGATGTTCTATCAGTTTCGTTATGTGCGGTCCTGTCTGACCATCTCTGTTTTTTTTTTTATCTGATAGTGGGTCAGCTTTGTTTCCTGATTCGCCAGCGTGTCTCCATGAGGCCTGAAGAGGCACTCTTCTTCTTCGTCAATAACTCTCTCCCACCATCCAGTTCTCCTCTGTCTGCTGTCTATGAGGTGAACACATGTGCACAGATGTAACCTTTGATTCCCTTGTCACTTCGTATCACCAGAGCCAGGTGCTCCAGCAAATTCACAATATGTTGCCCCAATCTAACTAAGGTTACCATATATCTTCTATTAGTGGCCCGTATCTTATTGACGCCCGTTTCCAATAAAAGCCAGATTTGAAGGGTGTTTGTGACAAAAGACGCCGGTCTCCAATAGTAGCCGGGCTCCTTTAAGATCCGGTCTGTAGTAAACGCCGATCTCCAATGACCCAACGCCTACCCCGTACGCTAATCCCCTTTTCCATGGGCTACCTCCCTCCTGCAGTGAATCATATCTTTTCGCGTCAAAAATGTATTGTCGGATGCTATCGAAGAGTGGAGAAAGTCAAAACAGAATTTCTTTGTGTACATTTTACCCTTTCGTCTCCACGTCAATCTTGTCTTGTCGGCTGATGAGTGCTTTCGTGCGAAATTCAGACTGGTGCAGGCCAGTGGCTGTGGCATCATTGGCAAGAAAGTTCAGTAGATGTCTACCGTACCTGTTTTTTTATGCTTAATACCGTATACTGCTTTAATAATACCGTACTGCTGTACTGATCATTTCATTATATCCCGAAATGTTCATCTGGTGTTGTTGCCTACATTTTGTGGCCGTAAATACGGTATCATACTGTATTTCACCGAGAAATGAACCCCGTTTACCCATCACCATTTTGTCTGCGAGGCGAATAATAGCCGGTCTCCAACAACTGACGGTCTCTTTTAAACGCCGGACCGTCAAAATAATTTTTCGAATAAACGCCGGGGCTACTATTGGAAGATAAAAGGTATTAACAAATAAAACTTTGTTCCTAGGTTTTTACAACATTGTGAAGAAATGTAATTTCATTGTTTCTTCAGTACCTAGATAATTTACGTTAAGTTTTATGTGTTCTGGTTATCCTTATTTTTGTCTCCTTCCCGGGCCCTCACAGGAACACCACGAGGAAGACCTTTTCCTTTATATGACCTACAGTAACGAGAGCGTGTATGGTGCCTGATATCTGACAAAAAAGTGGACCGAATGAAAAGTCAAAGGAAGGAGTTGAGGAGAGATGATTGCAAAGAACTCTGTTTCACTACTTATTCTATATGATTCGTATTGAGGAGATGGTTGGAGGGAACAGAGAGCGTCGGGGGAATTGTTGTGTTAGAATTTTGGAGGTGATCATATTTTTTTTCAGCATATTGTCAACCATAAGGACTTTTGTTATGCATTCTGAGTTCAAAAAAGAAGCCTGACATTAGAAAGAGGTCGAATTTAAGAAGTTTAGATATGAATGAAGATTGTTGAGTCAAAACGGGGAAGCCCTCTTGATTTTCATCTTTTTCAGTCAGTCATCTGTATTTAATGCAAATTGTATTTTTTTTGTAAATATCAACATGGACATTTTGGTGGCAAATAAAATCTAGAATGCATCAATTGCTGTTCCTGATGTTTGTGCCTTTGAAACTGTTTCTCTTTAGGCTGGGTTGTGAGTGTTTGGGCATGTGTGTGTTTGAGCAAGTGTGTGTGTGTGTTTTGAACCTGCCTCAGCTTTTTTGATCTTTGTCACTTCAGGTTGTCTGGCATATGACCCCAAAATGTACAAGTACAATGCTGTAGACCCATTAACCTGAAGAGAGACAGTAGGCCTATACTTCAACATTTGTTAGGATTAACAAAATAATTTCAAAATTATATTGTCCCTGTGTAATCACCTAAACTGTTTTTTCATTTCTTTTACTATTTATTTATAAGTCTGTTTTTGATGTTTAACCTAATCAATTGCATCGTTTTTTTTGGGGGTAAATGTTTATTTTGAAATTAAGGCATGTTCAACTTTTTTGTCATTGAAAGTACAAGTACAGTACAACGAAATGCAGGTGAGGCCTTCGTCTCATCGTCCATCATAGTATATATGGCGCTTCCAAAAAAGGCCTAATCCTTCAAGAGCAAGGATGAGTCAAGGCTCGCCAATCTGTCATTATTCATCATAGAATAATCCAACACTTTGAGAAAAACATACCTCAGGATTTTGGGCATTTCATCTTCAACAGTGCATATTATTAAAAGATTCAAGGACTCCGGTCATATCTCGGTTCGTAAAGCGCAAGGCCGAAAACGTTTTTTGGAACGCATGCGATCTCTGTTCTCTCAAACGTCACAGACTTAAGAATTGGCATGATTCTGTAATGGATAATCTGACATGGGCGCAGGAATACTTTGGTAAACCTTTGTCAGTCAACACGATTTGCCGCTTTACTAAGTCAAGGCTTTACTACGCAAAGCAGAAGCCAAACACTCGCTAGAAGAGCCGCCAACTTCTCTGGGCTCGATCTCATCTGAGATGGACAGTAACACAGTGGAATTGTGTTTTGTGGTTCAGTGAGTCAACATTTCAAATAGTCTTTGGACATACAGTCGTTGTGTTCCCCGGGCCAAAGAGGAAAAGTACCATCCAAGCTGTTATCAGCGTCTGGTCCAAAAGCCAGCGTCTGTCATGGTGTGTCAGTGCCCATGTCATGCGTAACCTGCACATCTGCGAGGGCACCATTAATGCAGAAAGATATGTACACATTAAGGAGCAACATATGCTGCCATCCGGACTACGCCTTTTCCAGGGACGTCCCTGAATTTTCCAACAGGAACGTCGAACCACATTCTGCCCAGATTACAAGCGTATGGTTGTGTAAGCAGAGAGTGCGAGTGCTAGCATGGCCTGGCTGCAGTCCTGACCTGTCTCCCATTGAGAATGTGTGGCGCATTATGAAGTAGATAATAAAGCAACAAAGGCCCTGTACTGTTTTGCAGCTGAAGAAATGCATAATGTATTCATGGGGGAAAATTCTGTTTGTTAAATTTAACCAAATGGGGTCTTCAGTGCTCAAACGCTTAATAAGTGTTATAAAAAAATTCAAATGTCACTCAGTGGTAATTTTTAGGAGGGTTTTGCAGTCGTCAAATTTGAAATGAGTGTATATTTTCAAATATAAATAAAATTTACAAAGTGAAACATCGAATAATGTGTAATGTGGTTTTTTAATATAGTACAGGTTGAATTTAATTGATGACTCTTTGTTTTCTCCATACTGTTCCAAATTTTTCAGAATTAGAGTTGTGTGTTTAAAAAAGACAAAAATGTAAAATTTGTCTGATAATGAATGGGAAAATGTTGAAAGTATATGAGAATACACATTCTCTTTTTAAATTTTACATTACGAAATTACTCGATAAAACTGTAGTAAATAAGGTATTTGACTCAATCAACAAACCTGGAAAATTTTAACAATTGAACAATAAGACACCAATAGTCACAGAAGTCACAGTTGGTCTGAAGTAATCAGCCAATACCAATGTTGTTCCATTTTGCCTTAATTTGTTTCTGGAGAATATATTGGTGCATCTGTAGTAGAAATTATTCATCTCCATTTTCATTCTATTTTATTTCCTATAAATGTCCCACGGTAACTTGATTATTTACAGTAAGTCTGGGGACATGGCGCAATATTTTTCATGAGTGAGCAAGACAAAAATAAATGGAGGAAGTGTGATTAGTTAATGACACGATGAATCACCTGATCCAGTTGTTTTATGACTTTCATTTTGTTGGCAACTACAGAGACAAAAGGAGGTCATTCCAATTGATACGTGGATTGGCGTGCGACTGCGAGTGACTTGCTGCACTAACTTAAAAAAATTAAAATACAATTATAAGCATCCCAGACAGTTTAGACACAAGAAGCAAACAAAAAAGGAGCATGGAGATGCACGAAATCACCGAAAGGGAGGACAGTGTGGTTGAACTGGAAAAGAGTGAGTACCTTCACCAAAATGTTTGCAGTGTTTTAATTTCTTCCACATAATACATTTCGTTCAGGCTGTATGCTCTTTTATTCTGTTCTGATAACCTTCTGTGTATCCTGTCTTTGCATGTCTGTCAGTGGAGGAACCGGGAGCGGCAGTCTTCTCCAAACAAAAGAGTCGCTCAGAGAACCTTTATGTTGAATCTCCAGACCAACTCCCTACCACAGACACACCAGGTATAGGTGGTCACAGCACACTTTTTACATTATTGATAAAATGTACTTTAGTTTATAAATCCTCTTTACATACAAAAGTCCATAGATAGTCATACAGCCAAAATATTATTACTTTTATGAGACAACATATAACAGAATAATTCCTGAATACAAGTAGATTCTTAGAAATCTAAGCACTACACTTTATTTCTACTTTTAAAAGAGGCACATGAAAAATCTTACTGTACTAATTGCATAAATACAGGCCAGAATACAAGCAGAAATACAGGCCTGAATACAAGCAGAAATACACGCCTAAATACAAGCAGAAATACACGTATGAATACAAGCATAAATACATGCATGAATACAAGCATAAATACACGCATGAATTCAAGCAGAAATACATGTATGAATACTAGCATAAATACATGCATGAATTCAAGCATGAATACAAGCATGAATACAAGCATAAATACACGCATGAATACAAGCATAAATACAAGTATAAATGACCAGAAGACATCTTTAGTACATTTTGCGAACCTTTCCTCCGTCCATCAGTTTGCACTGACTTGTCTCCTCATAGCCGACTCGTTTTAGACATTTGTAGAACTAATCTACCCATCCTAAACCAACCTGAAATCGTTTTTTATTTTAGTTTGGTAAGGGAGGGGAGGAGGAGGAAATTTGCGTAATCGCTTTTGAGACCGGATACACGAGGTAAACTTAAAGAGAGGAAGAAACAATTAAAAAGAGGAATAGAGAGAGAGTGAATGAAAGATTTTATGTGTTAGGAAGACAGTGGTCGATGTTACATGGAAAGTAGTTTTTCCATTGCCTTTGAGTTGGCCTGCTATTATTGTGTGCTGTTTGCATATGCATGTTGAGACGCTGGTTAGGTCATTATCATAACTTTTATGTCTCAACTCATTAATACAGTAGCCTGCTGCCAAAATATGGATCATATCATTAGTGAAATGGCAAAATATCTGATTCCAAATATGTTTATATAACAAGATTTACATGTTTCATTTAAACATGATATACATTAATTAACATTAATATGGCCAAAATGAAAAAGAGGAATAATATCTAGTTTGTAGAATTATGAAGTACAGTACAACCTGTAAATGACTGGATGCATCATTTCATGCAGTGTATTTGTACATTTCTTACATTTTAGTGGCACTAGATAGAGACACTAAGGGAACTATTATCAATTGACATTTGGTTTTGAATAAGAGCCTTGATACGCTAGCTTATTTTTTGGAGATTTTACTGAACACATGCTCATTAGACTTCTGGACAAATTCTAAATTACAGACCTAGATGTGGACTGAAAGACACTGTAGATGACAGAGTGGTAAAACTGAAAGATAAAAACAAAAAATCATTGTAATTCCAATTTTATCTTAAAATAATTATTGGGGTGTATGTTTTTGTCCTAAAAAAGTATCTGTGTCTGCATGTCTGTCAGTGGAAGAAGCGGAATCAACAATCTACTCCAAACTGACAAGTCCAACTGAAGATATTTATTCCGTGAGTTCTACTGGCCGGCCCTCTGCTGCTGACAGATCAGGTATTGGTTAATACAGCACCCTTATTACATCATCAATCCCCTTTATTTTATAATGCCCATACATTATCCCAATGATCAACATTACACTGACAAAACAGCCCTGATCCCCGAAAGTATGAACTCTGCAAGACCTGTATAGGTGACCTGTGGTATCTGGCCCCAAGACATTAGAAGCAGATCCCTGAAGGTGTCCTGTGGTATCTGGCACCAAGACATTAGCAGCAGATCCCTGAAGGTGTCCTGTGGTATCTGGCACCGAGACATTAGCAGCAGATCCCTGAAGGTGTCCTGTGGTAACTGGCACCGAGACATTAGCAGCAGATCCTTGAAGGTGTCCTGTGGTATCTGGCACCAAGACATTAGTAGCAGATCCATGAAGGTGTCCTGTGGTATTTGTCACCAAGACATTAGCAGCAGATCCCTGAAGGTGTCCTGTGGTATCTGGCACCAAGACATTAGCAGCAGATCCCTGAAGGTGTCCTGTGGTATCTGACACCAAGACATTAGGAGAAGATCCTTGAAAGTGTTCTGTGGTATCTGGCACCAAGACATTAGGAGCAGATCCTTGAAGGTGTCCTGTGGTATTTGTCACCAAGACATTAGCAGCAGATCCCTGAAGGTGTCCTGTGATATTTGGCACCAAGACATTGGCAGCAGATCCCTGAAGGTGTCCCGTGGTATTTGGCACCAAGACATTAGCAGCAGATCCCTGAAGGTGTCCTGTGGTATTTGGCACCAAGACATTAGCAGCAGATCCCTGAAGGTGTCCTGTGGTATCTGGCACCAAGACATTAGCAGCAGATCCCTGAAGGTGTCCTGTGGTATCTGGAACCAAGACATTAGCAGCAGATCCCTGAAGGTGTCCTGTGGTATCTGGCACCAAGACATTAGCAGCAGATCCCTGAAGGTGTCCTGTGGTATCTGGCACCAAGACATTAGTAGCAGATCCATGAAGGTGTCCTTGGACAGAACTTGTTGGTCCAGCACATCCCATCTCAATCTGTCACGCCTGCTGAGGTGCATTGCAGGCGAAGTGTGTGTAGGTAGTAAAGGAGGCAGGCACAGGATCCGTATCGTTGAATGTGGTTTTATATCTTAACTTCCACAGCTTACAACGTCTAACTCAATAGTACACACTTGTACTTGAAAAACAACAAACCGAGCATCACAGCGCTTTCAGGTAATATGCCCAACTGCTGGGGCTCAATAAGATATGCAAGATCACTACAGGATCTGTAATATAGCGCTGTGTGGCGTGTACACACATGAAACACGGAAACAATACCACACAAGGACATGACCCAACAGAGGAAGCCTATATAGGAGACTAATGGGGAATTTACACCAGGTGTGTGCAATAGACAGGACTAGACAATGTGACTAATGAGGGGGCGGCGGCCGCTAATACGTCGGCGACGACGAACGCCAAAACCTGCCTCCAGAGGGCAGTGGAGCTGTGCTAGAAGGAGTTATCACACAATCAAATTGAGATCTAGGGAGTTGGAGGCTAAGGTTTCTCAAACCGTTCCTGAACAATGAGTGCAGTGTGGCAGGACACATTATCCTGCTGAAAGAGACCACCGCCATCAGGGAATACCATTACCATGTAGGGGTGTACCTGGTCTGCAACAATGTTTAAAAAAAACTACATCCGCATGAATACCGGACCCTGCGTAACATTAAACAATGCATCACACTCCTTCCATTAACTTGTTGTCTTCCCACAATGCATCATGTTTCCATCACTTTCCCGGGTAAGCGGCGCGTGTACGCCCGGCCGTCTACATGATTTAAAAGAGAACAGGACTCAACAAACCGGGGGATCGTTCTACACAGGTCTAAGATCCAGTTACCATGCTCACGTGGGCAATGTAGGCACTTCCTACAGTTGGACAGGAGTATTCACGGGTACTCAGACCGGTCTGTTGCTACGCAGCCTCGCACACATCGGGGAGCGATGCACTGTGTTGTGACACATTCCTTCCATATCCATCATTTACATTTTCTGAGACAATGTGCCACGGTAAACCTTCTGTCGGTTCTGACCAGACAGAATAGCCTTCGTTGCCCCTTCTCGGACCACCGGTGGTACATAGGTACCAGCGCCGACCAGGAACACCCAGCAAGCCTAGCTGTTTCAGAGGTGCTCTGACCCACTCATCTGGCTACAACATTTGGCTTTTGTCAAAGTGGCTCAGGTTTTTATTCCTGCCCTTTTCTCCTGCATCCAACACTTTGACCACGAGAACTGAGTGTTCACTTTCCAACTTATCTACTGAGACCTTGACATGTGGCCTTGTTAGGAGTTGATAGGTGTTAATCGCTTCACCATGTTTTGACTCGTCAGTGTATGTTATTATTTAGACTATTAATGGCTGAATTAATCTTAACTAAGGTCTAACGATGTTGTCTTACAGCACCAAACTTAATTTCTACTCCGCACAACAGGAGGAGTTCAAATCAACTGAATCAGTTCTTTCTCTTTATACATCCCCATAGTGCAACTTGGTTATCGGTGCTACATTTGGGAAGATAATATTCTAACACGGTGTCACGAGGGGTGGACAGTAGGTTCTCACACCCGGGGTTTTAATGGGGTGCACGCCAATAGTTCCGATTGGATTGTTTTAATTGTGCACGCCAGAGTTGAGTTAGGTGATTAGGAGTGCTATCTAATTGTGAGGATCAGAGATCTGTCCCTCCCTCTGTCCCTCTCTATGTGGGTGCTGACACTCCCCCTGTCAGAAGAGAGGGGAAACTATGATGAACACCTGAGTTTCTTGCACACCTGTTTTCTGTTGGTCGTTTGTGTTGTATATAGGTTGGGGGTTTTCAGTTAGTCATTGTCGGGGCATTGTTTAAGGTACGTTGTTTTCTGTTGCCACATTTGTCTATGTGCCTTGTGTTTAGTTTCCTTTCCCTTGTTCTGGTGATTATCCTCTGTTTGATTTTCGGGTTTGTGTTTTGTTTAAGTCTCTGTTCTAGAGCTTGTATTTCCTGGTGGGACAATAAACGTACTGAATCTAAAGAAACCTCTGCGCTTGTGTCTGCTGTCTACGCCTGAGCCCTAAAGCGTTACACCAATTCACTAGGTTATGTTCCTTTTCATTATTTCAAAGTCACGTCTGTCAGTATTGGGTAGTGTTTCCTGTCGCTGTTTTGTCAATTATTAAGTCGCTAATAGCGCGGGTTCGTTTTGTGTCAGTGTACAAGGTTTTCCGTTTGTGTTTGGTTTGTTGCTACTTATAAATAAATGTGTCGTATCAGGCTCTTGCGTTGATTTTCTGCACTCCACTACAATGTAGTTCAATGGATATCTTCAAGGACTAGATAGCTCTCTGGGACATTTAGAACTCTCGTACGTGCATGAATACACACACACACAATCACTCTATCCCTCACAGACATGCTATTATGCACGCTGCTAAATGTACATTTCGCCAAGGACTAGATAACTCCCAGACAGTTTGGAATTCTCCTCACTTTATTTCTCTCTACAGTGCCGTGAAAACGTCTTTGCCCATGGCTGCATATTTGTCACACTGAATATTGTCAGATCTTCATACACAAAGATGTATAAGACACAGAACTCGAGTAAACACAAAATTCAGTGTTGAAATGATCATTGCATTTATTTAAGGATACCAGCCATGTAGAAGTTATCACCCCCTGAAATTAATTACTGCTTGCTCATCCTCTGGCAGCAGCAACTGCTACCAAACACGTCCTATAATTGGCGATATGTTATATGTTTTTTTCATCGCTGCGGAGGAATCGTGTAATTCAGCATCATTGGAGGGTTATCAAGCATAAACTGCTCGTTTTAGGTCCTGCCACAGCATATCAATGGGACTCAGGAAGTCAGGACATAGTCTAGGCCACTCCTAAACCATTCTTAGGTGGACTCACTCGTGTGTTTAGGATCTATGACCTGCTGCATAAGCCACCAATGGGATCATCAAAGGTGCTTTTTTGCAAAAGTGAGACGAGTCAGTGTGATATATTATCAGGATGTGAGCAAATTTGTCCCCCCCCAAACCACTAATAGTACGGCTTTAAGGGAGAATATCTAGCTTCTAACATATCGAAATAAACTCTGACAGATGAATCTCTACAGAACGTCTGTCTCACAATGTAAGGCAGAAGAAGTACAATTCAATTGACTGTTTGGAACTTTCTATGACACACACATAAAATCGCACTCTATTGCGCGCACACACACACACACACACACACACAGAGGCAGCAACAGAATTGTGAGACAGTCTGAACATTGTGTTTCCGGAATTAATAATGAGTCTAAAATGGGCACGTTGCTATAGAGACTACAGAGAGGGAGGTCTCTTAAAGCAGCAGTGCGTTTGGCCTGCAGTCACAGTCTGCTGTGTGTCTGGAACAACAACATGTATATCAAATTTGGTCGTATTGTAAGTGGAGGGCCTGCCAAATTATCCAATGAGGTAGACACAAAGTTATCGGTAGAATTAAATGAACCGCAAAAGCAAGGTAGGTGGGATTTCAATTGTTTGTAGCAGTTGTTTATATAATGTTTGATGGCGCTGTTGGCAGTAAAATAGAGACTGGTGTTTCCGTGTGTAGATCTGCAGGTCCGTGCTAATGTTGGAAAGTACCGGGCCTTTTGCTTACTGCTGTCTCTCATCTGTCTGGTTCTGCTGATGGTCATCACCGTCCTCTCTGTCAAATGTGAGTGTCATGGCAATACATCCTAGAATAGTGTTTTAAAAACTGGCACTATTCGTTTTACTTTGTTTGAATATCTGGCATGTATAATAATTAATACAAATTGTAACCTGAGACTGTTCTCCTAAATTCTTGCTTTCATCATTTTCTAGTGCAATCCACGCCCCCGGTCTGTTCTGATGTTGAAAACTGGATCGGCGCCAATGAAGAGGGGGGCAAGGTGAACAGTGAAATGACTGAAGGGAAGGAGGGAAGGTCACAGTCCACTCAGGACTGCAGTCTGCAGAAATGCCAAGAACATTACCCAGAACAATTCAAATATGGTGAGTCCACTACTGTGTTTATTATAGTGTTGGTATAATGTACCCAAATGATATTCAACCATGGTGAGTCCACTACTGTATATATTATAGTGTTGGTCTAATGTACCCAAATGATATTCAACCATGGTGAGTCCACTACTGTATATATTATAGTGTTGGTCTAATGTACCCAAATGATATTCAACCATGGTGAGTCCACTACTGTATATATTATAGTGTTGGTCTAATGTACCCAAATGAAACTCAACCATGGGAGTTCACTACTGTATATAGTGTTGGTCTAATGTACCCAAATGATATTCAACCATGGTGAGTCCACTACTGGTTATATTATAGTGTTGGTCTAATGTACCCAAATGATATTCAACCATGGTGAGTCCACTACTGTATATATTATAGTGTTGGTCTAATGTACCCAAATGATATTCAACCATGGTGAGTCCACTACTGTATATATTATAGTGCTGGTCTAATGTACCCAAATGAAACCCAAATATGGTGAGTCCACTACTGTATATATTATAGTGCTGGTCTCATGTACCCAAATGAAACCCAACCATGGTGAGTCCACTACTGTATATAGAGTTGGTCTAATGTACCCAAATGATACTCAACCATGGTGAGTCCACTACTATATATATTATAGTGTTGATCTAATTTACCCAAATGATATTCAACCATGGGAGTTCACTATTGTATATAGTGTTGGTTTAATGTACCCAAATGATACTCAACCATGGTGAGTCCACTACTATATATATTATAGTGTTGGTTTAATGTACCCAAATTATACTTAACCATGGTGAGTCCACTACTGTATATATTATAGTGTTGATCTATTGTTCCCAAATGATACTTAACCATGGTGAGTCCACTACTGTATATATTATAGTGTTGGTCTAATGTACCCACATGATACTCAACCATGGTGAGTCCACTACTGTATATATTATAGTGCTGGTCTAATGTACCCAAATGAAACCCAACCATGGTGAGTCCACTACTGTATATATTATAGTGCTGGTCTTATGTACCCAAATGAAACCCAACCATGGTGAGTCCACTACTGTATATAGTGTTCATCTAATGTACCCAAATGATACTCAACCATGGTGAGTCCACTACTATATATATTATAGTGTTGATCTAATGTACCCAAATGATATTCAACCATGGGAGTTCACTATTGTATATAGTGTTGGTTTAATGTACCCAAATGATACTCAACCATGGTGAGTCCACTACTATATATATTATAGTGTTGATCTAATGTACCCAAATGATATTCAACCATGGGAGTTCACTACTGTATATAGTGTTGATCTATTGTTCCCAAATGATACTCAACCATGGTGAGTTCACTACTGTATATATATTATAGTGTTGATCTTATGTACCCAAATGAAACCCAACCATGGTGAGTCCACTACTGTATATATTATAGTGTTGGTCTAATGTACCCAAATGAAACTCAACCATGGTGAGTTCACTACTGTATATAGTGTTGGTCTAATGTACCCACATGATACTCATCCATGGTGAGTTCACTACTGTATATAGTGTTGGTCTAATGTACCCAAATGATACTCAACCATGGTGAGTCCACTACTGTATATATTATAGTGTTGATCTATTGTACCCAAATGATATTCAACCATGGGAGTTCACTATTGTATATAGTGTTGGTTTAATGTACCCAAATGATACTCAACCATGGTGAGTCCACTACTATATATATTATAGTGTTGATCTATTGTACCCAAATGATATTCAACCATGGTGAGTCCACTACTATGTAAATTATAGTGTTGGTCTTATGTAGCCAAATCAATAATTTTCTAAAACTGCCACAGTGGATTGTCAATGGATGGATCTAAAGCTTGCGAGTGTTTACTACAATATCATGCTCCCATATGACTCAGTTAGTCAAGCATACAAAGTAAAGATTTAGGGTTAAATTGTCGGGACTAGCCACATCCTCAACACAAATCCAGGCTTACGACTGAAATGTACTGTAGCCATAAGTGTGAACTCAACAGTACATAGGACTTCAAAGTAATTTCTCTTTTTTTATTCAGATTCCGAATGCAGAAAATGTGAGAAGGGCTGGCTGTACTTTGAGGGCGCCTGCTACTTCCTCTCCAGAAACAGAATGACATGGATCGACAGCAGGGATGAATGTCAGAAGAAAGGGGGAAATCTGGCCATCATAAATAACCAGAGAGTTCAGGTTGGTCACCCACAACTGCTACTCTGCACTACGTGTTTTACTCAGATTCTATAACAGCTACCCACGGTTTTAGTGATACATTTTATGACACACATGTAATAAGAAATGAATCTCACAGACGTTTCTAACGAAAAATGGGAACCTGGAGTACTGGATCGGCCTGAGACGGAGAACGGGGACATGGTTCTGGGTGAACAACACTGCCGTGGGGCACAGGTAAAAGACACAATGGTTGACGATGATGAGGATAATGCATGAAGTATCCTTCAATAAGTCTTCAACAGATGTAATGTATTTTCTATTCTCTACCACAGCCACAATAAAAACAACTTCCTGTCATTCTCTCTCCTCTAATTAATAGTTACTGGTCAGACACCAGAAATCAGTACGACTGTGGCGTGTTAACGGGCAGAGATCCTCCAGAGAGAAGTTGGACTTCTTCACTTTGTCACGTCTCCATCTTCTACATCTGTCAACGAGGGCAGTGAAAGACGGGCCTACATCGCCAGCCTCAGACGTTGTAGGATGTGTGTGCCTCTGTTACAGCCCAGCAGTAACGCAGATGATTCAGCTAGTTGGTCGTCATGGCTAGCTGACTCGACACGTAGTTAGCCGGGTGGATGTTTATTGTGGCCAACCGAGCAGCAGTACGCTAATAAGCTACATTCTGTACTAGCATCTCTTCATTCCAAATCAGTACTATTTTACTATTTTTCTGATTCAGATTTACATCCTGATTATGCATCTCAATCAATAGGCTGGTTCAAACTGTATAACATAGGTCTATCATTCATCCAATAATCTGGAATGGGATTGATATTAGCATGAGTTTTGCAATCAAGTAGCGTATATACACATGTGCTTTCAATTTGAACGTATATTAATGATACATCTTGCACTAATTTGTTGTTTTGGTAAGAGTTTTTATTTACTTTCTATGTAATAATGATCTACATCTTAGTGTGCATAAACCAACCATTATGTTTTGTGCTGTGATTGAATTGTATTTAAAAGACAAAAATATATGTAGAATTTGTCAAGATAATAAAATGTTCATGTGTTCTACTTACCTAAAATAAAGTAACATTCAAATTATCTAAAGCTCTTCTCCAATCAAATCTGCAGTGAAGTATATATATTTATATATACGCATATATATTTATATATATTTATATATACGCATTAATTTGATTTCTTCAGAAATCAAATTAACTAACAGAACGTACTTTGGTAAGACTTGTACCAGAGTGACGGCCAGTCTTCAAATCCAATCAACACACAATAATGGATTAAAAATGCTAAACAACTCATACTGTATTTTTTACAACTACAGTTTAAACCCAGAGCGATGTGGCCAATCATCTGCCAATAGACCTGGGTTATAGGAGTGGGGTTATGGTCCTTTTGCCATGTCATTGGTTTCCATGAACAAAATCTCTGTGCTCGGATTTTCCTTTGCTTGGATCTGGCGACGCACCTTTTGCAACAGTTGGTTGTCACGATCCTCAACCCTGCAAACAAGGAAAACTTTCAAATATGAAGCCTACAGTATGTATAAAGTATTGAGAATTTAAAATCTACACCATAGCACACAAAAGGCACTGGAATTTTTTGTCTTCAAATTAGTATAGGTTAAGCTAGTGGGGTAAAAGCCTTTGGAACCTGGCACACAGTTTTTCACTACAAACTTATGAGCCAAGCACTCCCCTCTTCTTACCGCAGATACCAGCGCTCCCCCAGGCCGTAGAGCAGACCACACACACCCAGCCGGGGCCACAGGCAGCGGGGTAGTCTCCTCTCCAACATCAGGGTGGTGGCCACCACCTACATACAGACAAAAGTCCGAAAGATTATATTTTATTTCACAACTTCCTCCCTTCCCCATTAAACAATGCCGTCCCTTTCTCATGGGGGATGATGACCAGTTGGCCCCGCCCATGGGGGATGATGACCAGTTGGCCCCGCCCATGGGGGATGTTCATCAGTTGGCCCCGCCCATGGGGGATGTTAACTAGTTGGCCTCGTCCATTGGAGGATGTTAACCAGTTGGCCCCCATCGAGGATGTTGACCGAATTTCCTCTCAGACACTTGTCAACTAGCGGCACAGTGAAGGCTTAGGTCCAATCCGAATACTCCCACTTACCCCTTCCCCTTAGCCCTACCCCTTAATTTACCCCTTCCCCTTGGCCCTCGAAACCGAGTGGTAAGGGCTACGTTCCCCTACGAATTGGGACACCACTCGGTTTTGGCTACGTCATCATACATCGTCGCTAGCTGGCTGCTACGTAACCAGAGGCGACACAAATGTTGATCTCAAACTTCCGAGATTCAAAAAGAGTCTGGAAAAGTGTGTATGTCGATTGCGTGGATTTTAGTAGTTATGTTTTTGCGATTGTCTGCAACAAATCGCAGAAATCAAGCGAGAAGAGGTCTACGAATGCTGGTAGTTTAACTTATGGTATGTATCGATTGGTTGCAAACAACATTGTCGTATTGTATTTAAAGTTCACGGAACTAACCAACAAGGGAGCAAACATTTTTCCCAACTCAGCCATTAATGGTGTAAAATTGTTTTATTTTCCAGACTGGTGGTCCAACAAGATACTGTGCCATAAACCCCAACACGTCTATACTGCGCATATGGTTCGATGTATGTAGTAGTTATTTGTTTGGTGGCGGTGCATATGGATGCAGATGTTATTCTGTGTACTATTGTTTTTAATGTTTTTGTAAAGCACACGTGCTATATAAATAAACCTGCTTGCTTACTACTGAAGGCTGTTTTCAATAAATATTTTCATCCACACTGCATTGTGTTTTGTGTATCTGTTTCAGTGATCACTGTTTTGAATGTCATTGATCGATGTACAGAAACCCTTAATCAAAAACCTGTATTTATTGAACAACATTGTAAAACATATACAATTGTTAAATAACAGTACTATTTAAATTAAACGTGCTCACCAGTGTCCTGTATCATATCCAAATTATGTTGTACACCTAATCTTTATACAGTCTATGGTTGTACAGCATGAAACTTCTGTTCATTTTCTGCCCGAAAGCGAATTATTTGCCGGGTTTCCTCCGGCGTCCCTGTGTGATTCGGGACGGTATGTAAAGCACTTTAATCGCTATTCCAAAAGCAACATGTTATGCACTGATATGAATTATCTGCTAAAAGAGTTAACTGTAGACAAACATGCATTGAGTAAAGGCTAGTCAGAGAAATACGGGACAAATTAGCAATGTATCTTTGGCGTTGAAAACTGGCAAAAAGTAGCGATTTTAAAAAAAACTTCAATTATTAAAATGGTTAAAAATATATATGTACAGGACTGAGTAGATCACAAAACAATTGTGTCGTAATTTTTAAATTCGCTATTTAATCCGAAAATACTACATTTATGGGTCTCTTTTGCTGATCTAGCAGCCATTGTTGACGTCTCGCAATGTGTTCTGGGTACCCCTTGGTTTCAAGTGAGCTCTCGGAAAATCTTGGTTTCAAGGGGTATACAGCCCTTCGTCTTACCCCTTCGTCTTGATCAAAAAGAGTATTCGGACAGCACTTGGTGTCGCGGGAACGCGCAAAACTAAGGGGAAGGGCTAAGGGGAAGGGGTATGGTATGGTGTGTTTGTTGCATGGTGGCTCACCTGTGTCCGCCAGAGCTCTTCCTTCTCCTGGGAAACCCTCCAGTGTGTGTCACTCATCATGGCTATGAGCAGATTGATCAACAATGAACATAAGGTCAGAGACAAGGTGCAGTGCAGCACAAAGACAATAGGGGCAATTGCAATGGTCTGGTCCACTGGCAGGTCGATGAGGCCCACACTCAGCTCAAACAGGGAGAACAGAGTGATGGGGTAGGAGCGATACTGAGGGAGGGAGCCTTGCAACTGAGTCATGTACACCATCCACAGAGCTAGGAGAGAGAAAACCACCAGGAGTTCATTTCAGTTGTCAGCGGTTTGCTAATGTCAACATGAATATTTGCTGCTCCTGTACTTGATCAACAGAATGTACTCACAGGTGGAAAACCCAATGAGCAGGATGAAACTCAGCCACATGAACCTGGTCAGGTCTCCAAATATAATCTAGGGGGAAATTAGACAAAACACCAGAGGAACAGTTGAATATGATAATATATATGATAATAGTAGAATCAACACACCCGAGCAACAGTTGTATATGATAATATACATGATAATAGTATAATCAACACACAACAACAACAGTTGTATATGAGAATCACAACAACCCATTTGCACTCTACAGTGACACAATGCTAATGTTTGCCCTTCCATACCTTCTGTATCACAATGACGTAAGGGCCTAGCATTGAAAAGCCCCGGGCAAAGAACAGGACGTTACTCCAGGCAAGCACTAGACAAATAGCCATGAGATCCATCTCTCTCTGGACTTCACAGACCCTGAACACACACAGAAGTACCACCAGGCAGGCAAAGCCAATACTGGGGAGAAAAAACACAATCATATACTGGTTATAAAGGCTACTTAGGCGTGACATAATACATGCTTCACTAGGCAGGAATAGGCAACACTGGGTATTTCACAGGGTATTGTGACATCTGCCCTCCATTTTGTATTTTCTGTTTAGTGTCACACAACCCAGTGGAAGGTAACGGTCTTAGATTTTTGTATATATGATCAATCTCACCTGTTCATCATTTATGTTCATTAATAAGCTATTTAAGTTCCCTCTGTTCATTGGGTTGTGTGGATCGTTAGTTTCTGCTGTTCTTAAAATTAGAACAAGATCTATGGAAGAAAGTTCTGTGCTTGTGTCCTTCAACCAGCGCCGTGACAGTTGTAAAGGATACATAGGAAGCAGATACCAATATTGACTTACAGAATTACATGAAACGGTCCCCCCAGAGCCGTCTGTCCAAAATATTTCTTGGCCCCAACTCTTAGCATATCTGGGATCTGCAGGATTGGGGATAATATACTTTTATAGCAAATAATAATTGAATCATATGTGCAGTTTGGATATGTGATTTAGATAGATATGTGTTTAACCTCCAGTAGCAGAATGACCACGGCTCCCAGGACACTGATAATCTCTCCAACCATACGCAACTTGTCATCATAGGTCACATAACTCTCCTAAAGAGAACCAGGGTGGGGATAACAAAGGGTTAATATGAACCCCTCAGATAATATGAACCCCTCAGATAATATGAACCCCTCAGATAATATGAACCCCTCAGAGAATATGAACCCCTCAGAGAATATGAACCCCTCAGAGAATATGAACCCCTCAGATAATATGAACCCCTCAGATAATAGGAACCTCTCAGATAATATGAAACTCTCAGATAATATGAACCTCTCAGATAATATGAAACTCTCAGATAATATGAACCTCTCAGATAATATGAACCTCTCAGATAATATGAAACTCTCAGATAATATGAACCTCTCAGATAATATGAACCCCTCAGATAATATGAACCCCTCAGATAATATGAACCGCTCAGATAATATGAACCCCTCAGATAATATGAACCTCTCAGATAATATGAACCCCTCAGATAATATGAACCCCTCAGATAATATGAACCCCTCAGATAATATGAACCTCTCAGATAATATGAACCCCTCAGATAAAATGAACCTGTCAGATGGAGGTCTGTATAAAGACTCTCATACAAATGGAGAGGCGTTGATGTGTCTCTCACCGCTAGAGTTTTTTGCACGCGACTGGTTCTGTCCATAGCAGAAACTGTGTAATTCTCTGGAGCGTCCTTTAGGGGGCGATACATACAACACAGAGTGAAGATGCCAATGTAGAGAAGGTACAGGACCAGCAAAATCCTGTTCACAACACACAACAAAGAATATATATATAAAATACATATACAGCATATATACACCACATCTAAAAACGTTAGAACATAAAAAACATGTAAAAACATATTATCCGTGTGTGTGTGTGAGTGCAGCACATCTGATTACCTAAAGCAATGTTTCCCATAGCGGTTCCACTTCAGACTGACCAACTGCTTGACTGGAGTCACTTCCAGGATTCCTCTTGCCTAAGGAAGAAGGACATTGTCATCATCAAAACAATAACAAATCAAACACATGTAGTATTATACTGTTCTTCAATATGCTGCACTGTACCTCTCTCTTCTCACTGCCCACAATGAGCTCCAGTACAGAGAGCTTGTCAGACCAGGAGTCAATCTCTTCAAGGTCATAGAGGCTAGAGGTCAAAGGTCCCATGTTCCACTGAACAGCTCGCCTCCGTTTGACCAGGTGCTGGAATGCCTGGGAAAGTGTAAAAAAACATATCAATCTAAAAATCCAGCTCAGTTAATTTGTAGGTGATTGCATTGTATTTTACGGTTATTTGAACATGCAAGGGATTTCTCTGTCCGTCCTCACCACAAGGTTGCCCTTTTTGGCGGCCATTTTGATGCACGTTATGCCGTTGAAGTTGGGCAACATGTCCAATGGCACAGCATGGTCCGTCTTAAGGTCACGTGACAACAACCAATCCATTGTCTTGACTGCTAAAGTTTTATTAGGCTGGAGAATCAATATGTGCAGTATTGTATTACCTGGAGGGAAAGAAGGGAGATGTAACTGATGAGGAGAAACCAGAGGAGGCTTGTGATGAGGAGCAGAAACTGGAGTGTTACCTACCATAGGAGTCCTGGGCCCTGGTACTGGCTCCTGCATTGATCACCAAGGCGATAATGTCTTTATTTCCCACACAGGCCGCAAATGACAGGATGTGCTCACCTAAAGTGAAGCAAAAAGGAATCAAACAAACTAAATTCCCCAAATGCACTGCTCTCGTCGGTACAGAACACTCACACTTCTCTTACCATAGTAGAGCTGCCCTCCTGGCCTCTTCCTGAAGTACAGGCCTGTAACTCTGGGCGTGGCCACATCTGCCCCTCTAGCAATCATATGGCGGACCAGGTCAATGTTCTGATTCATCACGGCCAAGTGAAGAGGGGTCATTCCTGAAAAGAAAGGGAGACAACATGATGGAGTGATAAGAAAGGCGACATAATAAGTGTTGGTTTCCCATTGTGTGTGTGCGTGTGAGTGTGTGTGTTTACCATGGAAAAGATCAGATGTCATCGCATCATTGATGAGTCCAGGGGCTTTTTCCATCAGAGCGACAGCAGCCTCCATGTTGTCATACAGAACTGCTACATGCAGGGCAGTCTCACCCAGTGCACCTCTCTCAAAGATGTTAAAGGACGAACAGTCCAGAAGTTTCTTTATACAACTAACGTTGTTCTTTTTAGCCGCAAAGAAGAGAGGGATGTCATTTATCCTACGAGAAAGAGAAAGAGAGAGAGAGAGAGAGAGAGAGAGAGAGTGTGTGTTTGTGAGTACATTTTCTGTTTATAATATTAACCAGTGTTCGTGGAAAACTGTTATGACCAATTAGACATTTCTCACAGTTTATTCTGCAGCAAAAACGTCTCATCCAGATTCAAGTCCCACCCCTTCCTGTTCTGGAGGCGGAACCTTAGCTGGCGCCACCAATGGTTGAGCACCCCGACGGTAGCCCTGGCTGGATCTGGGGCCATTCTTTACTAGGGTAGATGATGTCGGAATGGCTAAAACGAATGTGCATATAAAGTCAAGGCAAAACAGAGATGTACTACTGTAAGTCTTAATTTGACTATATCTATTTTTTTCTGAATATAAATATAGCAATGTTTATATGTATAAAAATGAAATGTATAAATAATGTATAAAATGTGTTCCACAAGTTGATGCAAAACATTTCACATTCATACCAAGCATTCACACACCTCTGTTTCCTACTCCAGCTAGTGTTTTACTTTCTCTGGTGATCGACCAGCATTAAACATCTATAAAACTATTTGTATTCTAATTCTAAACATTTTTCAACTAATATTAGCAAGTTGGACTAATTTGCTGACAGTTGGCTAGCTAATGTGTGTGGTATAATTATGTGAATTTACACGGTTTGATATCAATTTCACCTAGCTAGCTAGCTTTGCAAGCATTAAAATATTGAAACTTTTTAAGTTGGGCCCTTGGTGGGTGAGGTGGGTATGACGTAATCACATTTATTAACCAATGGAACACAGTGTGTTTGCGGCGCTACCAATTAGGGGGTGTGACATATACCTGGACTTGGACATGGAGGATAGTGATATAACAATTGTCCTTGTATTTCTAAAATGATCGAATTCTATTCTGACTTTTCTCACAAGGCCGTACTTAGCGCTTATTTGGGCGATTCGGCAGTGAAGAGACAGAAAGTTTTTAAACATTTGATTGACCCAATTGCGAACGAAATCCCAAACACTCAATAAAAACACCTGTTCAAAAACTGCCTTTATTCTTGACATCCATATTTGTATATAGATCTGCACGTATCAATTTTTTAAATATTTTCAATTGGGGGTAAACCCTGCCCCACTTGGCAACATGGAGTGTGTTGTTGCTGCTGCTACGATTGGATTCTTAGAGATGCGCTCCCACACGCAACACGCACACGTAACAACACCTAGATTCACGTCAGCCATGCATCTCTCAGTACTAATTCTGACAAAAGGACATTTTGAGTTAATCCGAATCATTTGATAGCCAGATTTCACGCACGTTTTATTCAGCATTGTTGTCGCCTAGGCGATACTGTTGTGTTGGAGTTCTAGTACAATAAGGCAAGTATTTTTCTGTTTCACGATAGTTCATATCCTGCATCGCAATACGTTTTTACAAAGAAAATAAGGGAAAGGTCAAGTAACTTGAACTAAGACATTAATATTCATTTTAAGAAATAACCGGTTGCAGATATTTTTGGTCAGGCCTGAGTGTGTTGGGAACTGAGATCACCGCATGTGGGATGGTAACTGTTTACTTTTAACTACACACACGCCGTTAATATAATGCAATGTTATTCAAAATATAATATGTTATATATATACTCATTGTCTGCTTTTAGTTTACCCTCCAAAGTGTTTCGTTATTTTGTTTAGTTATGTTAATCGATAAATATGATTGTTTAAACATTTATAAACACATTATGATAATGCATTTCAGGGGTCCATGTTAATCTGACAATTTATGTTCTTTGAGAAAAAAGAAACATGTAAAAAAAAGATTCAATGGACCACTTTGAACCACAGATACTGTAAAAATAATGCTACATGATGAAGGTAAAATGTGTTTGCCAGGGACTGGACTACATTTAAATATAGACGTTTTAGCTCACATTGGGTTTATGTCAGGCATGTTGCACACAGTGAAGTGACCCACAAAGTAGAGGTAAAAAACACACATCATCTACTCTTTCTCGATCCTGCAATCTTATCATATATTTTTTTCTGAATAACCTATAATTACCTCTATCATCCTGGCAGAAGTCTAAGAAAGATTTTCATAAAAAATGGTTTGTACAAATCTCTCGTATAAAAGTTAAAAGACAAAGTCTTACCTTTTCCCGAAAACAACTGTTAATGCTCTACTCCTATTGACAGTTAAGAAATAGACTACATGGTATGTCAATATATGGTCTCTCAGGACATAAGCAATGTCACAATGATTTGAGGAGAAATGGGGTATTCACAGGTGAGAATCTTATATATACAGACAAACCAGACATAAGAGGGAGGAGATACGGGATATATTTTAGGTCAAGAAGAGAATGATGGCTAGAGATAGATATAGAGGAGGGCTGCCCACATGGCAATTGTTTAGCACCTGCACCCACATGTACAAAATGACCACATCACGACAGTCATCACTTTTTGCTCTACATTCCCCGTGACCCGTTGAAATAACTAGTTTGAAAGGTGCCAACCTTTCGGTTGTCTTAATGCTGGGTCAAGGACGTCGGAACCAAATGAGACAGGTTGAAAAAAAGCTTTCTAAATTGAACATTTACATATTTTGTGGAGAGTCATGTGTCCTCCCGCACCCAGTTCACACTCTTGGTGGTTTCTATTGAGCTGTACGCTTGTTATAGTGATTGCTGACATCACGGGCAAAATAATGTCATGTAAAAAGTTGATTAATGTGGACGTACGTTTTAAAACCGAGTATTAACAATTAATAAAAAATTTAAACTGAACTTAAGTCAAATACCTGTCACAGGTGGACTCATTCTACTAATTACACCTGATAAAGACATTGTTTTCACCACAGTTAATTCAGGTGTGTCATACCAAAATGGGTGAATACTTCTATTTTATTTGTTTGAAATTTGTCATTTATTTACAAAAATCTGATAAAAT
>CM055738.1:15457099-15538952 GCA_029465975.1 Dallia pectoralis | reverse complement strand
GTCATTAAAACTCATAACCGATTTAATTTAGGCCAGGCGCTCCCACAGATAAGTGTAGTTCGGTGTAAAATGTGCAAACCACTCCCAGAACAACAGCAAAAGGCATTGTGAAGATGCTAAAGTAACTGGTACAAAACTGGTACAAGTTAAAGAAATCCTACATCGATACACCTAAAAGGCTAGAAGCTCCAAAACCGCCATTAAAAGCCAGACTCCTTGATTGGCGTTAGCTTGATAATGTAACTAGATAATGTGGTTCACATTACAATGATCTTTACTCTGCAAAATAGTCCTCATCTAGCTAGCTAGAAAAATCATGTATTCACAAATAAGGGTTGCCTAAACATTAAGTATGGATACAATGTTTTAAATCTGATGATTTATCAACTATAAAACATGTTTTATTATAAGTATCTAATTCCATGTCACTATGACAGGTCTTCTCTGGTACATAAGCAGACTTACCACAACATTCTTCATGTTATAAAGGGCATCTGAAGCAAATGTACCAGAATTAAATATTAGGCTAGGTAGATTCTGCGATTCAAGATTTATGTTGCACGTAGTACCAAAAACAGCCTATTTAAAAGCTGTATGAGAGATGGCCTCCTAAATGGTGTGTGTAGTGAGTTTTACCGGATCTTGAATTACTTTTTTTCTTATGCCTTCCCTCTAACTAGTTGAAAGATCAAGATGTATGCTAGTTTTCAGAGATTGTCTGGGTTTGTTTCACATTAATATGTAGAATTCCTCTGTGAGGAATTTGGGGTGGATGATCGATGATTATTTATTTGTTTATTATTTTGCGATACTTAGAATTGGGGGGAAAATAGGGTCCCACAAAAAAGGTGGACAGACATTCTTAGTAAAAGCTACCTTGATAATCTAGGGATATTGAACGTTGAAAAAAAGAGTTTTTCCGCCTGACATTTGTCATCATTCTGCCTGGTGTGGGTCAGGTAAGATGCACAAGTGTTGGTGATGCCCTCAGGTCAGATTCTATCTTTTGCCACCATGACATCTTAAAGAAAAGTGTCTGTCTTGTCCTCTCGCTCTCGTGCTAAAGTCATCAGATCTCCAACTCTGATTCAAGTAGAATATGCTGATCTGGATATTCCTATTAAACACATGTTTCTGTTTCATATGTTTCTGTTAGATTGGTTAGTATTTCAGATGTACTCGCAGTAAGTAATCTTAATAAAATATACTGCCTATTTCACTTCAATAAAACATTTTTTTGTAGAGACATATACGCTGAACAAAATTATGAACGCAACACTTTAGTTTTTGCCCCCATTTTTCATGAGCTGAACTCAAAGATCTAAGACTATTTCTATGTACACAAACGGCCTATGCCTCTCAAATATTGTTCACAAATCTTTTTGATTTGTTTGCCGAGGTAATCCATCCACCTCACAGGTGTGGCATATCAAGATGCTGATTAGACAGCATGATTATTGCACAGGTGTGCCTTAGGCCGGCCACAATATATATATGTTTTATTTATCCAGGTTGGCCAATTGAGAACAAATTCTCATTTGCAACGGCGACCTGGACAAGATAAGGCGAGATAATGTGCAGGACAACATACAGTTACGTAATAAGTATACAGAACACATGAGTGCAAATAGCAATGGGACACAATAAGACAATACAGGGTCAAGTTAAACAGGATTAGGTATATGTGGTTCTGTTGAGCAGCATTGATAAGGCACTAGAAAATATATTTAAAAAATATAAAAATACAACGAGTATAAACAGGATGTACAAAGATTAAAGTGTGTCTAGCAGGTAGGTCATTTGAGTGCATAGATTATATGACCGCGATTATGGGAAAGAGCATTTGAGAATATCTGGGTAAATAGAGTGATTCAAGAAAGTCAACAGGTATGCCAGTAGTGCAGGTGAGAGAGGGCATAGCATAAGTGAAGAAGTTGAAGACAGTTAACAGGTACAGAGATCGGACAGGTGTTCAGACAGGAGTAGTTTAAAGGTAGCTGGTGAAATGAATGTTTCAAGTTTTAGTTTTTTTGTAATTTGTTCCAGTCATTGGCGGCTGCAAACTGGAAGGATTGGCGGCCGAATGTTGTGCAGGCTTTCAGGGTGACTAAGTTTGAGGAAACGTTACACAGACACAGATGATTGCAATGCTATGATCAGGTCAACCTGATTTGACAGAAGGACAGTAAAGACTATTTATAAGATTTAAGCACGCACACAATTTCACACACAGAATCACATGTAAATAAGCTAAATGATTGGTCTCTGATAAACAGGTTATTTCACAGTGTAAAGGACCACTTTGGATTTGATGTATGCATGTTTATAAAGTATGGGTTGTTAGTAAATATTTGTAACTCATTCGAACATCTGTGATTTTATATTCTGTATGTGTTGTAATGTAATTGGCATGTGATTGACCGGAAATGTGGTGCACCTGTGAATTGTAATCTGTCTCTATTTAGCACCGTAGTGTGCATCAGATTCGAGGGTAGTTATCGGGTGAATGACACAATTGACGCAAGGATATTGTATATTGTTTGCATCCCTTGGTGAGCGCAGCGAGGTACGATATGGTTTTAATCTTATTGTTTGCACACGTTAATTATGTGGAAATTAACTTCTGTCATCCTGAATGTTCGCCTTCATAATGACGTTTGTAACCGAAACAAGATAGTGAAATGTATGTTGTATTTATGTTTCAAATACAGTTTTCACGGTGCGAAGGTGAAACAACAGTAATGGTAAAATGTCATGGTGACTTGACGCGAAACTAATAAAGAACACCTTGCATCAGTCGAGACTCTCTCTATTTGGATCCGGGGGGCTGCTACAGTGAAAACTCGACGCTACATCTGAGTCATCTGTTATGCTGCATGTCGTCTTCGGTCGGAGGTTGCCACTGTTTGTTCCACGCATCCAGGCAAGCTCGTAAATTAGTAGCACGTTTAACAGAGACTACAGATGCGATGAGAGACTTTGAATTACAATAGAAACGAATTGACTCGTTTACTTGTTGCATGCCCAGATCCTGATTGATCCAAGCTGTGAGGCTAAATAACAGGCTCTCATGTTTGTGAATGAATTGGAAAATATCGGTTACATACGAAATGTTTCATGGTTTATTTTCACACTTAAATCTTAAAACGTGTGAAATGTGATGCAATGGTATTGTATGGTACAGAGTTTTACATCTTGAAAGATTAGCTTTGCCATCCTAATTGTTATTAAGCTGTCTGAAATATTGAAAGTATTTTCTGGTATTTATTTGACATCTTGGGTAGGCTTATATTTATATTTAAAGTGAGCAGTGTTTGTTTACACCACCATCTTATAACATCAGTTCCCTAAATCATTTCAATATTAAGATATCAATTAGTGATACGAACATGTCAGGAGGAAAAGAGAAAATCCTTGATGGGGAAGGTCTAGATGCTGATGAACCTTCAACGGAACAAATAGCTAGAGGCTCAGAAGAAACAGTCCCTCGGGAACGAAAGCTTAGAGAAAAGGGCAAACAATGGCGTGAAGAGGAAGCTAAAAGGCACGTAAAGGCATTTATGAGAGCTTATGAATCCTGGAAGCAGAAAGCGCGAGAAGCTAGAACGAGGCTTAAGAAATTCTGTCTGAAGGAGGATCTTGATAAAATAAACCAACACATTCAGATTGGATGCGACCATGTAAACCAAAATTATGAGCCACTTCAACGCAATTCTCTTACCACACCAGAGATTGTGCAGAAATTGGATGCTTGTAACACACTGACAGCAGAAATATGTGACCTTGTGAGTAAACGGCTTGATGTGGGTCTAGTTCAAGAGACCTATAAAGAGGAAACTGAAAAGGAAAGAGTGCGAATGATTTTAAGTCGTGAAGACTATGAATCCGTCTTTGGTGGGACAAGCACTGAAAGTATTATTTCAGAAGAATCTATAAAATTAGACAACATGTCAATTACAAGCTCTAAGGCTTCTAGTAAGCGAGCAGATGCAGAAGCAGATTTAGCAGCCAAATTAGAACAGGCAAAGTCTATTGAAGTGATACAAGCTCAACAAGCAAAACTTATTAAGCTGGAAAGTGAATGGAAATTCCATGAGTCACAAATATTGATGGAAATGAAACAGAAACAAGCAGAAGTGGAGATGAAGTTAGAAGAGGAGAAAACAAAGCTAAAAACGTTGCAAGCGACCATGGATGTGAAAGTAGCTGCAGCGCGAGTTAGAACATACAACAGACTGGAAGGTGATGTGGAGAACATGGCGGGAGAACCTAATACAGCATCTGTTGATGGAACCACTCCGGCTACATATCCAACCAGACCACTAGATACAGGAGTCTCCCTGTGCCAACCGCAACCATCATCTCCGAGAGTAACAGCCAACTTAGCCGAAGCGATTGCAAGCTCATTAAGTCTAAATCGTCTCCCTGTTCCTGAACCAACGATGTTTGCTGGTGATCCTTTGAAATTTGTTGACTTTCGGATGTCGTTCACCACTCTAATTGACAGGAAATCCATCTCTGCTAGTGAAAAAATGCTTTACTTGAAAAACTATCTCTCAGGAGAGGCACTGAAGGCTGTGGAAGGATTCTTTTACCGAAGCTCTGAGGATGCATATGAAGGTGCTTGGGCAGTTTTAAAGGACAGGTACGGAAATCCATTCATTGTGCAGAAAGCGTTTCGAGATAAGCTGATGAAATGGCCTAGGATTAGTCCTAATGACTCCCTGGCACTTAGAGATTTTGCAGACTTCTTAAAGAGCTGTGTAGAAGCTATGCCCCATGTCAAAGGATTGGCCATTTTAGATGATAGTGAGGAAAATCACAAGCTCTTGAAGAAATTACCAGACTGGATTGTCCGTAAATGGAGCCGAATCATAGTGGAGCAGCTTGATGCATCTGGAGAATATCCAATCTTTAAAGACTTTACTAAGTTTGTGCTGAAAGAGGCCCGTATAGCCTGTAATCCCATCACTTCTTCCCTCTTGAGCTTCAGCTCGGTAGATGAAAGGTTCCCTAAGAGGACAAAGGCCCTCAGTACCAGTGCCCAAACAGAATATCATGAATTTAAGTCTGAAAGTTTGTTTCCCTTCAAGCCAAGGCTGCCATGTCCTGTCTGTAAGGATGAGCTGCACGGCGTTGCTAAGTGCCCAGTTTTTGCTGCCAAGTCTATGGGAGATAAAAGGGTGTTCATACATCAAAATGACCTATGCTTTGGATGTTTGTGTAAGGGACATGTATCTAAAGATTGCAAAACGCGGCATATCTGTGGAGTGTGTAGCCGGCGCCATCCAACTTGTTTGCATGAAGAGAGAGAGAGAAACAGTAGAGAATCGGGTGAAACAAAAGGAAATTCCACGTCTGATTTCACAGAAGGACAAGGAAAGCAGCAAGTTCGCAAAGTCCTGTCCCATGCAGTAACCCAGAATTCTTCTGCTACTTCGAGTATTGTTCCGGTTTTCTTGTCATCTATGAAAGAACCCCAGAAGGAAATTCTTACATATGCTCTCCTTGACACCCAGAGTGATTCATCTTTTGTCTTGGAAGACCTCGTCAGAGAGCTGGATGTAGTTTCTCAACCTTTACAGTTGAAGCTTAGTACAATGACTGCTGTAGACACAGTTATAACCAGTCAAAGCGTGTGTGGTTTGCTAGTTCGAAGCGTTTATTCTGAAAATCACATACAGTTACGGCAAGCATACACTCGTGACTTTATTCCTGTTGATAAGTCTTGCATACCAACAAGAATCACTGCATTGCAGTGGCCTCACCTCCAGCATCTTGCAAATGACTTGCCATCTCTTCAAGACTGCGCAGTTGGACTGTTGATTGGCTGTGATTGTCCTTCCGCTTTAGCTCCACTGGAGGTCATCACTGGTGGTGAGAATGAACCATTCGCACAGAAGACTGAGCTGGGATGGAGTATCATAGGAGCAGCTAATCCCCACATGGATAGACAGGGAAGCCAAAGATTCGTACATAGGGTTGCAGTGAGAGAGATGCCAGTTCCATCCGCCGCAGACATCTTGAAGGTCCTGGAGTCTGACTTCAATGAGAGGAATTCTGAGGGTAAATGGGTCTCTCAAGACGATGTGCGCTTCATACAGATTCTTAGTGAAAACATTCAGCAGAAAGAGGACGGTCATTTGGAGATGCCCCTCCCATTTAAAGGCCCAAATCCCCCATCATTACCTAACAATAAGAAGCTGGCTATAATTCGTTTACAGCACTTAAAGAAGAAGCTTAAGGTCAATCAACAGTTTTATGATCATTACAAGGCATGTATGGAGGATGTGATAGATAAAGGTGATGCAGAGCCAGCCCCAGAGGTAGCTGTCGGAGATGTTGTGTGCTACCTACCCCACCACGGTGTGTACCACCCGAAGAAGCCTGGCAAATTGAGAGTCGTGTTTGATTGTTCAGCTAAATTCTGTGGCATCTCGTTGAACGATACTTTGCTGACAGGCCCCGATATGATTAATTCCTTGGTAGGAGTTCTCTGTCGTTTTAGGAAGGAGAAGGTGGCCATCATCTGCGATATTGAAAGAATGTTCCATCAGTTCTTCGTCACGCCTGACAATCGCAGCTACTTGAGATTTCTATGGTGGGAGCATGGAGATCTTAATCAAGAACCTAAGGTATACCAGATGGCAGTCCATCTCTTCGGCGCTGCATCCTCTCCAGGGTGCGCTAACTTTGGCCTGAAATATCTTGCACGGAAATACAAAGCACATTATCCCTCTGCGGCGGCATTTGTTGAAAATAGTTTCTACGTTGATGATGGGCTAGTGAGTGTTCCCACAGTTAAGGAGGCCTGTGAACTGATAGTTGAAGCACAAGAGTTGTGTAAAAGAGGAGGCCTACGACTTCACAAATTCAACTCGAATGAAAGTGAGGCTCTTCATTGTGTTGAAACATCCGAAAGGGCGCCACAGGTTAAAAGTCTTGACCTCAATCCTGATTCGGCCTCAATTGAATATGCACTGGGTATTCAGTGGCTAATTGAAAGTGATAGTTTCAGTTTTAATGTAAACTTGAAGGACAGGCCAGACACACGCCGTGGCATTCTATCAGTCATCGCTTCCTTGTACGATCCTCTGGGCTTTGTGGCTCCATTTGTTCTAAGTGGAAAGTGCATTCTGCAGGAATTGTGTCGTCGGAGCATTGGATGGGATAATCTGCTTCCTGAGGACTTGCTCCCACGGTGGGAGGAATGGAAGGCTGGTCTTCAAGGTCTTAAAGTAGTCTGGATCCCAAGATGTTATCGCCCACAAGACTTCGACAAGATTGTGAGTGTAGAATTGCACCACTTTGCAGACGCTAGCAGTGTAGGCTATGGTGCATGTTCTTACCTTCGATATAAGGATGTCAGGAACAAAGTTCACTGCAGTTTCGTCATGGCAAAGGCTAGGGTTGCACCATCAAAGATTACAAGCATTCCCCGTTTGGAACTGTCAGCTGCTGTGGTTGCAGCTAGATTGAGCGTTCTGCTGAAATCAGAGTTGAATATGGAGATCGATGAGGAATTTTTCTGGACAGATTCTCAAGTCACTCTAGCATATATCAACAACGAAGCACGGAGATTTCATGTATTTGTGGCGAATCGTGTTCAGCTCATACGAGAGTACACCAATCCAAGCCAGTGGTATTATGTTGATACAACAGAAAACCCAGCTGATCATGCCTCTAGGGGGCTCCGTGCACCAGACATTTTATCAACAACCTGGCTATCAGGCCCTGATTTTTTGTGGAAGGAAGAGGTTTATCCAGAACCTACTTTGTCACCCGACCTGTTGGTTGGTGACCCAGAGGTTAAAACCATTCAGGCATTTGCAATAGGAGTGACTGAGTGCATGAACGTGCTTGATCGCCTGTCTAGGTTATCCTCTTGGACAACACTTCTTAAGGTAGTGGCAAGAATTAAGAGACTAGTGTCTGGACGAAAGTGTCAAACTGACGTTGTGACTGTCAGAGAGCGTGAGAGTGCTGCCGAAGTAGTAATAAAGCTCGTCCAACAGCAAGCATTCAGTCGAGAGATAAAGGCACTTGAAAAAGGGGAAAGTCTTCCATGTTCTAGCCAACTTTTTAGTCTTGATCCCATTTTTAAAGAGGGTATATTGTGTGTTGGTGGAAGATTGAAGCATTCATCGCTTGGCGAAGAATTTAGGCACCCGCGCATTCTACCCAAAGACAGTCATATCACCCAGCTTGTATTGTCGCACTATCATTTACAAGTATGCCATCAAGGTCGAAGTCAGACTCAAATGGAGCTTAGAGCAAATGGATTCTGGATTATCAGTGGCAGCAAGTTGGTTGCGAAGCTGATACACAGGTGTGTTCAGTGCAGGAAACTGAGGCGCCCGGTAGAAGAGCAGCGTATGGCTGAGCTTCCTAAAGAGCGTGTTGAAGCATCTGCCCCATTCACATACTGTGGAATGGACTGCTTTGGACCATTTGTCATTAAAAGGTGTAGGAAGGAGTACAAAAGGTACGGCTTGATATTTACTTGTTTTTATTCTCGAGCTGTCCACATTGAAATGTTAGAAGATTTATCTACTGACTCCTTTATCAATGCCTTACGGTGTCTCATCAGCCTAAGAGGAGTAGTGCGCCAACTGTACAGTGATCAAGGCAGGAATTTCATAGGAGCTAGGAATGAATTGAAAGAAGCACTTAAACAGTGTGACAACCAGGCTGTGGAAATGTTTCTGGCTGAGCATCAGTGTGAGTTTGTCTTCAATGCTCCGTCAGCAAGCCATGCTGGTGGAGTTTGGGAGCGCCAGATACGCACTGTGCGAAGTGTGTTGGATGCTACTTTATCTCAAAGTCTAGGTAGGCTTGATGATCCCTCCCTTAGGACACTCCTTTACGAGGCCATGGCCATCGTAAATAGCCGCCCACTGACAGTAGATGGAATAAATGATCCCAACTCTCTTGAACCTTTAACGCCTAATCATCTTATCCTAATGAAGTCAAAGATTGCTCTTCCACCTCCTGGGAAATTCGAGAGCGAGGATGTATACGGTACAAAGCGATGGCGCCGAGTTCAATATTTGATCGAGCAGTTCTGGAGTCGATGGAAGAGGGAATATCTCCAAAACATTTCCACACGACAGAAGTGGCATGTGTCCCGGCGCAATGTCAAAGTGAATGATGTGGTTATCGTAAAGGAAGACATCCTCCCAAGAAACCAGTGGCAGTTGGGGCGAGTAGTGGAAACCTTTGTGGATAGTGATGGCTTAGTGCGAAGAGTCAAAATACGAATTGGAGAACAGAAATCAGGAAAGGATCAGTTTCCATCTAAACCTTCTGTTATAGAGAGGCCCATTCAAAAGTTGGTGCTGCTTCTTGAAAGTGAATAGTCATAAAGGATACGTTCACGTACATAACCCACCACATTAACATAGCTTTATGCGTATTTGCACAATTGTCCAATATTTGGATAGTAAGTGGTCTATAAGATCTTAAGAATCACGTATGATTTATTTGGTGTTGCAGTTATCATGACATGATTGGTGGGAGTGTAAAGGACCACTTTGGATTTGATGTATGCATGTTTATAAAGTATGGGTTGTTAGTAAATATTTGTAACTCATTCGAACATCTGTGATTTTATATTCTGTATGTGTTGTAATGTAATTGGCATGTGATTGACCGGAAATGTGGTGCACCTGTGAATTGTAATCTGTCTCTATTTAGCACCGTAGTGTGCATCAGATTCGAGGGTAGTTATCGGGTGAATGACACAATTGACGCAAGGATATTGTATATTGTTTGCATCCCTTGGTGAGCGCAGCGAGGTACGATATGGTTTTAATCTTATTGTTTGCACACGTTAATTATGTGGAAATTAACTTCTGTCATCCTGAATGTTCGCCTTCATAATGACGTTTGTAACCGAAACAAGATAGTGAAATGTATGTTGTATTTATGTTTCAAATACAGTTTTCACGGTGCGAAGGTGAAACAACAGTAATGGTAAAATGTCATGGTGACTTGACGCGAAACTAATAAAGAACACCTTGCATCAGTCGAGACTCTCTCTATTTGGATCCGGGGGGCTGCTACACACAGGTAATGTGCTTTACAGAGGAAAATAATAATAAAATAATAAAATGCATGCATTATATAGTCATAGCAACCTGTTTACTGGCATTATGTAAAACATTACATGTCAGTATTAACTGTACATTTTACATATTTATTTGAAAAGATCTTCAGAACATTTCAGGTCTTCAGAACCTGGCCAGGAAGTCTTCAGAACCTCTCGGTTTTCTAGAGCTCTCAGGTCTTCAGAATCAGGCCTGGAAGTCTTAAGAACTTCCAGGTCTTTGAGAACTTTAAGGTTTTTAGAACCTGGCGTGGATTTCTAAGAACTTCCAGGTCTTTGAGAAGATACACTTTATTCAAAAGGTCTTTAAAATCTTTCCAGGTCTTTATTACCTGGCCCAGAATTCTTTAGAACTTCAGATCTTTTATGTATACATTACAGGTTTTCATTTATGCCATGCATCAGAATAAAAACAAATAAATACATTGAATGGGCAATTAAATGAGGAAGAGAAAATAAAAATAGACTTAACAGTGTGATAAAGTTTAAGAGCTCAGTCATACGCTTGTGAAAAGATAAATGTTTTTATCCTGGCTATTAAAATGTATACATTTGGGGCACGTCTAAGATCTTCTGGTATTTTTTTCTAGTTGCATGCAGCGTAACTGCTGAATGCAGCTTTAGAATATTTAGTTTTGACTCTGGGCTCTACTAGCTGTCCTGAGTTCAATGACCGTAATGCCCTGCTTGTTTAATAATCCTCAAACATATCAGAAATGTATTCAGGGCCCAGACCGTTCAGAGATTCTAGCAAAACTTTAAAATGTCCAGTTCATGAATGTGACAGACACTTAGCTAATGCAAATGTTATGCACAAAACCTAAAACCAGTACATGCACATAGACACAGCCAGTTAGCATACAAGACCAAACTCAAAAATAAAAAAATACTTAATTATAAAATGAGTAAAGCCTCATGCAGTAAACATTAAGCTGCTAGTTAGATTAAAGTAGCTGCCTTTGAATGTGGAGCTTCAGAGCTTAACCATCATTTTAGCTACATTGTTAACACAAGCTAGTAATACTCAGCAAAAAAGCTTAATACATCTAATAAGTCCAATACATAAGAAAATGCCCAACATACTAACAAATCGTGAGCTTTTTGCAGCTTTATGTACTTCCGTTGTTGTTATTTTCCCGTTTAAAAGCAGTCCTCCTCAACGATTGGTTAAAATCTAGCCATGTGGTTAATGCAAAATCCAAATAAGAAGTTAGCAAGGAACAGACATTATTTGGCGCAAAGTGATACAAGGCGCTTATTAACATCACAAATGAACGTAGCAGATTGCTAGCAGTATTGGCCAGATTGCTAGCTCTATTGGCCAGATTGCTAGCTCTACTGAGAGTTTCTTGGAATTCATGGCATGGATTGTGTTTTGACACGCATTGTGAAGTGTGTAGGACCTTTATATAGACAGCTGTGTATGCCTTTCCTAATCATGTCCAATCAGTTGAAATATGCCATTGACAGACTCCAATCAAGTTGAGACAGAAGTCAAGGATGATTCAAGGACACATAATGCATCTGCGCTCAATTTGGAGCGCCATGACAACGTGTCTGAATAATAAAAAATATATTGTAATGTGTTTGTTCTTATGTTGTTGTGTTTGGGTTGTTGCAGATACTTGGCCTGTGTCACTGTTTTATGAAGATGTCAGTTTGTACTTTAATAAAATCTGTTTTGTAACAAAGCTTACTAGTATGTGCCTCTGTTAAGGAGGGCGAACCTTAGTACTCTGTGTAGAGGTTACATTTATTCCATTAGATTTTTTAATACTTTCTGAAATCACTGTGTTGGGTGGAGACTTGGTGACTGGAGGGTGGTCTGCAGATTGTTGGGTGGAGACTTGGTGACTGGAGAGTGGTCTGCAGATTGTTGGGTGGAGACTTGGTGACTGGAGAGTGGTCTGCAGATTGTTGGGTGGAGACTTGGTGACTGGAGGGTGGTCTGCAGATTGTTGGGTGGAGACTTGGTGACTGGAGAGTGGTCTGCAGATTGTTGGGTGGAGACTTGGTGACTGGAGAGTGGTCTGCAGATTGTTGGGTGGAGACTTGGTGACTGGAGAGTGGTCTGCAGATTGTTGGGTGGAGACTTGGTGACTGGAGAGTGGTCTGCAGATTGTTGGGTGGAGACTTGGTGACTGGAGAGTGGTCTGCAGATTGTTGGGTGGAGACTTGGTGACTGGAGGGTGGTCTGCAGATTGTTGGGTGGAGACTTGGTGACTGGAGGGTGGTCTGCAGATTGTTGGGTGGAGACTTGGTGACTGGAGAGTGGTCTGCAGATTGTTGGGTGGAGACTTGGTGACTGGAGAGTGGTCTGCAGATTGTTGGGTGGAGACTTGCTGACTGGAGAGTGGTCTGCAGATTGTTGGGTGGAGACTTGGTGACTGGAGAGTGGTCTGCAGATTGTTGGGTGGAGACTTGCTGACTGGAGAGTGGTCTGCAGATTGTTGGGTGGAGACTTGGTGACTGGAGAGTGGTCTGCAGATTGTTGGGTGGAGACTTGGTGACTGGAGGGTGGTCTGCAGATTGTTGGGTGGAGACTTGGTGACTGGAGGGTGGTCTGCAGATTGTTGGGTGGAGACTTGGTGACTGGAGAGTGGTCTGCAGATTGTTGGGTGGAGACTTGGTGACTGGAGAGTGGTCTGCAGATTGTTGGGTGGAGACTTGGTGACTGGAGAGTGGTCTGCAGATTGTTGGGTGGAGACTTGGTGACTGGAGAGTGGTCTGCAGATTGTTGGGTGGAGACTTGGTGACTGGAGAGTGGTCTGCAGATTGTTGGGTGGAGACTTGCTGACTGGAGAGTGGTCTGCAGATTGTTGGGTGGAGACTTGGTGACTGGAGAGTGGTCTGCAGATTGTTGGGTGGAGACTTGGTGACTGGAGGGTGGTCTGCAGATTGTTGGGTGGAGACTTGGTGACTGGAGGGTGGTCTGCAGATTGTTGGGTGGAGACTTGGTGACTGGAGAGTGGTCTGCAGATTGTTGGGTGGAGACTTGGTGACTGGAGAGTGGTCTGCAGATTGTTGGGTGGAGACTTGGTGACTGGAGAGTGGTCTGCAGATTGTTGGGTGGAGACTTGCTGACTGGAGAGTGGTCTGCAGATTGTTGGGTGGAGACTTGGTGACTGGAGAGTGGTCTGCAGATTGTTGGGTGGAGACTTGGTGACTGGAGGGTGGTCTGCAGATTGTTGGGTGGAGACTTGGTGACTGGAGGGTGGTCTGCAGATTGTTGGGTGGAGACTTGGTGACTGGAGAGTGGTCTGCAGATTGTTGGGTGGAGACTTGGTGACTGGAGGGTGGTCTGCAGATTGTTGGGTGGAGACTTGGTGACTGGAGAGTGGTCTGCAGATTGTTGGGTGGAGACTTGGTGACTGGAGGGTGGTCTGCAGATTGTTGGGTGGAGACTTGGTGACTGGAGAGTGGTCTGCAGATTGTTGGGTGGAGACTTGGTGACTGGAGGGTGGTCTGCAGATTGTTGGGTGGAGACTTGGTGACTGGAGAGTGGTCTGCAGATTGTTGGGTGGAGACTTGGTGACTGGAGGGTGGTCTGCAGATTGTTGGGTGGAGACTTGGTGACTGGAGAGTGGTCTGCAGATTGTTGGGTGGAGACTTGCTGACTGGAGTCAAACAAGTCAGTACGCTGTATGGGAGGAAAATGCTTTAGTTTGATGTTGGTGGAATATTGTGTAATATTGATCAATAGGATAGGGTTCGACTATTGATGGTAATGTGTTGGTTTGGTATTCTGACTTGTAATATTATATGTCCTTTCTTGACCAGCATTATTTTAATAAATAACACAAAAACTTTAACCCATTTGAGGTATAAATATATATTTATTCAACAAGGATCAATGATGTACAGACTTCATTTGTTTCAACATAGCTAAACCCATAACACAATAACCATAATTTCTCCCAAAATTAAGTAGAAATCTCAGAAGAAAAGGTCACCTGAGGTAACCTTGTTGGACTAGACAACATTTTGTTAAATCGCTTTCCCTTTTACTCATTGGGCTTATGACGGAAGATGTCAACACCCTATACCACGTTATACGAACACCATATACATATAAAAACATTCAAATAAAGAGTTGTATTCACAAATACAAAGACGGTATTGGGCAGTAGCTCAACAGCCTGCTGTTCTGCTCTGTGCACAACTAATCCAATTTGTAGGGCAAAAACAAAGCATTCTGTCATTGAACATACTTGTAATTATAAAAAAGGCTGCCGACTGATTTATTCACAAGTCACCTTACATCATAGCTACAATGGTCATTAGGTGGATCAGGAATTAAAAGTGTTATGTTTTGTTTCTCGAACAAGGCTATTATTACCAAAATCTGTAAAAACGGTTTGGTGACAACTGATTATGGCTCTAACATATATATGTATATGTTGTAGTCCTAAAATAAATGAAAATAACTGACATGATAAGTTGATCTATGAATTATAGATGGTTTTTTTTATATAATATCAAACTTTGCAGTCTCTCTTTTGGAGAGTATATTTGTTTAATTACAAATATATTTTGTACCATTAACTTGTTTGTTATTTAAGTAAACTGATTAATTCAATATATAGTTTATCAAATCAATGAAAGTTCAATTTACTTCTTTATTTCTTAAATAAAGCTAAGAATAACAATATTTAAAAACAAATACAGTATTTGGTATTTGGAGCTTAATGTCTTGTCATCATATATATTTGCAAAACTAGTTGTGTTTGAGTTCTAAATACAGGCAAAATAACCGAATTATTAAAATATAAAGATAATGTCAAAAGTTAACATTTGCGTTTTCTAAACTTGATATTTAAAGTTCTACTAACTTTAAATACTTTTAATTTACTTTGATTTTGTCTAACTATAAGTATTTTAGTCACCGTAATTGGTTTTACAGTGTCATATGAACATATTTTTTACAGACACGATACTGTTTGTTACCTTCAAGTACTTTCGTCGCTCATTGCATAAAAAGGCCTCAAACTATTAAAATAACCCTTTGTATTTTAATGTATTAAAAGATGCCTCGTCTTCGTTCCAATGTAGTGGTGTCCAATTGTGTAGTCAAAAGCCTGCCTCAGATTGGCATTTACCCAGCTGGCACCAAGAGGCAAGACACATCCTCAAGTTCTACCAAGCAGCATTGCTTATGAGTTCCAATAGCAGTAAACCTGCGTGTCACTAGAACTCATCAAGACAAGATGTCCCCTGACCATCACTTCCTTCTCCTACGCAAATGGTGCACTGCACCATGGGAAACCGGATTTAGACCAGCTGTGACCGCACCAAGGTTTTTGTTTTTTATCCGCTCCCTGGGCTACTTAAGAGCTACATGTTATT
Source organism: Dallia pectoralis (assembly GCA_029465975.1). NCBI lineage: Eukaryota > Metazoa > Chordata > Actinopteri > Esociformes > Umbridae > Dallia > Dallia pectoralis. Next base: position 15,523,498 of record CM055738.1, on the reverse strand, counting down.
TTCCCAGCTCTGTACAGGCCTTATTAGCACCCTCAAAGAAATACTGTCCTATGTGCATCACAGTAATGGGTTGGATGAAAGCTTTGTAGTTCATAACAAACCTCAATGCCCCGTGGTACACTGTGTCTCCACATCTCCATAGTCAGTTACAGGCAAGACATGCAGGAAACAAGTATTTCTCCTATCAAAAGAAAAACATTACTTATTCCAAAAATAAAAACCTTTCGTGAGTCTGATCTTTTTAAAAGTGAGTCATCCGCCAACGTAGGTGTACGTGTAAAACCTGTCTCGTCGCTTGGCCAATATAATGACTGCACGTGGAAAGTCTGAGCTTTCAACACAAACAGCTGTAATTTGCATAAAAACTAAAGTAGCACAGGTGGCGTAGCAATATCAGACGTATCTTATCTCCTGGTCGTCTTCGGGCTCCTCCGGTTCCAAATCTACACTCAGAACGCTGTGCCGAATCATCTGCCAGTGCACCACGGACTTCCTGTTGTCATCGAGAGAACCCTTAGACGCATCTCGGTCCTCCGTCTGCCCGCCCTCCTTGCTCTGATCGTCGTCCTTGGAGAACGCTTGGATGTAGCGGCTCATCTTCTGCAACGTGACGTCGTTGCGATCCTCGACACTGCGAAACGAAGTCAGATTGTGACCCGGGACGGTGAAATGAGTCTACGCTAATGTTCAGTTGAAGGGCAGGTTACGGAGGCAATGGTGACCAATGTTGTCGTCTTACCGCAGATACCAGCGCTCCCCCAGGCCGTAGAGCAGACCACACACACCCAGCCGGGGCCACAGGCAGCGGGGTAGCCTTCTCTCCAACATCAGGGTGGTGGCCACCACCTACACACAGACAGGGCAGAGGGATTATGGCACACACTCATCATGGCATTAGAGCAGTTGATTGCAGCATGTGGGAGAGTGTCTGTCTGCTATTATGAATCAGACCTGTGTCCGCCAGAGCTCGTCTCTCTCCTGGGCAACCCTCCATTGTGTGTCACTCATCATGGCTATGAGCACATTGATCAGCAGCAAGTAGGAGACCACGGAGAAGGTGCAGTGCAGCACGTGGACAACAGGGGGCGTTATGATGGTGTGGTCCACTGGCAGGTCGATGAGGCCCACACTCAGCTCAAACAGGGAGAACAGAGTGACGGGGAAGGAGTAGTATGAAGGCAGAGAGCCTGGTTCCTGAGTCATGTACACCATCCACAGGGCTGGGGGAGGGAGGGAGAGAGATATGGGTTGAATGCTGGCGTCAGCAATACGCCAACTTAAAAGGTATGATGTGGTCTCGAACAGAATGTACTCACAGGTGGAAAACCCAATGAGCATGATGAAACTCAGCCACATGAACTTGGTCAGGTCTCCAAATATAATCTAGGGGGAAATTAGACAAAACACCAGAGGAACAGTTGAATTTGATAATATATATGATTTAAGATAATAGTAGAATCAAAACACCAGAGCAACAGTTACATTTCAACATTAAAACATACACATTCTACACTAAGTATGCTTGTGTGATTTTCTGTGTTGATACGTGTGCGTGAGTACCTTCTGTATCATTATGACGTAAGGTCCCAGCATCTGAAAGCCCCGGGCAAAGAACAGGACGTTACTCCAGGCAAGCACTAGACAAATAGCCATAAGATCTGTCTCTCTCTGGACTTCACAGACCCTGAACACACACAGAAGTACCACCAGGCAGGCAAAGCCAATACTGGGGAGAAAACACAGGTCATACACTGGTTATAAAGGCTACATAGGCATGACAATACATGCTTCACTAGGCAGGAATAGGCAACACTGGGTATTACACAGGGTATTGTGACATCTGCCCTCCATTTTGTATTTTCTGTTTAGTGTCACACAACCCAGTGGAAGGTAATGCTCTTAGATTTTTGTATATATGATCAATTTCACCTGTTCATCATTTATGTTCATTAATAAGCTATTTAAGTTCCCTCTGTTCATTGGGTTGTGTGGATCGTTATTTTCTGCTGTTCTTAAAATTAGAACAAGATCTATGGAAGAAAGTTCTGTGCTTGTGTCCTTCAACCAGCGCCGTGACAGGTGTAAAGGATACATAGGAAGCAGATACCAATATGGACTTACAGAATTACATGAAACGGTCCCCCCAGAGCCGTCTGTCCAAAATATTTCTTGGCCCCAACTCTTAGCATATCTGGGATCTGCGGGATTGGGAATAAATATACTTCTATAGCAAATAATAATAGAATCATATGTGCAGTTTAGATATGTGATTTAGATAGATATGTGTTTAACCTCCAGTAGCAGAATGACCACGGCTCCAAGGACACTGATAATCTCTCCAACCATACGCAACTTGTCATCATAGGTCACATAACTCTCCTAAAGAGAACCAGGGTGGGGATAACAAAGGGTTAATATGAACCCCTCAGAGAATATGAACCCCTCAGATAATATAAACCCCTCAGAGAATATGAACCCCTCAGAGAATATGAACCCCTCAAATAATATGAACCCCTCAAATAATATGAACCCCTCAAATAATATGAACCCCATAGATAATATGAAGCCCTCAGATAATATGAACCCCTCAGTTAATATGAACCCCTCAGTTAATATGAACCCCTCAGATAATATGAACCTCTCAGATAATATGAACCTCTCAGAGAATATGAACCCCTCAGATAATATGAACCCCTCAGATAATATGAACCCCTCAGATAATATGAACCCCTCAGTTAATATGAACCTCTCGGATAATATGAACCCCTCAGAGAATATGAACCCCTCAGATAATATGAACCCCTCAGATAATATGAACCCCTCAGATAATATGAACTTCTCAGATAATATGAACCTCTCAGAGAATATGAACCCCGCAGAGAATATGAACCTCTCAGAGAATATGAACCCCTCAGAGAATATGAACCCCTCAGATGGAGGTCTGTATAAAGACTCTCATACAAATGCTAGAGCTATTTTCTCACCGCTAGAGTTTTTTGCACACGGATGGTTCTGTCCCTATCAGAAACCGTGTAATTCTCTGGAGCGTCCTTTAGGGGGCGATTCATACAACACAGAGTGAAGATGCCAATGTAGAGAAGGTACAGGACCAGCAAAAACCTGTTCACAACACAAAACAAAAGAATACATATATAAAATATGTATACAGCATATATACACCACATTTAAAAACGTTAGAACATGTTGTCAAATCACATATTGTGTGTGTGTGTCTGTGTCTGTGTGTCTGTGTGTGTGTGTGTGTGTGTGTGTGTGTGTGTGTGTGTGTGTGTGTGTGTGTGTGTGTGTGTGTGTGTGTGTGTGTGTGTGTCTGTGTGTGTGTGTGTGTCTGTGTGTCTGTGTGTGTCTGTGTGTGTGTGTGTGTGTGTGCAGCACATCTGGTTACCTAAAATAGTGTTTCCCATAGCGGTTCCACTTCAGACTGACCAACTGCTTGACTGGAGTCACTTCCAGGATTCTCCTTGCCTGGGGTTGAAGAACATCATCATCCAGTGTATTTTATGAAGCTGCTCACAAAGATCCCCTGCCTTGGACCTCACAGTACAAGCCACCAGATCATCATCATGTTTGGGTAATACACTGCTCTTCAATATGCTATCCTGTACCTCTCTCCTCTGGCTGCCCACAATGAGCTCCAGTACAGAGAGCTTGTCCGCCCAGGAGTCGATCTCCTCCAGGTCATAGAGGCTAGAGGACAGCGGTCCCATGTGCCACTGGAGGAGTCGTCTTCGGTTGACCAGGTGCTGGAATGCCTGGCGGAGATATAACAATATATACAATAACGTATCAATCTGTCCAGCTCAGTGTATTTGTAGATAATTACACTGTACTGGCTTTTGAACCGTGGTAGGGAATTCCTCGTCCGTCCTCACCACAAGGTTGCCCTTCTTGGCGGCCATTTTAATGGGTGTTAAGCCATTGAAGTTTGGCACCATGTCCAATGGCACAGCATGGTCCGTCTTAAGGTCACGTGACAACAACCAATCCATTGCTTGGCATGCCATTGCCTTATTGTGCTGAAGGATCAGGATGTGTAGCACTGTATTACCTGGAGGGAGAGAAAAGAGATGTAACTGCAGAGGAGAAACCAGAGGAGGCTTGTGATGAGGAGCAGAAACAGGACTGTCACATACCAATGGAGTCCTGGGCCCTGGTACTGGCTCCTGCATTGATCACCAAGGCGATAATGTCTTTATTTCCCACACAGGCCGCAAATGACAGGATGTGCTCACCTAAAGTGAAGCAAAAAGGGAGTCAAACAACCTGAATTCCCCAAATGCACTGCTCTCATCGGTACAGAACACTCACACTTCTCTTACCATAGTAGAGCTGCCCTCCTGGCCTCTTCCTGAAGTACAGGCCTGTAACTCTGGGCGTGGTCACATCTGCACCTCGAGCAATCATATGGCGGACCAGGTCAATGTTCTGATTGACCACGGCAACATGGAGAGGAGTCATTCCTGAAAGAGATGGAGAAAAATAATATATGGTTTAGTAAAAGGTCTTATAATACGTGTCTGTTTGTCCATTGCATTTGTGTGTTTACCGTGGAAGAGGTCAGAGGTCATGGGTTCATTGATGAGTTCAGGTGCTCCTTCCATCAGAGCGACAGCTGCCTCTATGTTGTCGTACAGAACTGCTACATGCAGGGCAGTCTCGCCCACCGCACCTCTCTCAAAGATGTTAGTGGACGCACAGTCCAGAAGTTTCTTTATGCAACCTGAACTGTTTTCTTTAGCCGCAAAGAAGAGAGGGATGTCATTTATCCTACGAGAGAGAGAGAGAGAGAGAGTTAGTTTTCTGTTTATATCAACCAGTATATGTCCAAAAACTGTTATGACCAATTAGACATTTCTCACTGTTTACTCTGCAACAGAAACGTCTCATCCAGATTCATGTCCAATCCTTTCCTGTTCTGGAGGCGGAACCTTAGTTGGCACCACCAATGGTTGAGCTCACCTGGAGCAGATCTGGTAAGTGATGTGGCCATTCTTTCATACGGTGACTTTATTTGAAATGGCTGGAAGGAGAGATATTTGCACGTGTGTGAAAAATAGTGAGAGAAGTAAAAGAAAAAGAAAGCAACGAACAGAGCTATACTATCTTACACTTCCCCTAATACAAAAAAATATCCTGCAGCGTCTACAAAAGCAACTCAATTCAAAATGATTTAACTCACAAATAGGAAATTACCCCAAAACTAGATGTAAATATACACTCAACGTCTGTTCGTCGTTCTTTCAAATAGAGGTAAGCACTTACCTTTATAGGGAAAAAAACAGTTAATCCTTTATTCCTAATTAATGAAAGTCCTAATAAACAGGCAACACAATGCTAATTTGAGGAGCGATGGATTGGGGACTGACAGGATTCATTATATATGCAGACAGAGAGACATGGGAGAGGGAGGAGCTAAAGGATTTGAGGTCAGGAAGAGGACGATCCAGAGGAGTTTTAGAGAGGTAAAGAACAGCGATGCCCTCATGGCTCATTTTTAGCTCCTACTTCACCACCATTTAAAAACACCCAGTCAACACTTTTTGATCATAATTCCCAGTGAACAATTTAAATAACTAGGCTGAAAATTGCCATCCTTTCAGTTGTCTGAATGCTGGTATGTAATAAAATGAGAAAAAACGAGGTAAGCTTGTCTGCCTGTAGAGATACATGTCTTAGATTATTACACAGTAGATTATTTTGACAATATTTTAGTCAACTGTCTAGTGGCTTTCAGTGCTAATTCACCTGTCATCATGTCACACAATAACAATGGCTTTTGCAACGTCTGTTTAAGTTGACCGTCAACAGCACTGCTAACAACAAGGTAATTGTTATCATACAAGACCATAATACGTACTACTTAGTGTAATCCTGTGAGTATGATGTTTTCCTTTCAACACCAAGACTTGATGGTACATTTGGTTTCTTGAAACCAAACGGATTTTTTAGTAAAGCAACAGAACTGAATGTAAATGTCATACATTATTATTCAAAATTGTACAGAAATTTGACTGCAATGCAAGCCCCAGTGAAGTCCCAGCACAGTCCCAGCACTGTCCCAGCACAGTTCAAGCACAGTCCCAGCAAAGTTCAAGTACAGTCTCAGCACTGTCCCAGCACAGTCCCAGCACTGTCCCAGCACAGTCCTAGCACAGTTCAAGCACAGTCCCAGCACTGTCCCAGCACAGTCCCAGCACAGTTCAAGCACAGTCCCAGCAAAGTTCAAGCACAGTCCCAGTACTGTCCCAGCACAGTCCCAGCACTGTCCCAGCACAGTTCAAGCACAGTCCCAGCACAGTGAAGAATGTTCCAGTTTCCATGTTAAGGTATGTTAGCCATTAATAATCGTGTTGCCTTTTGGGCATAATTTTTTTAAATATGTAACTTTTTGATAAATGTATTGTAATTATTAATTCAATAAAAGTGGGTATGTCTCATAATTCTAAATGAATACTTATTGTTTATTTAAATTAATAACAACAAGTAAATAAAAATACATTTAAAATTCTGTCTATTTTTCTGCTTTATTGGACCGACAAGTCAGGAATACAGAGCTGCGCTAAGAGAGAAGACAGATTCAATCCCATTCTGCTGCAGTATCATGGGCCAAACATATTTTATATTTTACAATTATGTAGTGTCAACAACTGTAATAGGACATTCAAATAAACATTTTAGTCACACTGTTCACATAGTAGATAAACTCTTATTGTGATCGACTTCATTTGTTTAGTCAGAGTTACTTTAGAATTTAGACAGGTATGGTTTCAGTAGTTTTTTCTAAATATAAAGGTGTTCTGGTGGAAGACTGGATCCACCATTGAATTGGCAGGACAAATAGTAAGGCTGGATCCAACATTGTGTTGGCAGGACAAATAGGAACGTTGACTGTGCTCATTTGGAGCTGCCCTCCCATAGATGTTTATCAGCCAATAGACTGATGTCGGCAGAACATGGGAAGTGATGTAGGCTTTGAAGTTATCTTGAAATTTAGTTTGGGGAGTTGGAAACATTGAACACGAGGCCGACTGCAGCAGTTTGGCATTGATGTCACAAGCACCAATAATATTCACACCGAAGCGTTATGGTAGTGTTTTCTCTGCTTAAATACATTTCTATCTTCTATTCTATCTACAGTTTTTTGGCTTTAAATTTTGAGTATACTACTAACTGTCAATTTCACATCAACCTGTTAGTCACTGGTAGCGGTCAGTGAGAAGTAACCATGGAGATGATGACATCACTGATCTGATGGTTTGAAGATGGCTGCAATATATCGGTCAGCAGGAATGTTTACATCTATTTTTTACAAATGCAAGTTTCGCAATTTATGTCATTGGAACATGCTTTGTGATTCTATTATATAAATAATTTTACATCCACTTTAAAACCTACTTACTAAATCTGAAATTATGAATATTTTTTGCCCAATATTTTTCTTCCTGACACATTTTTTGCACAAGTGTTTAATTAGATAGAAATGTTGATTGACATATACTGCCCACCAGTGAAGAGTATGTAACTGGTGAGAATGTTCAACATCCTTGTAATGACAGATTTTCATGGCAGGATCCCCAATGACACAAAACTGACCGTGTGTGTTCAGGAATTTGTGTTCGCCACATATAGGTCATGAGTTACAGGTTGTTCACCAGCAGTGTGTTAAAGGATCAATGTAGGTTTATGAGGACAGTGTGAGGACAGTCCTGGTCTATGGCTCTGAGTGAGTCAATCATTTTCTATTGTCTGGATAATAACTATTTATGAGATGCCACACACCTAACTGGAGTGTTGCCCTGGAGAACAGCAGATTCAATGGTCAGTTTGTCTAATGGCACATACTGGCAAGGCACAAAAAAACAGAGCCCCTTGGACTTGGACACATGTTATTGTGTTGCAACATGAAATCTAAAAGTAAAAAAAAAATCGAAATTATTTTGTAAAGGCTTTTAGCCACTGATAACACAAATAATGTCTATTAAAATGTCCATAATTGCCTTGTGGTTAGTTTTGTTCAACACGGGGCTGTTAGTGGGGTGCACATGGCTAGTTTCATCTGGGTGGCTAGGTTGTTTTGGTAATACACAGCTGGGGTGAATTAGCAATTAGCGGGGTTATTTAAGTGTCTTGGGTAATGTCACTAGCAACTAGCTGGATATTATTTTATGTTACGTTTATGTAGGTGAGTGCTGTTTGTATGTCTAGGTTGCTGGTTTTGAGTAATTTAGTATGTTTACCGTGCCTAGTTCTTTTCATGTTCGTTGTATAGTATTTGTTTTGGTTAAATAAATACCACAAACATTATTTCCGACTCTGCACTTGGCAATTTGCACTCCACAACAATATTGTTAAAAAATATAAATTCAGTATTTAAAAAAAGAACACATCTAAAGATAAAATAATTGATTGGAAGTTTGACTTTATTCTTTACATTGAAATTATGGATTTTATTTGAGAGCTGCTGTGCATAACATTTTGCATAACATTTTTAAAATGCATATTTTTGTACCTAAATTATCTCGTCATCATTCAGGTGTAACACTTGTACAGTCTTTTCCAGTGAGTCAGAATAAATAGAAAGGTTTTGGTGTTTATGTTCTCAAGGCAGATCTTATCTGATGCCACCATGACATCTGGGAGATAAGTCTGGCCTGTTCTCCGACTCTCATGTTAGGGTCAGCAGATTTTCAACTTTGATTTAGGTAAAACATGCTGATCTTTCTGTTCCTTTCAGAAATGGTGGAAGTTTATGTAACATGGAAAGATGATACCGTAGTGTAATGTTAATAAATAAGGCCATTCTGTCCTATGTCAACTGGGATTATGTCAATTCTGAAGGTTCAGTAGGGGGGAAAGGTTAGTGCTTCGTTTGGAATCCCTCAATGCTTCCCATAAACCCCACCATAACCACGTCTCAATCCTTAACCTGGACTTCACACTAGACAAGCCACAACTCCAACTTTTGTTGTAAACTACACCCCACTTGGTTTAAGGTTTTAATAAACAGTGTGGAAGTCACCTACAATAAGCATGCACAACAAGCTAGGTTGCCTGTTTTTTTGTGTCCTATGTTTTCATACATCAAGTAGCCGGTTGTGTACAGTTCAGCGATGGTAACAGGAAGCTCTGTGGGAAGACCTGTTCAACTGGGAGACCCTGGGTACCCTGGGCGTTTATGGGGAAGGCAGTTTGACACGAGTCACCGACCTAAACATTGTTGCAGACCAGGTACGACACTTTATGGAGATATGAGCTTACCGTTAGTTTGTCATATAGTACGTTTGTTCCTCTCAATAAACAAAGTGGTTATACAGCATTTGTCCTCGAATTAGTTACGGTATCTCACAAAGTGACATACTGAATCAGAGCATGATCCCCTCCCTTCGGAGACTGGGCCGCAGGGCAGTATTCTAACATGAATATGACCCCAAACACACCTCCAAGACGACCACTGCCTTGCTAAAGAAGCTGGAGGGTGAAGGTGATGGACTGGCCAAGCATGTCTCCTGACCTAAACCCTATTGAGCATCTGTGGGACATCCTCAAACAGAAGATGGAGAAGCACAAGGTCTCTAACATCCACCAGCTCTGTGATGTCGTCATGGAGGAGTAGAAGAGGACTCCAGTGGCAACCTGTTAAGCTCTGGTGAACTCCATGCCCAAGAGAGTTAAGTGCTGGAGAATAACGGTGGCCACATAAAACATTGACAATATTTAGGCCTAATTCGGACATTTTCACTTATTGGTGTACTCACTTTTGTTGCCAGCGGTTTAGACATTAATGGCTGTGTGTTTAAGTTATTTTGAGGTGACAGCAAATGTACACTGTTATACAAGCTGTACACTCACTACTTTACATTGTAGCAAAGTGTCATTTCTTCAGTGTGGTAACATGACAAAATATAATCAAATATTTACAAAAAAGTGAGAGGTGTACTCACTTTTGTCAGATACTATATTTACCTGTTCTATGTGTGATTTAGTGACTGCGCAGCATGAAACGTTTCTATGTTTCAAACACAATAAAAAATGAATGCAATAGTTTAAATAAAATCAAATTCTTTATTTTACAAATGTTCACAATAGTACAATAGTGGTAAACTCTAGCGGTGGGCGCCAATATCATGCTATGTCAGAGCATGTCATAATGTCATCTGAGAATATTCTTCACCCGTTTAATTCGTGTTTGTAATAAATATGAATAAGAATAACATGCTTCTTCTGCACTTTGCATAACATTGAGCAAAGCAAACCAGGTTGGGTCACCAATCAACTCTAAAACCAATATATATATATAAAAAAACGTGGTCAAAACTTGCAAAATAATACTTTTATGGACATTTAATGCACATGTGTTTTTTTCTTAACATGTCAACCACCCTCACATGATAGCAAACACGATTCTAAAAATATCGTTAGGCAACAAGAAAACCATTTGGTTAGCTGCCGGCGAACATTTAAAAAAAGCTAAAAAGGGTTGTTCTATTTGTGTATTTTTACATGGATTAATTTTTACACTATATCTGTTTTTACAGACATTGTCCTCAGCTCACGTTAACATTACCTAATGCCACTCTACTAGATGTCGGAAAGTAAGGACGCTAGCCAACAAGTGTTGCGATGGTGTGTGGCAAAAGCTTAGCAGATGCGTGTTGCCCAAATGTCTTTGGCAAACATCCTAATCAATTTTACTTAAACTAACACTAAGTGTCTTCTCTAGCAACACCAATGCTCTTCCTCCCTGCTGGAGAGGTTGTGTTCCAGACCACTATGTGAAACAAGCACTGAGCAAATCAAAACCGACGGGGGACATAAGTAAAACATTTTTTGTCATTTGACTCTTCAGGTCCGCACCTGATTAGATCAGAATTTGCCTTCCTGATTAAACAATGTCTTATATGTGACCCTTAGCCCAACATACAGGGCCTCCTGTTGTGTATGATAGCTGAAATGACCTTTGACCCAACATACAGTGCCTCCTGTTGTGTAGCTGATATGACCTTGAGCAGGAGTAAACATGAAGTGTGTGCAGACAGTTCAGGCAAAGCTCGGATGCAGGGTGCCTTTGGCACCTGTTAATCTGGAGAATTTTGGGTTGATTATTTTCAGATGGTCTTTCAAAGAATTTACGAGGCTTTGCCATCCAAGACTGGGAACAAATGTACAAAAAGTCTGAAACCTCTCAGCTAATATAAATACTGCTCCTGAAGGGTCAAAGGTTACATCTTCGGTAATCTGATAGATATGAACAGGTCACAGAAAATAATGCTAATTAAAGGTAATTACAGAATGGTTGAGAAGATAGATCTAGTAATTTTTCACCAGTTCAGATCTAGCTATCCAGCAACAGTTTGCTTTTTTTCCGCACAGACAGAATAACTATTGTGGCTGAAATGAGAATTCAGCTAAAGCCACAATATTGGTGGAATATAAAAAGAACAATACTTTTAAAATTTAAATCATGACAATTAAAAGTTGTTAAATGCAACTGATATTGATATGGTCTCTCTATATCAGTACCCATCCCTAGTAAACACTCAAATAAACAAACCTAATCAAGTGCCTACATTCCAACATTATTGTACACCGTACACACGCTTCTACTCATACACACATGCACGCCCAAGTTTCATATACACACACACACACATATGTTAGTACGCATGTACGCACATACATACAAACTCACTGTACACGCACGCACGCACACACACACACACACACACACACACACACACACACACGCACACGCACACGCACACGCACACGCACACGCACACACACACACACACACACACACACACACACACACACACACACACACGTGAACAACGACACAAAATACTTACAAAGGATAACAGTCCTTACTTTCATTGTCAGTCATATCACACATACAAAGACCATCTAACCCATCTCACATTCAGTTTCAAATGACTCACTTGTCTATACCAAAAGAAAGAAACAATAACAGTGAAAAACACATCTACAGGGTGGTGAAGCTAAACAGTGGGTGACCTCATTCTCTCCGGACATAAAATACACCCTCGTTTCCAAGTCTAATATCCATACATGTGACCAGGCAAGTGACCAACGAGAGAAAACATTGGCTAATCTACATCTGCACAAATAATCAAAATAATGTTCATTATATAAACATTAGTCAGCTCGAACAGTCTTTGATTGTCTATTGCTTATGAGGGGATTTCTCTATGACTTGGTAGGAAAAAATGATCACCGAGTGTGGTGAGAAATGTGTCTTGTGAAAAGGACGGACAGTTGTGAGAGAAGTGCAAGAAAGAAAAGAGCGGGAGAGAAGTAGAAATCGGTCAAGTTGGACAAAAGGTAAGCAACAGCAAACGAGTGAATAGGAACACATTATTGAATACTTTCCCCATCACGTCGTACTGTCTCCAATCAGCGACTCTCCTCCCTGATCTCACTTTAACTTGAACTACTGTGTATCTCCCATAGTGCACCTGTCTATTAGTTCCTACTCAGTGATTGGCCGGTTCTAAACCTCCACCTGGCCTTGGGTCAGGTGGGTTCTGAGCTGCTGGGCGGCGTTGGTGATCTTCCTCTGGTGACCCAACAGGTTCACCCCAAGTTTCTGTACATCGCTGGGGGAGACAGAGAGATAGAGGTCGCCTGTTATCGACCGCTTCTAACACCGTTGTTTGAATACCGTATGAAATGCCGTAATCATCAGGTATGGACCAACAGCACTCACTCCATGGTTAGCCTGCTGACTCGGTCCAGCGTGTCCAGGTGAGCCCTCTCAAACTGGTCCTGATACCTGTCCATCCTCAGCGCTGTCAGCCACTCGTTAACTGTGGCCACGGATGACAGGTCAGTGGGAGTTGGGCTCAGCAGAGGCTGGCTGGAGCTTGATTCCAAGGAGATTATGATCAAACGGCCATCAGCAATCATTATGATTTAGATATAATGTTAAATTAACATCAAAGATCATTACTGGTGTATATCGTGTGACATATCAGAACAGGCTGATGGGAGGTGTGGTTGTTACCGGGGATGCTCCGCTTTAAGGGAGGCAGGTTGACGTATGAGCCTGTCCAGGGAAGATAGGAGTGAGTCGAAGCCCAGTCGGTCGGCCCTGTCTGCCTGCCAACACCGCAGCATCAGGGAGTGGAGCGCTGGCGGGCAGTTATGGGGGGCTGGGAGACGGTACTGGTCTGATACTGCCTTCATCACCTGTATCATTGACGTAGAGATGGGGGATAGGATTAGAAGAAACAAAGAGGAGGAGGAATATAGAAAGAGAGAAGTGGGAGGAGAGAAAGCAGGATGTGAAAAAGAGTTGTAGGGAGAGAGACGTAGAGGGGGAAAAGCAAGAGTTAAGTTCAGTTTATTAGTAACCATCTAAATAATGACAAAGTGCCCTGAATAATTGGTCTCGGTATGACAGAGGGACTTAGAGATATGTTTTCATTCTGTTGAGTGTGTTCAGGGAAAATCTGGCCTGATCAATAAAATATGTTTCACCCTCCCAATGACTCACTTCCTGGTTGCTCATGTCCCAGTATGGCCGCTCGCCGTATGACATCACTTCCCACATGAGCACTCCGAAGCTCCAGACATCACTTGCTGAGCTAAACTTGCGATGCTGGAAGGCCTCCGGGGCTGTCCACCTGACAGGAATCTTACTTCCCTGAAAAAAGAGAACAGGGATGTAGGATGAGAGGATAAAGACAACATGGATGTAGGATGAGAGGATAAAGAGAAGATGGATGTAGGATGAGAGGATGAAGGGAACAGGGATGTAGGATGACAAACTGGCAGATGATAAAGACTAACAGACACTATAAATGCTACGATAATCATTTAAATGAGTAGCTTTTTGGAGCAAAAAACAAAACCAAGGGCTTTTGCGCCGTACTTACCAGTGAGGCAGTGTAGGTAGGCATGTTCTGGTCCAAACCCCTCATGAGGCGCGAAAGACCAAAGTCGGACACTTTACACACCAAGTTAGAGTTGACCAGCACGTTCCTGGCTGCCAGGTCCCGGTGGACAAAGTTCCTCTCCGAGAGGTACCTCATCCCAGCCCCCACACCCCTCACCATGCCAACCAGCTGGAGAACACTGAACTGGTCCTCATTCTCCTGAAGAAGAGATTGTGAAGTGAGAAACAGGTGAGACAGAGCCGAGAAGTGAAGCCATCACACATTACAGTCAATCGGCGTCAGACATAGACATTTCCCAGCCTGATGGGTTGTTTGTAGATAAGTCTCGCTTCAGGTCTGTGATGTTGGTGGTTGTAGTTCTCACCCTGAGAAAGGCGTCCAGGGGTCCGTTCTCCATGAATTCAGTGACGATCCTCTCTGGGGGACTCCCGGTGACCACGCCCTCTAACTTCAGCACGTTGGGGTGGTCGAACTGTCCGAGCACTCCGGCCTCGCTCATGAACACCGCCTTCTCTCTGTCCGTCACACCCCAACGCAGTGTCTTCACCGCCACCAATACCTCCCGTCGCCCCAGGGGCCGGTAACGCCCCCGAGAGACCTCCCCAAACTGGGCTGGTTGGACGGAGGGAAAGGAAGGAGAGGTTGTGGGTTTCTGACTCACATTGACTGCTGGCTCCGCCTACGAGATCTAAAAACATCTGACGGCATTTCGAACCAGGACACCAACCTGCTCCTATCACCTCTTCTATCTTCAGGTGAGCGGGGTCGATCTCACGGGCAAACTCCTTGACTGCCTCACTCGGGTCCTCGTAGGTGGAGGGGTCCACGTAGTACTTGACCCCCCCTGAGATGGATGAAGCACAGGACATGGGTGATTGTGGTTCAACACTGTAGACTGAAATATGTTGTCACTGGTAATGATTTGTCCCTAGACTTTTTAAAAAATACAATTTTTTTTTCTTTTTCATACGTTTTTCCATCTCCATCCATACTGATCTCTCATTCCGATTTTAATCCTTCTACATTCATTCATTCTCTTTTTTTCTTTCCCTCCCATGTTCCTGATATAAGGCACCGTTGTTAAGTGGAATGAGGCATTGTCATATAGACATATGCAGCCTCTTCTTCATGACAACAGGCTCCATAGAAGAGTATGTTTGGGCAAAGATGACAGGGACTTATATTCAGATAATGACTAACCCTCTGACTCACCTTTGTGGCTGATGTACCTCTGGAGTCTGTCACTGTACGGGCTGTCTCTCCTCTTACTGTGAGAAGTCAGAACCAACTAGTCAGTCAGAACATTGTACTTGGATGTGTGTGTGTGTGTGTGTGTGTGTGTGTGTGTGTGTGTGTGTGTGTGTGTGTGTGAGTTTTGTGTGTGTGTGTGTGTGTGTCTTTGTATATGGGAATAGTAGTTAAGGACCCAGTCACCTGCGGAACACAAAAACGACCACTATTGCCACGACAACCAGGAGGAAGGCTGCCCCGCCCATTATAGAACCGACCAACAGAGGGAGATGATTCTGGATCTGCTTGGAGCGCTCCTCTGAGAAACAATATTTGAAAAACAACATTTGAATAGTGAGTTTGACTGCCTGTGTATCCACATGTCAGGCTGTGTATCCACATGCCAGGCTGTGTTACCACATGTCAGGCTGTGTATCCACATGTCAGGCTGTGTATCCACATGCCAGGCTGTGTTACCACATGTCAGGCTGTGTATCCACATGTCAGGCTGTGTATCCACATGCCAGGCTGTGTTACCACATGTCAGGCTGTGTATCCACATGTCAGGCTGCGTATCCACATGTCAGGCTGTGTTACCACATGTCAGGCTGTGTTACCACATGTCAGGCTGTGTTACCACATGTCAGGCTGTGTATCCACATGTCAGGCTGTGTATCCACATGTCAGGCTGTGTTTCCACATGCCAGGCTGTGTTACCACATTGCAGGCTGTGTTACCACATGTCAGGCTGTGTATCCACATGTCAGGCTGTGTATCCACATGTCAGGCTGTGTTACCACATGTCAGGCTGTGTTACCACATGTCAGGCTGTGTTACCACATTGCAGGCTGTGTTACCACATGTCAGGCTGTGTATCCACATGTCAGGCTGTGTATCCACATGTCAGGCTGTGTATCCACATGTCAGGCTGTGTTACCACATGTCAGGCTGTGTTACCACATGTCAGGCTGTGTTACCACATGTCAGGCTGTGTTACCTCGGGTCAGAGTAGTAAAGTAGATGGTGTGACTGTAAGGGCCGAAGCCTCTCTCGTTGCGTGCCCTGATCTGGAAGGCGTAGATGGAGCCAGGAGCCAGAGAGCCGACCGTCTTAGTATTGGTCTCAGTATACACACTCGCTGCACTGTCCTCATCTGATCCCTGGGATACATGGAGAGATAGAGAGAATTACTGTGTGTGTGTGTCTGAGTAGGAGCATATGCACGTGTGTGTGTGTCTGAGTAGGACCATATGCACGTGTGTGTGTCTGCATGTGTGTGTGTGTGTGTGTGTGTGTGTGTGTGTGTGTGTGTGTGTGTGTGTGTGTGTGTAGCTGAGAAGGAGCGTGTCTGAGTAGGAGCATATGCATGTGTGTGTGTGTGTGTGTGTGTGTGTGTGTGTCTGAGTAGGAGCATATGCACGTGTGTGTGTGTGTGTCTGAGTAGGAGCATATACACGTGTGTGTGTGTGTGTGTGTGTGTATGTGTCTGAGTAGGAGCATATGCACGTGTGTGTGTGTCTGCATGTACCTTGTCATAGTATCTGAGCTGGTACTCCAGGATGTCCCCATTGGGTCTGTCAGGCTGTGGCCAGGATAAAGTGATGGAGTCTGGGGCTCGGCTCAGCTGGTGCAGGCTAGGGACTGGAGAGGGTACTGGGGGACAGAGAGATTTGGCTTTGTTAATTCAGTGTTTCTACAGATGGAGAAGACACCCGAGGGAGCATTGGTGGATCATCTATTTCTGTATTGGAATGTTGAGAGCCACATTACACAAACTCCTGGATGAGTCCTCTAATGATCTGTCTGGCTGTCACAAGCATTCTCTAACTAATGACATGCAAGTTGCTATTTCTGTTATTTGTTCGAATCTAATTAATTATTTTTACATGAGTTCATTTCGGTAAAAAAAGAAAAGAGGGAAATTAAAAGCCTCTATATTGATCAATCAGCTGTAACATTATTTCCACAGACAGGAATCTGTGAATAACACCGATTTTTCTCGTTATCATGGCACCTGCCAGTGGGTGGGATATATTAGGTAGCAAGTGAACATTTGATTCTCGAAGTCGATGTGTTAGAAGCAGGGAAAACGAGCAACCGTTTGAATCTGAGGGACTGAGCCATTGTGATGGCTTAGACAACTGTTTAACATCTACATATGCATTGTGGCAGACCATGTACACCCAATGTTTTGAGTAAATTGTGCTTTGGCATTGTTTTGAAAAAAGAACAACTTTAGTTGTAACTTTCACTTTTGTCACTCTTGAGTAGTATTTATTTTGGTATGCCTTTCCTGAGATGAATTTGTGAGCCTATGTGCTAGAAATATGTCAGGGTGCAATTCAGAACCCATTTTATACTTCACAGGCGAATTTTGTGGTCACAGAGTAAACCAAGTTATGGACAAAGAAAATACAGCTCAATAGTGGAACAGTAATCAAAGCAAACCATTTTTAATACTTTGGCTTGTCACTCACTCTCTCATCTTATGGCAGGCTGCCAATCAAAACGCTCTCATCCCATTTTGTTAACCGCCCATTACAGCTCTCTGAGGTTATCCCCGAGAGAGATTGCCCAGTCTTTATACAACGTATTGGAAACCTTAAATATTATTATATGATTTCCAATTGTGGTGATTAAATGTTTTTGTACATTGACTTGTCATATGCATCACTTTCAGTTTCTGCTGTGGTGCACTGATTGGTGAGTTTCTGCTGTGATGCACTGATTGGTCAGTTTCTGCTGTGATGCACTGATTGGTCAGTTTCTGCTGTGGTGCACTGATTGATCAGTTTCTGCTGTGGTGCACTGATTGGTCAGTTCCTGCTGTGATGCACTGATTGGTCAGTTTCCTCTGTGGTGCACTGATTGGTCAGTTTCTGCTGTAGTGCACTGATTGGTCAGTTTCTGCTGTGGTGCACTGATTGGTCAGTTCCTGCTGTGGTGCACTGATTGGTCAGTTCCTGCTGTGATGCACTGATTAGTCAGTTTCTGCTGTGATGCACTGATTGGTCAGCCGTTGCTCGAGAGGGAGGGACGTTTTCCTATGTCTCTACTTTACAATGGTATGGCTGTGCTCACTGAACTTTCCATTAGTAACCAAAGTTAATTGTGTATTTGATGAAGGCCCAGATGACCCTCTATTTATCTGTGGGCTTGTGTTTGCAAATAATGTAGTTTGGTGTTAATTGATTGGATTTTCTGGTCCTGGGGGTTTAGTGCGTTACAACTGGTTGGTGAACACACCATTTGGACGAGCCTGGGTTCACCTGGCTCTATTGTGAGTATCTGTGCATTTATCTCTCTCTGCTTTCAGTTCCTCCCCCCATCTCTCTCAGTCGCTCTCTCAGTTTCTCCCTTTGTCCAACTCTCTCTGTGTCTCTTTCAGTCTTTGTCTCTCTGTCTCTTAGTCTCTCTCTCTCTCTCTCTCTCTCTCTTAGTCTCTGTTTCTCTCTCTCTTAGTCTCTCTCTCTCTCTCTTTTCTCTCTCTCTCTCTCTCTCTCTCTCTCTCTCTCTTACTCTCTCTCTCTCCTCTGAGTGTAATGTGAACTGAAAGGATCTCGTGACCTTCAACCACCTGATTGCAAACAGCCGAAGCAGAAAAGTGAGAGCGAAAAAGACGAGCGTATACACAAATACACACACACACACAAATACACACACACACACAAATACACACACACAAATTCACACACACACACACACACACACACAAATACACACACACACACACACACAAATTCACACACACACACACACACACACACATATACACACACATATACACACACACATATTCACACACACAGACAAACTAAAAAGTGAGCATCTATACCTGTGATGTCATGTAATTGTTATTTAGCCTGACTGTCACTGACTACTTACCTGATTGGCTTGTAGTGAAGTTGATGCTTGTGAATTTTGGAGGGAAAGGACTTAGAGCTGAGACATCATTGACTGCTTGTACCTGTACAGAAACAGCAGGGAAAAGTTACTCAATGTTACTCAGGTTAACTGAACATCACTAACACAGCACTCTAGATATACTCTAGTTATTGTATGTAAATTATGTGACATTTAGGTTACTATATTTCGGTTACCATGGTGTGCATGGGAGTTGTAGTCCTACCTGTATGAGGTAGGTGACTCTGGTGAGCAGGTTGTTGAGGGTGACCTTGGTCTGCTTCAGGTTTGTCTGGGACGGGGTGAAGGTGACTGCCTCGCCGCACCAGGAGCACGCCCCCGCTGTAAACGTGGCTGAGGGACAGATCCTACACACCACCCCATACGACACCTCGCTACGACCACCCATGTCCACCGGAGGGCGCCAGCGCAGCGACACCCCACTGCCACCAGTCTCATACTCCCAAGTGACTGTGGTCGGAGCAGAGGGAGGGCCTAGAGGAGAGGAACGAGTGTGGCAGAAGAAGATTAGATATGGAGGAAAATCGAGCAAAGAGAAAGAAATAGAGAATAACATGAATATTGAGGGAAATGTATATATTTCGTGTACTGGAGAGAAGATATAAAAACCAGCTCACCTGTGCAGGCTGTGGAGTTGGAATCACCAGGTGCTCTGTAGAAGCCACTACGACACTCACACATTCCAGATCCCTCCTGACTGGTTCTGCTGTTAGCCGGGCACACTGAACACGGAACTGAACCCAACAGTGACTTAAAGTACCCCACCGAACATGCTGCAGAGGGAAGGAGGGAGAGGGAGGGAGGGAGAGAGAGAGGGAGAGAGAGAGAGAGAGAGGGAGGCGAGAAAGGGAGAAGAGAGAGAGGGAGACGAGAAAGGGAGAAGAAAAAGAGGGAGGGGGAGGGAGAATATCGAGAGAGACAGGGAGAGCGAAAGGGAGAGAGGGAGAGAGAGGGGGAGACGAAGAGGGAGAGAGAGCGAGGGGAAGACGGAGATGGAGAGAGAGGGAGAGAGATGAAGAGAGTTAAACTATTGAAACACATCTGGTTAAGTTGTAAGACATTAACTCATTAAAACAACAACGACCTCCAGTTGTAACTTATGATGGTATCTCAGTACACTTGAGACTAGGAGATGTCAGAGAGGTATGTGAACTGGGGAGAAACATGGCGGTAAAGACATAATTTAATCTAGTGTGACATAATAATGGCAGGGGCAATAAACTCTTTATGCTGTACAGGTCAGCTCCCTAATTCTCTAACAATAAGTACTAACAGGAATGCTAACAGGACCACTAACAAGACCGCTAACAGGACCGCTAACAAGACCGCTAACAGGACCGCTAACAAGACCGCTAACAGGACCGCTAACAAGACCGCTAACAATCCGCTAACAGGACCGCTAACAGGACCGCTAACAAGACCGCTAACAGGATCACTAACAAGACCGCAAACAGGACCGCTAACAAGACCGCTAACAAGACCGCTAATAAGACCGCTAACAAGACCGCTAACAGGACCGCTAACAAGACCGCTAACAAGACCGCTAACAGGACCGCTAACAGGATCAAACAAGACTGCTAACAGGACCGCTAACAGGACCTCTAACAGGAGCGCTAACAGGACCGCTAACAAGACTGCTAACAGGACCGCTAACAGGACCGCTAACAAGACCGCTAACAAGACCGCTAAATAAGCAATTGCTGAAAAAAATAACATTTTAGGTTTTTTTTGTCACATCAAGGTATGTTTCACAAACATATCATGTGACCTTATGGATAATATCTTAAAGCAAAGCCTGATGGGAAAGAGGTTGCTCCTGGTGATATTGTCTGAGGAAACTAGGCATTGCAGACATATACTTAACTACTGTAACCATCAAAAGTGATAATGCATTATTATTGGGTTTTCTGTTATGTCAAACAAATGCCTGCCACACACACATGCACCCGTACAAACACACACACACACACACACACACACACACATGCACCCGTACACACACACACACACATACACGTACACAGACCACAAACCTGTGTTGAATGCAATACTTCCAGGCAGACAGTGTATGTACACCCGTAGAACAATTGTATGTGTAAACGTTCCAGCACATATTCCAGAGTAGAGTCCTCATTAGAATGGGCTCATTCTAAGACCGTGTTTGAGAAATGACACGGTGAATGGAGTCTGTCTGAACACGCCCTGGAATCTCCTGTCCAAAACCACGGTCTGTTGGGCTACAGACTGGAGGAGTCCAAGAGGTCTAAGTGGGACTGTGGTACAAGACTGTGGTACAAGACCTGGAAAACGTGTGTCTCGGTGAAAAAAGTGTTTAACAGATGTGAAAAGAAAGTAAGAGTGTGTGTCTATACGTGTATGCCTGTATGTGTGTGTGTGTGTGTGTGCGTGTGTGTGTGTGTGTCAGGTCTTAGACAGGCTCTAAGTGCTCTTCTGGGGTGAACACCTCTAACGTCCTCTGACCATATTTAGATAACCTTGTCATCAGCATGTACCACCTCCATAAGTTGACAAGAGGTGTGTGTGTGTCTGCATGTATGTGTGTGTGTGTGTGTGTGTGTGTGTGTGTGTCTGTGAACAGGATGGGAAAGAGGGAGATGTTGAACAGATAAAAGGCTTTATATGTTCTCACTTGGAAGAGCACAACCACAGTGACACGGGCATAAAGTGGGAGGTGGACGGTGAGATAAAGATAGAGATATAAAGACAGACACAGAGGAAGAGGAAAAGTAGTACAAAAGGTGGTATTAGTGATGAAGATGGTGGGGTAGTTATAATGGTAACAGTGATGAAGATGGTGGGGTAGTTATAATGGTATAAGTGATGAAATGGGTGGGGTAGTTTTAATGGTATTAGTAATGAACAGGGTGGTGTAGTTACAATAGTAACAGTGATGAACAGGGTGGGGTAGTTACAATAGTAACAGTGATAACAGGGTGGGGTAGTTACAATAGTAACAGTGATAACAGGGTGGGGTGGTTACAATAGTATCAGTGATGAACAGGGTGGGGTAGTTACAATAGTAACAGTGATGAACAGGGTGGGGTAGTTACAATAGTAACAGTGATAACAGGGTGGGGTAGTTACAATAGTAACAGTGATAACAGGGTGGGGTAGTTACAATAGTAACAGTGATAACAGGGTGGGGTAGTTACAATAGTAACAGTGATAACAGGGTGGGGTAGTTACAATAGTAACAGTGATAACAGGGTGGGGTAGTTACAATAGTAACAGTGATGAACAGGGTGGGGTAGTTACAATAGTAACAGTGATAACAGGGTGGTGTAGTTACAATAGTAACAGTGATGAACAGGGTGGGGTAGTTACAATAGTAACAGTGATAACAGGGTGGGGTAGTTACAATAGTAACAGTGATAACAGGGTGGGGTAGTTACAATAGTAACAGTGATGAACAGGGTGGGGTAGTTACAATAGTAACAGTGATAACAGGGTGGGGTAGTTACAATAGTAACAGTGATGAACGGGGTGGGGTAGTTACAATAGTAACAGTGATAACAGGGTGGGGTAGTTACAATAGTAACAGTGATGAACAGGGTGGGGTAGTTACAATAGTAAAAGTGATAACAGGGTGGGGTAGTTACAATAGTAACAGTGATAACAGGGTGGGGTAGTTACAATAGTAACAGTGATGAACAGGGTGGGGTAGTTACAATAGTAACAGTGATAACAGGGTGGGGTAGTTACAATAGTAACAGTGATAACAGGGTGGGGTAGTTACAATAGTAACAGTGATAACAGGGTGGGGTTGGTTACAATAGTAACAGTGATGAACAGGGTGGGGTTGTTACAATAGTAACAGTGATAACAGGGTGGGGTAGTTACAATAGTAACAGTGATAACAGGGTGGGGTTGGTTACAATAGTAACAGTGATAACAGGGTGGGGTAGTTACAATAGTAACAGTGATGAACAGGCTGGGGTAGTTACAATAGTAACAGTGATAACAGGGTGGGGTAGTTACAATAGTAACAGTGATAACAGGGTGGGGTTGGTTACAATAGTAACAGTGATAACAGGGTGGGGTAGTTACAATAGTAACAGTGATAACAGGGTGGGGTAGTTACAATAGTAACAGTGATAACAGGGTGGGGTAGTTACAATAGTAACAGTGATAACAGGGTGGTGTAGTTACAATAGTAACAGTGATGAACAGGGTGGGGTAGTTACAATAGTAACAGTGATAACAGGGTGGGGTAGTTACAATAGTAACAGTGATAACAGGGTGGGGTAGTTACAATAGTAACAGTGATAACAGGGTGGGGTAGTTACAATAGTAACAGTGATAACAGGGTGGGGTAGTTACAATAGTAACAGTGATAACAGGGTGGGGTAGTTACAATAGTAACAGTGATAACAGGGTGGGGTAGTTACAATAGTAACAGTGATGAACAGGGTGGGGTAGTTACAATAGTAACAGTGATAACAGGGTGGTGTAGTTACAATAGTAACAGTGATGAACAGGGTGGGGTAGTTACAATAGTAACAGTGATAACAGGGTGGGGTAGTTACAATAGTAACAGTGATAACAGGGTGGGGTAATTACAATAGTAACAGTGATGAACAGGGTGGGGTAGTTACAATAGTAACAGTGATAACAGGGTGGGGTAGTTACAATAGTAACAGTGATGAACGGGGTGGGGTAGTTACAATAGTAACAGTGATAACAGGGTGGGGTAGTTACAATAGTAACAGTGATGAACAGGGTGGGGTAGTTACAATAGTAACAGTGATAACAGGGTGGGGTAGTTACAATAGTAACAGTGATAACAGGGTGGGGTAGTTACAATAGTAACAGTGATGAACAGGGTGGGGTAGTTACAATAGTAACAGTGATAACAGGGTGGGGTAGTTACAATAGTAACAGTGATAACAGGGTGGGGTAGTTACAATAGTAACAGTGATGAACAGGGTGGGGTAGTTACAATAGTAACAGTGATAACAGGGTGGGGTAGTTACAATAGTAACAGTGATAACAGGGTGGGGTAGTTACAATAGTAACAGTGATAACAGGGTGGGGTTGGTTACAATAGTAACAGTGATGAACAGGGTGGGGTTGTTACAATAGTAACAGTGATAACAGGGTGGGGTAGTTACAATAGTAACAGTGATAACAGGGTGGGGTTGGTTACAATAGTAACAGTGATAACAGGGTGGGGTAGTTACAATAGTAACAGTGATGAACAGGCTGGGGTAGTTACAATAGTAACAGTGATAACAGGGTGGGGTAGTTACAATAGTAACAGTGATAACAGGGTGGGGTTGGTTACAATAGTAACAGTGATAACAGGGTGGGGTAGTTACAATAGTATCAGTGATAACAGGGTGGGGTAGTTACAATAGTAACAGTGATGAACAGGGTTGGGTAGTTACAATAGTAACAGTGATAACAGGGTGGGGTAGTTACAATAGTAACAGTGATAACAGGGTGGGGTAGTTACAATAGTAACAGTGATAACAGGGTGGGGTAGTTACAATAGTAACAGTGATGAACAGGGTGGGGTAGTTACAATAGTAACAGTGATAACAGGGTGGGGTAGTTACAATAGTAACAGTGATAACAGGGTGGGGTAGTTACAATAGTAACAGTGATAACAGGCTGGGGTAGTTACAATAGTAACAGTGATAACAGGGTGGGGTAGTTACAATAGTAACAGTGATAACAGGGTGGGGTTGGTTACAATAGTAACAGTGATAACAGGGTGGGGTAGTTACAATAGTAACAGTGATAACAGGGTGGGGTAGTTACAATAGTAACAGTGATAACAGGGTGGGGTAGTTACAATAGTAACAGTGATAACAGGGTGGTGTAGTTACAATAGTAACAGTGATGAACAGGGTGGGGTAGTTACAATAGTAACAGTGATAACAGGGTGGGGTAGTTACAATAGTAACAGTGATAACAGGGTGGGGTAGTTACAATAGTAACAGTGATAACAGGGTGGGGTAGTTACAATAGTAACAGTGATGAACAGGGTGGGGTAGTTACAATAGTAACAGTGATAACAGGGTGGGGTAGTTACAATAGTAACAGTGATAACAGGGTGGGGTAGTTACAATAGTAACAGTGATGAACAGGGTGGGGTAGTTACAATAGTAACAGTGATAACAGGGTGGGGTAGTTACAATAGTAACAGTGATAACAGGGTGGGGTAGTTACAATAGTAACAGTGATGAACAGGGTGGGGTAGTTACAATAGTAACAGTGATAACAGGGTGGGGTAGTTACAATAGTAACAGTGATAACAGGGTGGGGTAGTTACAATAGTAACAGTGATAACAGGGTGGGGTTGGTTACAATAGTAACAGTGATGAACAGGGTGGGGTTGTTACAATAGTAACAGTGATAACAGGGTGGGGTAGTTACAATAGTAACAGTGATAACAGGGTGGGGTTGGTTACAATAGTAACAGTGATAACAGGGTGGGGTAGTTACAATAGTAACAGTGATGAACAGGCTGGGGTAGTTACAATAGTAACAGTGATAACAGGGTGGGGTAGTTACAATAGTAACAGTGATAACAGGGTGGGGTTGGTTACAATAGTAACAGTGATAACAGGGTGGGGTAGTTACAATAGTATCAGTGATAACAGGGTGGGGTAGTTACAATAGTAACAGTGATGAACAGGGAGGGGTAGTTACAATAGTAACAGTGATAACAGGGTGGGGTAGTTACAATAGTAACAGTGATAACAGGGTGGGGTAGTTACAATAGTAACAGTGATAACAGGGTGGGGTAGTTACAATAGTAACAGTGATGAACAGGGTGGGGTAGTTACAATAGTAACAGTGATAACAGGGTGGGGTAGTTACAATAGTAACAGTGATGAACGGGGTGGGGTAGTTACAATAGTAACAGTGATAACAGGGTGGGGTAGTTACAATAGTAACAGTGATGAACAGGGTGGGGTAGTTACAATAGTAACAGTGATAACAGGGTGGGGTAGTTACAATAGTAACAGTGATAACAGGGTGGGGTAGTTACAATAGTAACAGTGATAACAGGGTGGGGTAGTTACAATAGTAACAGTGATGAACAGGGTGGGGTAGTTACAATAGTAACAGTGATAACAGGGTGGGGTAGTTACAATAGTAACAGTGATAACAGGGTGGGGTAGTTACAATAGTAACAGTGATAACAGGGTGGGGTTGGTTACAATAGTAACAGTGATGAACAGGGTGGGGTTGTTACAATAGTAACAGTGATAACAGGGTGGGGTAGTTACAATAGTAACAGTGATAACAGGGTGGGGTTGGTTACAATAGTAACAGTGATAACAGGGTGGGGTAGTTACAATAGTAACAGTGATGAACAGGCTGGGGTAGTTACAATAGTAACAGTGATAACAGGGTGGGGTAGTTACAATAGTAACAGTGATAACAGGGTGGGGTTGGTTACAATAGTAACAGTGATAACAGGGTGGGGTAGTTACAATAGTAACAGTGATGAACAGGGTGGGGTGGTTACAATAGTATCAGTGATAACAGGGTGGGGTAGTTACAATAGTAACAGTGATGAACAGGGTGGGGTAGTTACAATAGTAACAGTGATAACAGGGTGGGGTAGTTACAATAGTAACAGTGATAACAGGGTGGGGTAGTTACAATAGTAACAGTGATAACAGGGTGGGGTAGTTACAATAGTAACAGTGATGAACAGGGTGGGGTAGTTACAATAGTAACAGTGATAACAGGGTGGGGTAGTTACAATAGTAACAGTGATAACAGGGTGGGGTAGTTACAATAGTAACAGTGATGAACAGGGTGGGGTAGTTACAATAGTAACAGTGATAACAGGGTGGGGTAGTTACAATAGTAACAGTGATAACAGGGTGGGGTAGTTACAATAGTAACAGTGATGAACAGGGTGGGGTAGTTACAATAGTAACAGTGATAACAGGGTGGGGTAGTTACAATAGTAACAGTGATAACAGGGTGGGGTAGTTACAATAGTAACAGTGATAACAGGGTGGGGTAGTTACAATAGTAACAGTGATGAACGGGGTGGGGTAGTTACAATAGTAACAGTGATAACAGGGTGGGGTAGTTACAATAGTAACAGTGATAACATGGTGGGGTAGTTACAATAGTAACAGTGATAACAGGGTGGGGTAGTTACAATAGTAACAGTGATAACAGGGTGGGGTAGTTACAATAGTAACAGCAATGAACAGGGTGGGGTTGGTTACAATAGTAACAGTGAGGGGGTAGTTACAATGGTAACAGTGATGAAGGGGGCGGGTAGTTACTATGGTAATAGTGAGGAAGAGGGTGGGGTATTTGAGTGGAAGGTGACACTGAGAGAGATAATAGCGAGGGGTGGAAGTGAGGAACAGTTCCTATATATCTTTCATGGGCCTAGTGCACATTACCAGACGTGTTCTATACGGTTCTGACACGGAACATGACTCTTCTACAAAACTTACAATCACCAACGATAACCTGCGCCTGACATTTGCCCTCCCTATTGCAGCACTCAGACAGTCTTATGGCCATTACGTCTTTATATTAGCACTCAGTTACTGTGTTGGGTCCCATTGGCTCATTCACTTGTAACAAAAATGGACTGTAAGTACAACATGCATGCAGTCAATAATGTACGTGAGTCTCTCTAAATCAGAGCATCGTCAAAAAAATGGCTAAAACGCCGACGTCAATGTATGTTAGCGGTGAGAGGAATGAAGGGAAAGAACGAACAGAGGAAAAGAGGGCTTGGAGAACCAGAGGGGGGATGGGCCTGGTATAGTGGCAGATTAAAGCCGGGGTAAACATTATAGGAGAACACCGAGAAATGGAGAGATAAATACATACAAAAAAATGCTAACATGGGAAATAACTCATATCCGATAGTAGAAACAATTGAAAGCCGAGAAATGTAGACGTAGAAGATGGAGAGATGTCAATGTCGTGAATCATGTGCAGTTGACATGGTACTCGGAATTTAGATCACTGACCCACTTTCTGTCTCACTCTCATTCTCTTTCTGTGTGTCTCTCATGCGGTTATTGTCTCTCAGCATCATAATCTGACACACACACACACACACAAATGCACGCACGCACACACACAAACACACACACACACACGTGCGCGCGCCAGCTCATGCACACACACATATACACACTCATGCACACGGGCACACACACACTCAGACATGCAAACACATGCACACACGCACACACACACGCACACACACACATGCACGGTCATGGCAGTTGCAGCCATACATAGAACACATGGTTCCTTGAGGGACTTGTTTTTTTCTGCCTCTCTCCTCTTTACGCTGTGTGTTTTTGACATTCTATAGTTGGTGACATTTGTCCAGAAATTACAGAATGAATCATAACAACCTGTTCTAATCTGCGCTGTCTCTTTACTGTAAGATGTTCTGTGCTAACATAGTCATATTTAAAGGTCTTATAGATGTTATGTGCTAACACAGTCATATTTAAAGGTCTTATAGATGTTCTGTGCTAACATAGTCATATTTAAAGGTCTTATAGATGTTCTGTGCTAACACAGTCATATGTAAAGGTCTTATAGATGTTCTGTGCTAACACAGTCATATGTAAAGGTCTTATAGATGTTCTGTGCTAACACAGTCATATGTAAAGGTCTTATAGATGTTCTGTGCTAACACAGTCATATGTAAAGGTCTTATAGATGTTATGTGCTAACACAGTCTTATGTAAAGGTCTTATAGATGTTCTGTGCTAACACAGTCTTATGTAAAGGTCTTATAGATGTTCTGTGCTAACACAGTCATATGTAAATGTCTTATAGATGTTCTGTGCTAACACAGTCTTATGTAAAGGTCTTATAGATGTTCTGTGCTAACACATTCATATGTAAAGGTATTATAGATGTTCTGTGCTAACACAGTCATATGTAAAGGTCTTATAGATGTTCTGTACTAACACAGTCATATGTAAAGGTCTTATAGATGTTCTGTGCTAACACAGTCATATGTAAATGTCTTATAGATGTTCTGTGCTAACACAGTCATATGTAAAGGTCTTATAGATGTTCTGTGCTAACACAGTCATATGCAAAGGTCTTATAGATGTTCTGTGCTAACACAGTCATATGTAAAGGTCTTATAGATGTTCTGTGCTAACACAGTGTTATGTAAAGGTCTTATTGTGGGTCTTCTCAGGTCAATACAAATATGCCAGTCATATCAGATTACTTCATTCCACAGTGACACTATATCAACCTGGGGATACATAGAACCGTGGAGACAGATCTTTCCCAGGCATATTTAACATGTCATGTACATCCATGTTCCAAGACCTACATGACACGCAATAGCAGTATCTCTCAGTAGGCAATGTCCAGTGCAAAGCCTATCTTTGTCAAAACCCAAATGACACTTCCCTGGACACAATGGTGAATAAACACATCCTCTGAGAAAACAGACATAATAATAATATGTCTGTTAAAAAAACATTGTAACTACCATCTGTAAAACGCAGAGTGTAATAACACATTGTAACAACCATCTGTAAAACACAGAGTGTAATAACACATTGTAACAACCATCTGTAAAACACAGAGTGTAATAACACATTGTAACAACCATCTGTAAAACACAGGGTGTAATAACACATTGTAACAACCATCTGTAAAACACAGAGTGTAATAACACATTGTAACAACCATCTGTAAAACACAGAGTGTAATAACACATTGTAACAACCATCTGTAAAACACAGGGTGTAATAACACATTGTAACAACCATCTGTAAAACACAGGGTGTAATAACACATTGTAACTACCATCTCTAAAACACAGGGTGTAATAACACATTGTAACAACCATCTGTAAAACACAGAGTGTAATAACACATTGTAACAACCATCTGTAAAACACAGAGTGTAATAACACATTGTAACAACCATCTGTAAAACACAGAGTGTAATAACACATTGTAACTACCATCTCTAAAACACAGAGTGTAATAACACATTGTAACAACCATCTGTAAAACACAGAGTGTAATAACACATTGTAACAACCATCTCTAAAACCCAGGGTGTAATAACACAGTGTAACTACCATCTCTAAAACACAGAGTGTAATAACACAGTGTAACTACCATCTCTAAAACACAGAGTGTAATAACACATTGTAACAACCATCTGTAAAACACAGAGTGTAATAACACATTGTAACAACCATCTCTAAAACACAGGGTGTAATAACACAGTGTAACTACCATCTCTAAAACACAGAGTGTAATAACACAGTGTAACTACCATCTCTAAAACACAGAGTGTAATAACACAGTGTAACTACCATCTCTAAAACACAGAGTGTAATAACACAGTGTAACTACCATCTCTAAAACACAGAGTGTAATAACACAGTGTAACTACCATCTCTAAAACACAGAGTGTAATAACACAGTGTAACTACCATCTCTAAAACACAGAGTGTAATAACACAGTGTAACTACCATCTCTAAAACACAGAGTGTAATAACACATTGTAACAACCATCTCTAAAACACAGGGTGTAATAACACAGTGTAACTACCATCTCTAAAACACAGAGTGTAATAACACAGTGTAACTACCATCTCTAAAACACAGAGTGTAATAACACATTGTAACTACCATTTCTAAAAAAAGACAGGGTGTATTAACACATTGTAACAACCATCTCTATAACCACAGAGTGTAATAATACATTGTAACTACCATTTCTAAAAAACACAGGGTGTAATAACACATTGTAACAACCATCTCTAAAACCACAGAGTGTAATAACACATTGTAACAACCATCTCTAAAACCCAGGGTGTAATAACACAGTGTAACTACCATCTCTAAAACACAGAGTGTAATAACACAGTGTAACAACCATCTCTAAAACCCAGGGTGTAATAACACAGTGTAACTACCATCTCTAAAACACAGAGTGTAATAACACAGTGTAACTACCATCTCTAAAACACAGAGTGTAATAACACATTGTAACAACCATCTCTAAAACACAGGGTGTAATAACACAGTGTAACTACCATCTCTAAAACACAGAGTGTAATAACACAGTGTAACTACCATCTCTAAAACACAGAGTGTAATAACACAGTGTAACTACCATCTCTAAAACACAGAGTGTAATAACACAGTGTAACTACCATCTCTAAAACACAGAGTGTAATAACACAGTGTAACTACCATCTCTAAAACACAGAGTGTAATAACACATTGTAACTACCATTTCTAAAAAAAGACAGGGTGTATTAACACATTGTAACAACCATCTCTATAACCACAGAGTGTAATAATACATTGTAACTACCATTTCTAAAAAACACAGGGTGTAATAACACATTGTAACAACCATCTCTAAAACCACAGAGTGTAATAACACATTGTAACAACCATCTCTAAAACCACAGAGTGTAACGTTTTATATATTCAAGGTGCATCTTTACGGACCTATATTAAAACATATAGAATAAGTGATGAGGAACCAGTGTGACAAACTGAAGAGTGAACATGTGTAATTGTTTCTCGTGCTCAGTCTGAGAACACGCTTTCTCTCTGTCTCTCTGGAGACGTAAATGTCAACTTAGAAAATAACCGAAATCGACCGGCAGGTCTTCAGCTTGCGAGGTAACAGGCAGTTCTGATGGCTCAAATGACTACAGAAAGGTGAGTTAAACGCTGTGTCTCATTCTCACACAGCTAACGTCTAATGGCATGTAAATAACTCAAGATGACAGCGTATATGCGCAGAAGGAACCCAATATGCATCTGTTCTGATTCAGAGTTCTTCATGTGAGATCCTCGGTGACCACGTTTGTTTGGGGTCCTCATTGAAGAGGGAACTGTTAGCTGTTTCATGCCCCTAATGACCAGACTGGAACAACGATGTCATGATGTCACCTCCACGTCATTAGACAATAATCAACTACCGTAAGCATAATCACAGAACATCAAGCCCTCTGCGTTGGTCAAACTCCCCTCTTGTCCGTTCAATCTGTACAGCCTCTAGGGGTCAAGACCCAGGCCCATGGAGTGGACGTTGTAAATGGTGGAGAGGGGTCAAGACCCAGACCCATGGAGTGGACGTTGTAAGTGGTGGAGAGAGGTCAAGACCCAGACCCATGGAGTGGACGTTGTAAGTGGTGGAGAGGGGTCAAGACCCAGACCCATGGAGTGGACGTTGTAAGTGGTGGAGAGGGGTCAAGACCCAGACCCATGGAGTGGACGTTGTAAGTGGTGCAGAGGGGTCAAGACCCAGACCCATGGAGTGGACGTTGTAAGTGGTGCAGAGGGGTCAAGACCCAGGCCCATGGAGTGGACGTTGTAAGTGGTGGAGAGGGGTCAAGACCCAGGCCCATGGAGTGGACGTTGTAAGTGGTGGAGAGGGGTCAAGACCCAGGCCCATGGAGTGGACATTGTAAGTGGTGCAGAGGGGTCAAGACCCAGGCCCATGGAGTGGACGTTGTAAGTGGTGGAGAGGGGTCAAGACCCAGGCCCATGGAGTGGACCCAGGCCCATGGAGTGGACGTTGTAAGTGGTGCAGAGGGGTCAAGACCCAGGCCCATGGAGTGGACGTTGCAGAGGGTCAAGACCCAGGCCCATGGAGTGGACGTTGTAAGTGGTGGAGAGGGGTCAAGACCCAGGCCCATGGAGTGGACGTTGTAAGTGGTGGAGAGGGGTCAAGACCCAGGCCCATGGAGTGGACATTGTAAGTGGTGCAGAGGGGTCAAGACCCAGGCCCATGGAGTGGACGTTGTAAGTGGTGGAGAGGGGTCAAGACCCAGGCCCATGGAGTGGACATTGTAAGTGGTGCAGAGGGGTCAAGACCCAGGCCCATGGAGTGGACGTTGTAAGTGGTGGAGACGGGTCAAGACCCAGGCCCATGGAGTGGACGTGGTGGAGAGGGGTAAGACCATGGTGGAGAGGGGTCAAGACCCAGACCCATGGAGTGGACGTTGTAAGTGGTGCAGAGGGGTCAAGACCCAGGCCCATGGAGTGGACGTTGTAAATGGTGGAGAGGGGTCAAGACCCAGGCCCATGGAGTGGACGTTGTAAATGGTGGAGAGGGGTCAAGACCCAGGCCCATGGAGTGGACGTTGTAAGTGGTGCAGAGGGGTCAAGACCCAGACCCATGGAGTGGACGTTGTAAGTGGTGCAGAGGGGTCAAGACCCAGACCCATGGAGTGGACGTTGTAAGTGGTGCAGAGGGGTCAAGACCCAGACCCATGGAGTGGACGTTGTAAGTGGTGGAGAGGGAGCACAGATGTAAGCCAAGCAAGCATGAAGACATTTCACAGTTGATTTGGTCCAGCAGGATTAATTATTCCGTTAGCTACGATGTGCCCTACCCCTGACACCCTTGTGGACAGGGCAGAAGTTATCCTAACAGAGATACCTTTCCTATTAACTATTCAGGGGAAACCCACTACGGGGACTTGTAACAGGACACCAGAGTTCTGGGTCACCCTGATAAGGTCACGGGTTCAGCTCTAGCAGGCCGGGGAGTCAATAAGGAAGGAAGGTATTGGAGAAATCTGAATACATGACGAAATAGCAGGAGGTTGAACGGTGTTGACACATTCAGGTCATGATGATGTAATGGCCACTCGACTGTGAACGAGTGACAGAAACCACAGGGGCAGAGAGCACGAGTGGGGCGCAGATAAGGGAGAGAGCGAGGATAAGTGGATAGAAGTTAATGACTCATCGAACTAAGCAAGCAGAAAGTCTGAGGAGAGTGAGGGGGGGTTTAATGGTATCCAGAACGGGAGAATGTGATGCTGGGTGTTTTCTCTGGGTGTTTTAGACCGCTGTAAAACAGTGTTCCACACTGGGTCAAATGGGACACGTTGTAGCAGGAGTTGAACCCTGGATTTATAAAACAGTGTTCCACACTGGGTCAAATGGGACACGTTGTAGCAGGAGTTGAACCCTGGATTTATAAAACCGTGTTCCAGACTGGGTCAAATGGGACACGTTGTAGCAGGAGTTGAACCCTGGATTTATAAAACAGTGTACCACACTGGGTCAAATGGGACACGTTGTAGCAGGAGTTGAACCCTGGATTTATAAAACAGTGTACCACACTGGGTCAAATGGGACACGTTGTAGCAGGAGTTGAACCGTGGATTTATAAAACTGTGTTCCAAACTGGGTCAAATGGGACACGTTGTAGCAGGAGTTGAACCCTGGATTTATAAAACCGTGTTCCAGACTGGTTCAAATTGGACACGTTGTAGCAGAAGTCGAACCCTGGATTAATTCCCCTTAGCTCCGCCCCTATCATACCTCTCAGTTTAAAACACAACATGCAAACTCAGCGTCACAACATAATAAACTTGTATCTTTCTCATACTACCGGACATGATCTAGTGACATGAGATGTCCCGCCTGCCTGAAGACATGAACTAGTGACATGAGAAGCTCCGCCTACCTGAGAACATGATTTAGTGACATGAGATGTCCCGCCTGCCTGAGGACATGAACTAGTGACAAGAGAAGCTCCGCCTACCAGAGGATCTCTCCTT
Organism: Dallia pectoralis; assembly: GCA_029465975.1. Lineage (NCBI taxonomy): Eukaryota > Metazoa > Chordata > Actinopteri > Esociformes > Umbridae > Dallia > Dallia pectoralis. Next base: position 15,488,841 of record CM055738.1, on the reverse strand, counting down.
TTGAACCCTCTATTTCCGGCGTCTCAGGGGTACAACGTTAACGTGTCATTCAAACCGTTTACTGACTTTAGTGCAGACATTTCCTTCAGTTGATTCTCTCCATCTGTTGCTCCCACCATTTGGCTTTTAAAGTCATTTGTTTTTTAATCTAATGAGAGTGAAAGTGTTTGTAAAGTCACAGTGATAACGGCTGTGATAAAGGCTGTAATGGGCCTAATGGAATAGAATGTGTTTCTGTAGCGTAGACGAGGACACAACCTCTTTGTATGTAATTTAACTGCCCAACATTAAAAGAGAAACACTGCATTTTCATGGCTGTCATTTTTTTGTGTAACAGATAAAATAATGATACAGTTACCGTTGCCATTTGTACTAAATGGTGGTGGAAGTAAAGCAAAGTTGAAAAAAGACTGGGTCTAGGCGGGGTTAATAGTTAATTCTTGTAAAGTATTTTAAATATTAAAACAGTACCTGATACAAAAATAAAATGTAAGAGTGCAGTCTGTAATCACTTTCTGTTAAATATTTACCGTTCTTTAAATCAATGAACGTATAATGGATTTAGAAAAAACATCTAAACATTCAGAATCTAACAATACAATCTCAGCAGGACTTAAAGCCCTCATTATGCTTCTGCGTCAACTCCACGGCGTAGCTACTGATTGGGCTCAACAATACGTTCTCCGGTGTACAGCAGGACTTACGTAGACATGCAGAACCGTTCTGATTGGGCTCGTGTCCCTCCTCACAGATACACCCGCCCATCGGCACCATCCACTCCCCTTCTGCGTTGCAGTGCATGCGAGGGGAGGAGCCTCCTCGTGCTACACTGTGGGAAACACACGTCCCACTCACAGGGACCAGGGCGGTGGGCTCCGCCCCTGAGGGCGTGGCCGGGTAAGAAGCCAGGTAGAGGTTAGTTGCTGGGCACCGGCGGTAGAAGATGGACACGCCCATCAGAGAGACGCAGGCGCCACTGTCGACAATCGCCAGCACGAATCTAAAACGAGGGTCAAAGGTCATAACACGTTAACTTTTTTCAGGCTTAACGGACCACGTGTTAGGTGACAGTTCAATAGACTAATATTATAAACTCTTACAGGTTGACATTGTGGTGAAGTGATGTCCAATAAATTATGTGGTGTATACACAGATCTTAGTTACATTTAATAGCTATTAAATATGAAGTAAGATGTTCTTAAACCGAAACACCATGTAGCAGAATAATTAAACGTGAGTTGCCAGACCAGCCTAACATATGCCCGGTAGAATGATGTCACGGCACATTAATCACTTGTCCATTGGATTTGCAACAGTTTGCATTTTTCTCCCTCATTTGACAGGCTAAATAATGTGTTCATCTGCTAACAGGCCCACTGTTTATCTACCTACTCTACTTCAGGCATGACTGGAAGACCCATATGTCTTCGTTGAATAGATAAGGTGATATAAGAGTGACATGTATAGGCATTATTACCCACTAATATCATGTTTGTCGTACCCACGGGTATCACGTTTGTCTGGTGTCACGTTTGTCTGGTATCACGTTTGTCGTACCCACACGTATCATGTCTGTCGTACCCATTGCGTGTGAGTGGAGCGAAGCTGCGGGTCTTGATGTTGACCTGTCGGTACCGGTCTGGTTGGTACTGGTGAGGGAGACTGGGCTCCACCTTGGTAAAACTCTTATCTGCCGCTATGGTATCGATCTTCACCCAGCCCTCTCTAGTCTCCTTCTCTCCACTGGACGGCTGCACAGAAGGATGTGGAGGGGAGGAAGATTGTGGAAGGAAAACACAGGAAGTAAGTGTAAGGATACAAGTGATGAAGTCACGTGGAGCATTTGTACTTTCATGAGATTGAACAGCTCAACTGTAAATAATACATTTGTTGGGATGCCCTCAGTCAGCTAGAAATGAGGATTATATGGCATGTCGCTCAATGCCTTCACATTATTGGCTTATGGATTTGGGCGATATTCGATCCAGCGTTTTTGGCATCAGGCCGATTTACAATAGAAAATCCTTATTGTAAAGACTTGTTTTAAATGATCTTGGAATGTAGGTAACATTAGGTAATGCTATATGTTTGTCCTGGAAATACATACAGTACAGTGAGTTCGGCTTCTAACCTGACTCACATATCATAGACAGAGAATATCTTCCCCCTGGACATTGAGCCTAATCCCTGGTGTTGCATACAGTTACATGTTAAGGACACCCTACCTGATAAGGACACCCTACCTGATAAGGACACCCTACCTGATAAGGACACCCTACGTGATAAGGACACCCTACGTGATAAGGACACCCTACCTGATAAGGACACCCTACCTGATAAGGACACCCTACCTGATAGGGACACCCTACCTGATAAGGACACCCTACGTGATAAGGACACCCTACGTGATAAGGACACCCTACCTGATAAGGACACCCTACCTGATAAGGACACCCTACGTGATAAGGACACCCTACCTGATAAGGACACCCTACCTGATAAGCACACCCTACCTGATAAGGACACCCTACCTGATATGGACACCCTACCTGATATGGACACCCTACCTGATATGGACACCCTACCTGATATGGACACCCTACCTGATATGGACACCCTACCTGATATGGACACCCTACCTGATAAGGACACCCTACCTTATAAGGACACACTACCTGATAAGGACACCCTACCTGATAAGGACACCCTACCTGATATGGACACCCTACCTGATAAGGACACCCTACCTTATAAGGACACCCTACCTGATATGGACAGCCTACCTGATAAGGACACCATACCTGATATGGACACCCTACCTGATATGGACACCCTTCCTGATAAGGACACCCTACCTTATAAGGACACACTACCTGATAAGGACACTCTACCTGATAAGGACACCCTACCTGATATGGACACCCTACCTGATAAGGACACCCTACCTTATAAGGACACCCTACCTGATATGGACAGCCTACCTGATAAGGACACCCTACCTGATATGGACACCCTACCTGATATGGACAGCCTACCTGATAAGGACACCATACCTGATATGGACACCCTACCTGATATGGGCACCCTACCTGACAAGGACACCCTACCTGATAAGGACACCCTACCTGATATGGACACCCTACCTGATATGGATACCCTACCTGATATGGACACCCTACCTGATAAGACACCCTACATGATATGGACACCCTACCTGATATGGACACCCTACTTGACAATTACAACCAACCTGATAGTAAACATGCGAGCATGCTGAAGTTGGGAAATCACCCTAAGGCAACTCAAAACACACTCGTTTTACAAAAGTGATTCAATGTTTTTTTTATAATGGGATGAGTATTACTGCCATACCTCTGCAGCCCACGTCCTCTCCAGCTCTCTCTGGGAATCTGCCTGCTTGTAGTACAGGGTGAGCGTCTCACGGCAGGAGGGTGAGGGCGAGCGAAGGCTGGCACAGTCCCGCACGGAAAAACGGAGCCTCGCAAACACCCGTGGAGCAGAGTAGCGTAACAGGAAGGGCGTGGCCAGCCAGTTGTCCTGGGGACGAGAGTTCTGATTGACGTTGCAGACATCAAAAGTCCGGATAAGTTTTCCCCGGTCATCCGTGACACTGACCTCATCCCACTGAAGGAGCAGAGACAGAGGATGAGGAGAAAAGATGGGGAGGCGAAGACAAATAGAGAAGGGAGAAAGAGGGAATCATTTATAAATCACAGTATGGAACTTTTTATGTTACACAGTACTCGGATAAGTTATGCTTGTTTAGCCCTGTGAAGGTTCATTATAAATGTCACTGGACCATCAGAAACTTCAACTAGTGCTGTAGGCTGTGTGTGTTTGAAACACTCCGAAAGTTCGGGTGTCTGTGAAACTATACTTCAGACAGGACAAGACTGGAGGACGACACGTCTGGAAGAGGCATTCAGTATTTTTTCTTTAGAATAATATGTTTCATGTATTGATTTATGAAGTGTCAACTTCAATTTACTTCAATGTTTATCACCAAAGATGTACTATAGAAACGTAGTCTAGATCACAATTTGTATAATGGAATAACAATTTTCAAGAATACATTTAAGTTTAAGTTGTATTTAATCCATTTATTTGTATAACTAAATGGATTCTAGACATTATCGGGAATGAGAAGGAAATATTCCTGTACATGAGAGCATTTGAAAAATATATAAATAAAAAAAGAAAATTGCAATTGCGTTGTTTCTTCAATCCACTTATATCCTACATTATGGTTTGAGCTCTTCATGATCAGGCTAGCAGCCCGGAGTAGCCAACAGGAAGAAATTTAACCGAGCATGTTAGTTATGTTTTTTGCTAGACATAAAATGGAAGAACATTAAAACATTTACCTTCATAATCACTTCAACTTTCAATGTTGTTTAAGATGTTCAAGAAAGGTCTGGGGTGTTTTCTTTTAACCTCCCCAAAAATGTATGTATAGTGGGATACATACCACCACATAATATATACATGTCTTGCCATCTCGATCATTCCGTCGCTTTCCAACTTCACTTTTTACCTCAGCATGTTTTGACAGTTCATTTTCCTAATCTGATGCTTAATCAAAGTGTCCGCAGCAAATTAAGTCTGTAGTAGGTCAGTAGGAGCAGTGTGTGGATCGACGTGAAACAGGAAAGAAAAGTAAAATCATTGTTTTTTTTACTAGGTCAAAATCTCACCTTTTTTTGGTGGTTTGTTTTTGGTGTCTATTTACGGCACTGGAGTGTGGTTAATAAGCAGTAAAGATTTATTCAACATGACAGCCTGCTCTTTTAATTTACTACAACAAAACTGAATACCTGAATACCTATTTCCAATTTTTCTGAAAGCTCTGAAGTAAGAGGTAGAGATTTCCCAACAGTCTTAAACTTGTTTCTCTCAGCAAAATTGTGTTCTTTCTTAAATAAATAGGCTGGATGTTTGCAGGCTAACTGACAGACGTTCTATTATAAGACCTACAAATCAACATTTATGATGAATGCAGCCTCACAATCGGGTGTGTTGATCAGGCAGTCATCACAATTTACCCAGAATGACACATTTTGGAATACTGCAATAATAATAATAAAAATAATGTATCACACATTGAAGTATCACACATAATTAATACACAACACATTAATACTTTGATGAATTTGAGGTTTGTCTTAGGATAGGATGTGTCATCCTATGTGCAAGATACGCCAGTGCGCTCTCAACAACCTCGGATTTACAGAACCGTTATTTCAAATAAGTGCCATATATCAATATAGAAAAACATTCAATGCTTTCTACACCACAGGCTTAATAATGACTTCTCTGCTTTATGTGAACACAAAAAAGGCCTGAGTGAACAGCCTCGCTATGGACTGTTCACTTAACTCTTAAAGGCATGTCTAACTTAAGTATGTGTTAGAGAGACTTGAGTTTTATTGGTTGTTGAGAACAGGGAAGTGCATTCCTTCCTGGTTCCTATTGCCATTCAGGTTGTTCTCTATCGTTTATTGCACTTTGTTCAGTTTAACATGTTCATAAATTAATATGTTTTTCCATTAGCGCATAAGTATAGACACGTTAATGTTCTGTGGGAAAACATAGTTGTCTATGCCCACTGCAGATGTAAATAGTTTATTGTGAATAAAATTGGATAAACATATCGACAGTGGTTTTAAACCCTAGCTTGGTCATTTTAAGTCTTCATTCCCACATACACTTACAAAACATTATGACCACCTGCCTAATGCGGTTGGTCCTCCATGTACCACTGAAACATTATGACCACCTGCCTAATATGCTGTTGGTCCTCCATGTACCACTGAAACATTATGACCACCTGCCTAATATGCTGTTGGTCCTCCATGTGCCACTGAAACATTATAATCACCTGCCTAATATGCTGTTGGTCCTCCATGTGCCACTGAAACATTATGACCACCTGCCTAATATACTGTTGGTCCTCCATGTGCCACTGAAACATTATGACCACCTGCCTAATATGCTGTTGGTCCTCCATGTACCACTGAAACATTATGACCACCTGCCTAATATGCTGTTGGTCCTCCATGTGCCACTGAAACATTATAATCACCTGCCTAATATGCTGTTGGTCCTCCATGTGCCACTGAAACATTATGACCACCTGCCTAATATACTGTTGGTCCTCCATGTGCCACTGAAACATTATGACCACCTGCCTAATATGCTGTTGGTCCTCCATGTGCCACTGAAACATTATAATCACCTGCCTAATATGCTGTTGGTCCTCCATGTGCCACTGAAACATTATGACCACCTGCCTAATATACTGTTGGTCCTCCATGTGCCACTAAAACATTATGACCAGATTATTATCAGGCAACAGTTTAGCATCAGATCCTTCATGTCCTGTATGTTGTTAGGTGAAGGAGCCATGGATCAGGCATCCAGTCCAGCAGATCTCTGTGCCAGGATAACTAGCATTATGTTGGCCTTTAGATAACCTAACAGCTAGTGAGTCTGGTGGGATTTGGTGTTTTAATACGATTTATTCGGGGCTCCATTAGGAGCAGCTAAAAATGTAAATAAAACAAAGGAAAATTTTGCTACCATTCAAAAGTCTCGCGTCACTTAGAAATGTTCTTGTTTTCAATCGGAAATGTAGCAATATCAATAGGAACTACAGTTATTGATAATGATATAATTAATTATTTAAATTACAATTGTGTCCTCCAAACTTGGCGTAACCCATATAGAATATTCTGTCACTAAAGGGTTAACTATTTGAGTGTCAAATTGCCAGTCGCGCGAGCGTGGTTGTTACGTTCGTTATTAGAGATTCTCAAGTCGCATTAAGAAAGTTCTAGTTCATGTGGCAGGAAAACTATTAAAAATAATAACATATCTAGTCAATTCTAACCAAGAGATCACCTTTAACTAGTAACCCGAGGACTACATTGTGGAAGACGCTTTTCTGTTTCTATACCGTGTTATCCTGAGGAAACCGCCGGGTGAGTTCTGTTGTCAAGCTGCTCATTAGCTTAACATATTGATGCTAGCTAACACGAAGTAATGCCACCTGAAAACAATTTGATGATTTTAAGATTTAATTTAATTATATAAAACCAATCGGAGTGACATGAGAGTGTTGTAAAATGTTTATATTATATTTAGTTCATAATATGTTATTATATAAAATGCAGTAATCCTGTAAAAAGCACTTATTTGGGTAGATACATGTGTAAATGCTATTGTGTTATGTTGTACCACGTTGGCTTTGCCAATGTAAACTATGGTCTCTAGTCAAACAGACATGTATGGAGCATAGTTGTAGCGTGATTTGAACAGTTCTCTAAATACCATATCTAATGGGTTTATATGTGTAACTGGTTTATTGAAAAAATACCATATATAGAAAAGAGATAGAAATGATTATACTAGTTGTATATATTCTGTACTTCTACGTACAGATTGTTTTCTATCCTGTATTTAGTTTGGTTCCTTCCAAACCATAGGGACTTCGATGGCGAGCCTGTCCCAGTGAGTGACATTCTGTTGAGGGAACATGTGGACACAGCGTGGCTAGCTGGGTCGGATTCACTTCTTCAGAGTGACTGAACGGATTCCTATCCAGATCTCCGATATTGGATTCCATGGATTCCAGATAAGACACACTTTAATTTGTATTTGGTTTACTACAGTGACTTTCTATTTTTCTAAGGACAACATATTTCTCCCAATTTTTCATGAAAGAGCTCTATTTTATTTTGGGGAATTTAGTTAATGCTTGATAAAATAATTATGTGAATAGTGTGTTGTATAGTAATTGTGTAATAAACCTGCCAGCTGTTCTGTTTAAAAAAAATACGTCAAGTCTCCTTGAGAGTCTTTGTCAATAACTGCTCAGAGCCTAGGTAATATATATAGCTATCGTTCTAATTCAGATTAGAAATGCTACATTTGCTTTTGTCAAAGAATCCTTCATTTGCTTCATTGCTTCATTACTGCCTTGCAGACCTTTGATATTCTAGTTGTCAATTTGTTGAGGTAATCCGAAGAGATTTCACCCTGTATTTCCTGAAGCATCTCCCATAGGTTGGATTGGCATGATGGGCACGTCTTACATACCATACAGGCAAGCTGCTCCCACAACAGCTCAATAGGGTTGAGATGCAGTGACTGTTCTGACCACTCCATTATAGTCACAATAGCAGCTGACTGCTTCTTCCAAAAATAGTTTTTGCATAGATGGAGTCGTGCAGTTGTAGGAAGAAATTCTCTCCAAGTGCCGTCTAATGGGTATGGCAAAATGGAGAGATAACTTTCCTTCTTCAAGATCTCTTTGACCTGTACAGATCTCCCACTTTACCAACCACCAAAGCACCGCCAGACCTTCTCATTGCCTCTGCCGTGCTGGACAGATGGCATCATGCATTCCCCCAGCATCTTGTCACTTGCTCCGCGTCTCACAAATATTCTTTGTGACCCACATTCATCAGACTCTCATCCGATTTGTCTGTCCATAACACTTTTTTCCAGTCTTCCTCTGTCTGCCTGTGTACTTAAGCCAATCAGTTTTTTTTTATTTTATTGGCCAATCTGAGATATGGCTTTTTCTCTTCCTAGAAGACCAGTATCCCAGAGTCGCCTCTTCACTGTTGACATTCAGACTGGTGTTATGCGGTTATTATTGAGGACCAGTTGAGGACCTGTGAGGCGTCTGTTTCTCAAACTAGACACTCTAATCAATTTGTCCTCTTGCACAGTTGTGCAACCTTCTCACACTTACACTCCCCTATCAATTCTGGTTAGAAGGTGCTTGCAATGTTCTTTGAAAGGAGTAGTACAAAGCATTGTGCAATATTATTTTCAGTTTTTTGGCTACTGTATATTATAGTATTTCTTTATATTATATTTCATGTATACGTACGACAAATATTATATACATAAGAAAATAGTACAACTTTTGTGCAGAATTGTAGACAGCAATTGTCTGATGATGTCAGAGTGAAGGTTAAAGTGCGACGCAGGCTGGTGTGAAAGGTATTTTAATTAAACTAGTTTCAGAAAAACAAAATTAGGAGTGGCCGCAACAAATGACATGGACAATGAGCCACAACAGTGGATTGCAAATGGTCACTCAAAAGCAGGGTAGCTGCCTTTTATTGGGGACAGCACAAAAGCAGGGTAGCTGCCTTTTATCGGGGACATCACAGACATGGGGCCGCTGCCTCTTATTGGGGACAGCACAAAAGCAGGGTAGCTGCCTCTTATTGGGGACATCACAGACATGGGGCCGCTGCCTCTTATTGGGGACAGCACAAACATGGGGAAGCTGCCTCTTATTGGGGACAGCACAAACATGGGGCCGCTGCCTCTTATTGGGGACAGCACAAACATGGGGCCGCTGCCTCTTATTGGGGACAGCACAAACATGGGGCCGCTGCATCTTATTGGGGAAAGCACAAACGTAGGGCAGCTGTATCTATAAAAAAGCTGAATTCCAGGTTGCATGTGATCACACCCACTGCCTTGGCAACAATAAACATATCTGCATTAGCATGTTTGATTCAGTTTACCTTCTGTGGATTATTGCCATACATCACTTCCTGGTTCTCTCTGAGTGTGTGTCTCTCTCACTTTATAAATGTTCTCTTTCACTCTTTGCTTCACTCTTATTTCTCGAGGTTTCTTTCAGATTCTTCTCGCTTATGAAGTGTTAAGGCCTCAGGCAGATTAGCATTTGAAAGAAAAAGAGTTCCTATTTTATTCTTGTAATCATGGATAAGAACCTGGCTTACAGTGTGAAGCATGAAATGCAAATTGTGGACAGCTGAAGTGAAATCTGAAGCAGCACAAAACAAGCACTCTGGAGGACTGCTGAATGTGTGAAATGGAAATTTAAGTGATTATACAGTAGGATTCTCCTCTTTCTGTAAAGGATTAACTTATAGCTATTGTGGCACCTTATCGGTTCACTGGGTCTCTGTCTGTGTGTCACATTTAGCAGGGACCATCAGATCACTGGTTCTCTGACACACTGTCAGATCACTGGGTCTCTGACACACTATCAGATCACTGGCTCTCTGACACACTATCAACTCACAGAGTTTCTGACACACTATCAGATCACAGGGTCTCTGTCACACTATTAGATCACTGGGTTTCTGGCACACTATCAGATCACTGGGTCTCTGACACACTATTAGATCACTGGGTCTCTGACACACTATCTGATCACTGTGTCACTAATCCCCTAACAGATCACTGGGTCTCTGACACACTATCTGATCACTGTGTCACTAATCCCCTATCAGATCACTGGGTCACTAATACCCTATCAGATCACTGGGTCACTGACACACTATCAGATCACTGGGTCACTAATCCCCTATCAGATCACTGGGTCACTAATACCCTATCAGATCACTGGGTCACTGACACACTATCAGATCACTGGGTCTCTGACACACTATCAGATCACAGGATTTCTGACACACTATCAGATCACTGTGTCACTTATCCCCTAACAGATCACTGGGTCACTAATACCCTATCAGATCACTGGGTCACTGACACATGGCTGACAACTAAAGTAGTGATAGTGTGCAATGATATGATGAGTAATGATAACATCAGTGAACATATTAATAGTCAGAGGTTGACATTCAGTGATCCAGGTTATGTGAGGAGAGAGACACAGCAGACATTAATTGAGAGACGAATGGAGTGGGGGGTGTGTGTACAGGTATTTGTGTGTGGGTGCATGTGTGCGTGCGTGTCTGTGAGGGAGAATGTGTTGGTATGAGAGATATAAGTCTGCAGTATTGTGGCCATGACAGAGGAGAGTCTCTCTGCCAGGCATACATAATGAATGTGGAAGCACTGGGCAGAATGTGTGATATGCATGTGTGCTGTGCCACTGTACTTCCATAACCAAAACCCTCATGCTTGTATTTGTTTTCACCAGGTTTTATAGCCATTCTCTTCCCCTTCCCCCAGAGGTGGAGAGAGGCGAGTCATCACTCTGATATAATCTGAACAGAAATCCAAGAGAAACACCAAATGTACACAGTGACAAAAGACTAGGAGGGGCACAGCCTTGTACACAGTGAATGACACAGAGAAACAAGGGGCAAGGACATAGGGTAAAAGAGGGGAGAGAGGAGAACAGAGAGAGAGGAGGAGAGAACAGAGACAGAGGGGAGAACAGAGAGAGATTATGGAAGAGAGAGAGATGGGAGAATATAGAAAGATGGGAGAACAGAGAGAGGTGAGAATGGAGGGATGGGAGAATAGAGAGAGATGGGAGAATAGAGAGAGAGAGGAGAATAGAGAGAGGGGGGAGAATAGAGAGGAGAATAGAGAGAGAGAGGAGAATAGAGAGAGAGGGAAGAATAGAGAGAGGGGAGAATAGAGAGGAGAATAGAGAGAGAGAGGAGAATAGAGAGAGATGGGAGAATAGAGAGAGAGGGGAGAATAGAGAGGAGTATAGAGAGAGAGAGGAGAATAGAGAGAGATGGGAGAATAGAGAGAGAGGGGAGAATAGAGAGGAGAATAGAGAGAGAGAGGAGAATAGAGAGAGATGGGAGAATAGAGAGAGAGGGAAGAATAGAGAGGAGAATAGAGAGAGGGGAGAATAGAGAGGAGAATAGAGAGAGAGGAGAATAGAGAGAGAGGGAAGAATAGAGAGAGGGGAGAATAGAGAGGAGAATAGAGAGAGAGAGGAGAATAGAGAGAGATGGGAGAATAGAGAGAGAGGGGAGAATAGAGAGGAGAATAGAGAGAGAGAGGAGAATAGAGAGAGATGGGAGAATAGAGAGGAGAATAGAGAGAGAGAGGAGAATAGAGAGAGATGGGAGAATAGAGAGAGAGAGGAGAATAGAGAGGAGAATAGAGAGAGAGAGGAGAATAGAGAGAGAGGGGAGAATAGAGAGAGGGAGAATAGAGAGAGAGGGGAGAATAGAGAGAGAGGGGAGAATAGAGAGAGAGGGGAGAATAGAGAGAGAGGAGAATAGAGAGAGAGAGGAGAATAGAGAGAGAGAGGAGAGAGAGAGGAGAATAGAGAGAGAGAGGAGAATAGAGAGAGAGGGGAGAATAGAGAGAGAGGAGAATAGAGAGAGAGAGGAGAATAGAGAGAGAGGAGAATAGAGAGAGAGAGGAGAATAGTAACTGTAAATGTTTGTTTTTGCTTCTTGTCCTTTGTTTTTTGTTTACCTATAATTTCAGTTGAAAGAGAGATTGTTATGTTTGCTTTGGCAATGGATGCAATAGCATATTCCATGCCAATAAAGCCATTTGAATTGTATTGAAATTGAATAGAGAGAGAGAGAGGGGATAGGGGGAATATATGGAGAGACAGCATATAGAGTGGGGAGGGGGGTGATTTCAGAAAAAGAAGCGATTGAGGATGACGTTGATGAAAAAATTAACTGAAAAATGAGGTTGTGGAGAATGTTAGCGACTGTAAAGAATTACAAGAGAGCAGAGGCACTAGGCCAGCAACATACTGGAGGGCAGACAGTGTCAGAGTGGAGAAGAGGCAGAGGAGAGGCAGGAGAACGAGGAGGAGAAACCAACTCTCCCCAACACACTGGAGGGCAGACGGGGTCAGAGTGGAGGAGAGGAGAGACAGGAGGACAAGGAGGAGCAGAAACCAACTCTCCCCAACACAATGGAGGGCAGACGGGGTCAGAGTGGAGGAGAGGCAAAGGAGAGATAGGAGGACAAGGAGGAGAAACCAACTCTCCCCAACACACTGGAGAACGGAGAAATAAAGAGAAGCAGTGAAGTGTAGTGACAGCCGGGTCGATGGTGGCTTCTCTTTGGGTCAAAGGAGCTGAAGAGAAAGAAAGAGGGGAGAGCGGGAAGCTGGAAGAAGAGAGGAAAGTATCCACAGGCCCTCCAGCAGAAGACAAGATTGAATGCAAAGAGATGGGCAAGGGGAGGGTTAACCAAAAATGTAAAGAGATGGGCAAGGGGAGGGTTAACCAAAAATGTAAAGAGATGGGCAAGGGGAGGGTTAACCAAAAACTCTCCCTCCCTCTCTCACTCTCTCTCCCTTTCTCCCTCTCACGGTCTCCTCTCTTTCGCTCACCCACTCGTCTCTTTCTCTCCCACTCTGCTTCTCCTCTCTTTGTCTCTCTCTCTTTTATTTTCCGCTTCTGTTAGCATGGTGCCCCGGGTCAAATAACCATATCTCAATCTCGGAACCCCTTCTCATCTCTGTGACATCACTTATAAAAAATAGACTCATGCAAATGGAACGTCTCCTCACAGCAATCAGCATCACTGCTCTAGCGGCTCTAAACCAGACCTGTGAGGACTATATAGTGTAGTTTGTGTGTGTGTGTGTGTGTGTGTGTGTGTGTGTGTGTGTGTGTGTGTGTGTGTGTGTGTGTGTGTGTGTGTGTGTGTGTGTGTGTGTGGGTGTGGGTGTGGGTGTGGGGGTGTGGGTGTGGGTGTGGGGGGGTGTATGTGCTGTGTGCATGGTGTGGTGTGTGGCTCCATCAGTATGTTTCCATGTGCTTCTTCTTACCCCAGCGTCAGGATAGGTCGTCCAGCCAAGCTCTGAGGTAGACTCTGTTGTGTCCAGCAGCATCACTGAAAGAGAGGAGATGGAAGACAATACATTATTTTGTTATAAAACTGAAAAACTGATTAATGTTTTTCCATGTGAGGAAATGGTTTACAAACAACTCGGGCTACAGCACTCTGCTGAGTACCTAACATACCAATACTACAACACTCTGCTGAGTACCTAACCTACCAATTATACAACAGCACTCTGCTGAGTACCTAACCTACCAATAATACAACACTCTGCTGAGTACCTAACCTACCAATAATACAACACTCTGCTGAGTACCTAACCTACCAATAATACAACACTCTGCTGAGTACCTAACCTACCAATAATACAACACTCTGCTGAGTACCTAACCTACCAATAATACAACACTCTGCTGAGTACCTAACCTACCAATTATACAACAGCACTCTGCTGAGTACCTAACCTACCAATTATACAACAGCATTCTGCTGAATATTTTGCATACCGATTATACACATGTTTCATGCAGTAATTTGAAATGCTTACAATAGCATTCTACTTTAGAGCTGTTAGATGTGAGATACCTTCAGATAAGGAAGCAAACATATATATACATTTTAACTGCAGGTGCAACATGAATGAGTAGAATTAAGTCTCTCATTCTCCAGTTATTTTTAGTAAGGTGTTTTGGAAGATGATTAAGAGAGAGTGTTTGGACACAATGTTGAAGAAGGAACATGTCTTCAGCGATCACTTTGATGTTGACACCAGCACAGATAGGGTTAATGTAAAACAAACAAACCCTGTGTCTGGTTCCGCCAAATGTTGCACTAATCAGCTAACCAAATTAGCATCAACACACACATCTGCAAGGTACATACTGGCACAGAGGGTGAGACAGAGAGAGAGAGGGGGATTGAAGGAGGGAGGGAGGGAGAGAGAGAGGGATGAAAGAGGGAGGGAGAGACATTTAAGAGAGGGATGAGAAAGGAGATATAGAGAGGCGGAGAAAGAGACTCAGAGTGTTGGCAACATCAGACAGATACAAACCCCATCCCAGACATATTTCAGCTATGCAACTATATTTGTAATCAATACTACAGGGGCTTTTTTACACAAAAGGGGAATGGTGAATATTAAATGGAGTGATGGAGTATTGGATACTGTTACGTAAAGGAGGATTAGTGAGATAAAGGGTGATCTGTAAAGGTAGTCTGGCCAGACAAATATCACACAGAGACCCTTGCTATGCCTTTCCATATACCATTCCTCCTCTGCTTCTGACTGTCTCCACCAGTACTAAAACTACAAAAAAACAGATCATGTTGCTTTGCCAGTATCAAATCTGTTGTACTATTTTCTCACACAGCCCTCTCTCTATTTCCTTCTCTGTCCCTCTCGTTCCCTCTATCCTTCTGTATCCCTCTCTTTTCTTTTGTATCACTCTATATCCATTTTTATCCCTCTCTTTTCCTCTATCCTTCTGTATCTCTCTATTCCTCTCTTTCCCTCTATCCTGTATTCCTCCCTGTCCCTCTCATTCCCTTTCTTTCCCTCTTTCTATCTTTCTGTATCCCGATTCCCTCTCTTCCTTTCTTTCTATTTTTCTGTATCCATCTCTTTCTCTATTCTTCTGTATTCCTCTCTATCCCTCTCTTTCCCTCTGTCCTCTATTATTCCTCTCTGTCACTCTTCTTCCTCTCTTTTTCTAATGAACAGATTTTGGGACATTATTCGTGCAGATGAAGACTCCCACAAATATGATCTCCAATTCACAAATGTGTTCTTCATTTCCTCCTTCTGTCAGCTCTTCTTCTGTCAGGCTCTGGTTTGATGTCTCTAATCCTCTTATTCCAATGTCCAGAACTCACTCTCTTTCTCGCTCATGCTTTTTCACATTTTTTCTCACACAAAATCTCATGTTTCTAAATTGTATACCAGAAACAGTGAAATATAAGGTACTTATAAACATCTATGGCAGAATTGACATGGCCTTTCACAGCATTTAATCCAACTGATGATGATTTATTTACTTAAACTGTAAAACCGTTAACACAACAGACTACAACATAATCCCCAGTACATTCAGAAATCTGAAAAAATCAAGTGGCTGGAAATATTCCTCAGAGATTTTAGTGCATATTGACATAACAGCATCACACAGTTGGAGATTTGTCGGCTGCTGTCAATGTGTCGGTGTGTGTCGATGTGTCGGTGTGTTGATGTGTATGTGAGGGTGTGTTGGTGTGTGTTGATGTGTCGTGTGTCCCCGTGTGTGTCGATGTGCCCGTGTGTGTCGATGTGTTGGTGTGTGTTGATGTGTCGTGTGTGTTGATGTGTCGTGTGTGTCGATGTGTTGATGTGTCGGTGTGTGTAGATGTGTCCGTGTGTGTCAATGTGTCGATGTGTGTTGATGTGTTTGTGTGTGTTGATGTTTTGTGTGTGTTCTGTACATTGTGGTCATGGTTGGCAACAATACTCAGGTAGGCTGTGGCTGTGGTGCCCACCATGTCAACACGCCCACCATGTCAACACGCCCACCATGTCAACACGCCCACCATTACACCACGCCCACCATTACACCACGCCCACCATTACACCACGCCCACTATTACACCACCCCCACTATTACACCACGCCCACCATTACACCACGCCCACCATGACACCACGCCCACTATTACACCAAGCCCACCATGACACCACGCCCACCATTACACCACACCCAGCACTCTGAACCATTGACACAAGGCAGGATAGATCCAGGTTGTTCTGACCCTTACCATCTAAATGTCGCATCAGAAATCGAGACTCATCTTTGGGTTGTGCGTTCAGTGATCTGCATACCTTCTGTGTACCTCAGTTCCAACAAGTGGTTATTTGAGTCTTTAATGCCTTTCTATCAGCTTAAATCAGTTTGGCCGTTCTCCTCTGACCTGTGCCATCAACAAAGGCATTTCACCCAGAGAAATCTCTGGTAATGTTCTCGTTTATCTTACCATTCTCTGTGTTTCCTAGAGATGGTTGTGGCGTTACAAAGGTGTAACTATTGATGTGACCAGTGAGTGTATATCAACTAAAAACTCCACATATATTGACTATTCTCCTATATCTTGTTATGGCACGTATATACTGGAATGTATCTACTGACAAACAAGCAGCAAGAACACTAATGAAAGAGGTATTGCTCTAGGCCAGCACTCAACCTACTGGTAGTCAATGACATTGCAGACATAAGACTAACTCATTTATGAAGCCCTGGTTACTACTGAGTTGTAGTACAACTACTGAGTACTAGTAAGACTAGGACAATTAAATAGGACTAATGTAAACCCTAATATGTTCAGTTAAATCACTTTAATTTGAAGATGCAGTCTGCGATTTCTGCCCACTGGTTGTGAAAATGACACCTTCAAGACAATAGGGGTCGCTAAACATTGTGTCCTATGTTTTGTATGTGCCAACATCTGCCCAAGGTCATCAAACCATTCACTTCTGCAAACTTGGAATCTCACTAAATAAGTGACGTGGTTGTACGTATGGATTATGTACACATATTATATACACACATCCTATGAAAATGTAGTACACACGGCAGTTCTTCTCCTGATGGAGGTTTATGGTCTTCCACCACCATCTCCACGAGCATGTCTCCCTCCTACAGGCCATGTTTTCACCACCACAAAAGTCCCCCCCTCATCGCATGAAAAATTAATTGATTCATGGTGACCTGAATGAGAATTAATGGCCAAATACTAAACGCAGTATTAAATAAAATTGGTGTTGTGTGTTCTGGGCAATGTCACATACCAGAATTTGGATTTGAATCCACAGATGTGTACTTCAGGAGGCAAACGCCAGGCAGGGTGTAAAAGCAGATGAATGAGTTGACAACTGCACACAGAAGACACGCACACACACCTCTCAAAGGGATGTTTCATTTATATTTAATTATTTAACCCTAACCCTTAGTTATCTGCATGTTTCACTGTACCATCTGCATCAGTTGTTGAGGAACCAACACACACTTCATTACGAAGCTCAAACAGTCCTTGTCACGTGCACATGTGACACTCCCACAAGGTGCGTCGCTTTTATGTAAAATCACTGCATGAGGAAGACCAGGTCGGCCATATCCGATTTGGATATCTTGTCAAAGATGGAGGTCAATCTGATCAAAATTATTAATGCGATACAATTTTACCCTGTCGGTGGATGTTCACTTATCACATTTATTTTGTTATAGTTCGGCCAGGAAAATACTTAGCTCATGCTATACAGTTCTGCTTTTTCAGAATGGTATCTCTTTTTTATTTAAAAGGTTGAGACAAGAGGTCAATGTGGTATGGACATACTGTGCATCTCAATTGAAAATGCTGTCTCTGTCTTCCGTGCCCTTTAATTTATTTGTAAAATTGTTTAGGACACTCTAGTCTGTGCACAAATATATGTCTATAAAAGCATGTGGGTTGCTTTTAGTAGGCGAGAATAATTGCCTGAACTGATTACGGATATATCCATAAAGATGTCTACGTACCAGTGCTGCATGGTTTTAAATCTCTATTGTAAAGCCTGTCGATCTGTAATATTACTTCAATCTGTACGCAATCTGTATGTAGGCAAACATTGCTAGACAGGAGCTGTCAGTCGACGAACAAAGGAAAAGGAATAGAGAGTATTAAAGGAAGAGAAGAGACAGAAATAAACAGCCAGACAGATTTTCAAATGAAATGCTAGAGAAAGAAAAGCAACGATTGAAGAAAAGGGTTCAAGATGATCAAACCAGACAAATAGGCAATTTGAATGCAAGAATAAATAGGCATCATAGGATGATTTGCAAACAGACTGTACCAGAGTACAGAAGAGCTTTGAAAACGAACAGAGGAACGACCTCAGAAAGCAAACATGGAGAAAAGAGCGTGCTCAAAATCTGTAATAGGATCGTAGAATAGGATGAACGGAGACTAAGTGTTAACCCCAGGATGGACAAGTGTTTGTGTTGTCTTCTGTTAACCCCAGGATGGACAGGTGTTTGTGTTGTCTTCTGTTAACCCCAGGATGGACAGGTGTTTGTATTGTCTTCTGTGTTGTCTCATGTTAATCCCTGAGGCCTGTACTATGAATCAAGTTCAACATGCCCTGGAATACTTTCCATTAACTGACTTCACTTAACCTGACGCTAGCGATCAGATTATCAATGTGTTCAATCAACCCAGGATTTTCCCAATCTAGCTACGAGCGCATTCACATTAAATGGGCGGAGTTTGCACCATACCACGAATTGTAGAAATGGTCAAGTGTAGAGTATCTTATTTCACACAAGAGGAGAAAATAATTATAATAGAAAAATATTAATAATATAAAACGGGTCATACTGGCGAAAAGTAACACTGTTGTTGCCGCCAAAAAGAGAAAGGAAAGCTGGCAAAAGATTACCAACTGCGTGAATGCGTAAGTTACAGACTCATCACTATCACTGCCCATTCATTAAGGCAGGACTAGATTTCACTATAATTATACATGTGTACTCAATTAAAGCAATGTGTTGCTGAGATTAATTGTCTTGTGTCATTATTATTGCTGGATACCTTCAGTTGCAACCCTGGCAGTATGAAGCGGTCTTGGGAACCAATAAAGAATAAACATAAGAACATCATTCAAACCGGTAAGGAGGAGTACCTGGCATTGACAACCCTGGGGAGCCTTACAAATAGTGTATGCTGCATTTAATTTACATACGTCTTACAATATTCACAGATGCACTAGTCAACGTCAGTTGATGTCTACATGCTATTTCATAAAAGCCCTCTTTAATTGCCTGCCTGGCCAAGTGACCTGGGAACACAACATACGGCACAATTAGCTGACAAATATACGCCAGTCCCTCCGCTGAGAACCTATATATTTTATAAAGATAGTCATCTGGAAAAGCAACCAGGTTTTGTCGGTCCCTGAATATCCTTGCTCTTTTAAGTGAACCTCCCATTATTCGTGCACCGAACGGGATGTTCTATGAATGGTGACGTCAAATTCAATCGAGAATTTATTGGTCAGTAGGCGGTGCTTTTATTAGCATTATTCTGATATCTCGACTAAAACCTGATCCGGAGATGGATAGGTGCGCAGCATAAGTTACCATGGTTATGTATCCCGGTAAGAGGTTAACCAACGTAGTGACACCGAAAACCCAGGGTTGAACCAGAAGTTACCTCGCTAACCACATCTTGCTTCATAGTACAGGCCTCAGTTCTGTCTGTTCACGTCAACACCGTCATCAGTTCTGTCTGTTTATGGTTCGTCAGGTCGGATTAAAAAAAAAATCCAGAGACAAATTGTTACTGCTTATTACATTTTTTTTCAACTGTTTACACGCAATTTTGAAAACCAGGTTCTTTTTTTCTAAATATAATCACAATTATCCAAACACCAAACTCAATTTGCATTATTCCTAGATTGTTTGCAAAATGACACACTTCTTTCAAAACATACACACTTCGGTCAAAACATATACAAATATTTGAGAAAATGCTATTAGTTTTCATTTAACCAACATAGTCCTCAATGATCAAACACTATTGCAGCCAGTTTCACACTGCCGTGATAAAAAAAACACATTTGTAAAAAAAAACTAATTTTAAGAAATAGCATGTGCTATATTTTTGGCCAGACATTGTTATGTAAGGGATAATTTAGATGAAAAAAAATAGTGACAAACCCACAACATTCTTCATGATTAGTTTGAGATAAACTTACCAAGCACTGCACAACACTGATGCTGCAGACTGAATATTCCAAGTTTTTATTTATTTATTCTGTCTCCTCTACCTGGGCCTCTTCCTCTATCTCCTTCCCCTCTTCCTCTACCTGGGCCTCTTCTTCTGTCTCCTCTACCTGGGCCTCTTCCTCTATCTCCTTCCCCTCTTCCTCTACCTGGGCCTCTTCTTCTGTCTCCTCTACCTGGGCCTCCTCTATCTCTTTCTCCTCTTCACTATCTCTACCTGAGCCTCTTCCTCTAATTCCTTCTCTTCCTCTACCTGGGCCTCTTCCTCTATCTCCTTCTTCTCCTCTTCCTCTAACTCCTCTTCTCTTCCATTCATCTCCTCTTTGAGTTCCCCCTCTCATTCTTACTCTACTTCTAGCTCCTTCCATTTTTGTTTAAGACAGGTGAACTCACCTGCTGCCTTATAGCACACCTGAGTGCTGCGTTTTCAAATTAGCACATGTGTGCTTCCACACCTGGTGGATGTGAATATCCAATTCGTTCATTAGTGTGGTCATTGGCACCCCGGGGCTTTGTAATGACAAGGAAGCAACCTCACAATCCTTATCGGTGTCTAAGGTGTAAACATTTGTGTAGAGTTTTACAAATCACTGTGTGTAATGTTTTGCAAAAAGGGTGAAGCAAACATTGGGTGTTATGTTGTGCAAATCTATGCAGGTATTTGGCTCATTGGAGTAGAATTTTGCAAATTGTGTGGACATTTTTATTTTAGTGTGTAAACAATAAAAAAAACTGTAAGTGAATATTGTTTCCTTTAAAGCATGAAATCATCAATATCTAAGTATGGCTTTTTTGCTGAAGCGTTATATTTTTGTATCCTATGAAAGAACAAAGTTTAATAATTAAAACGTTACAAATGCACTTTGTAGAATAACGTTTAATTTAAATGAACTGTGTATGGAGCGTTTAATAACATTTTGAAGTTACTGAATATAATTTAAATAAATTGGGGAAATGTGAAGTTTATAGTAGACAATATTATGTATTGAAAAATCGTACTTACAACTACATACGTGTGATAATTGTATCAAAGCGATGAACAAAATGTGAATGGAGTCTGCATATAATAACTGCTATATTAGACGGGTAAATAATGCATTTATCAAGCCTGCTAGTAACACGCGTATTTGTTGGGTGATAAATATAAAAATATTTTTGGGTAGAGGTCAAACAGTATAAATCATAGCTGGTGTATTTTCTTCACTTCACACATTGTCAGTTCGAACACTCGGTTGTGTTCCCTTTTAGAGGCTTTTAGCACTCTCTGTCTGTCTCTCTCTCTCTGTCTGTCTCTCTGTCTGTCTCTCTGTCTCTCTCTCTCTGTCTTTCTGTCTGTGTCTCTGTCTTTCTGTTTCTGTCTGTGTCTCTCTCTGTCTGTCTCTCTGTCTCTCTCTCTGTCTCTCTGAACCTTCGAGTAGTATCAAATAAAAACCTTTGTTCCATCAACCAGCATGTTGACCTTAACCATAGCATTAGCCCTAAACATGAATACATATTCAACCAACGGTGGTTTCCTATCTACTCCATTTTGGCATTACCACCCCTAAAGTTCTCTCCAGTGTTTGTAAGTCTGGCCACCTTGTAAACATCCTCAACTGTACAGTGTAAACAGCAGGAAAATCCGTCGGGCCTTCATTACTACCACAGTGCCGCCTGATGCTCCATCTCTGAGTCAAGACACTCAAAGTTTGTCGCTGACAGATGTGAAATGTGCTGAGTCTGCCAGCTGGTTCTGAGTGCCGGGCTAATGTCCGAACACTCTCTCACTTGTTCCCAGTTCCTACGGATACATCCCACTTTTGTTGCTCTCTCTGTCTCTCTCTCTCCTGAACACTTCTCTCTTTCTTCACTCGTTCTATCTGTCCCCGTGTCCCTCTTCTTTGTGTCCATTATTCATCTGTAAAGTGACAGTGGCCAGGCATTTCCGTACCTTAAATAAGGAGATAGAGGCTGATCCATTATTGATGCCGGAGCCACTGTTTGGCAAAGGCGGTGACACCGTAGAGGGAAGGAGAAAAGAAGAAAGGGAGGAATAAAGGAGACGCACATACAGAGAGACCGGGTCAAAGAGAGGGAGACAGAGTTAGCAAGAGAGAGACAGAGATAGAGAGAGAGACAGAGATAGAGAAGAAAAGGTTGGCCCCAAGAGACAATAACAGGACAAAGTAAGAGAATAGTTTGGTCATGTGGGAAAAAAGGTTGGCAGGTAAACAAAGGAACTTTTGCTCTGGTCTCCCCTTCCCTCCTCCCCCATATTCCCTCCCCCATTCCCTCACTCTGTCTCTCTAACTATCTCTCCGACACTATTCGTCATGCGGTTCATTTGCACTACACTGTACCAGAGTGTAAAGGTGCCTTGCATTTATTTCAGTCCCAATGCATTGTTGTATTCACTTCACATGAGTGGCCTTTCTTTGTGTCTCTCTCTCCCTCTCTCACCCCTCTCCTGTCTACTCTGTGTAGCTGCCGTTGGTCTTGCGCACACGGACACCTGCGTGAATATTGCGAGGTGTTGTACAGAATGGCCCTATGAGTTGGATCTGAGATGAGATGGAGGCTGTGTTGTCAGACTTTCCAGGCAATAGGGTCAACCGGCACTTTACAAACCTCTCCTCTGTTAATATTCATGATGAGCAAGGGTGATGCTTTAGCACCTCTGCGATTGGCCCAAACACGCCTCGAAAACACACTCATACAGTCACACCCGCACGCTAAAGGTAAAAGATACAAACGCCGTGGCACGGATTGTCCAATAGAGTGACAGTGAAAGAACCAGACACGGAGCCACAGTTGCCGAAACAGTGAAAAGAATGCAGAAAAAACTGAAACACGCTAACATTCACCACATGCGTACACACTCGTTCACACAGATGCAGAAAAAATGATACACACACCCACAGACACACCACAGTGACAAACACACAACACAAACACCCACCCTTCCTCTCCACCCTCCCTCCCCACCCCCCTCTCCACCCCCTCCCCACCCTCCCACTCCACCCTCCCTCTCCACTCTCCCACTCCACCCTCCCTCCCCACCCCCTCTCCACCCCCTCCCCACCCTCCCACTCCACCCTCCCTCTCCACTCTCCCACTCCACCCTCCCCACCCCCTCTCCACCCCCCTCCCCACCCTCCCACTCCACCCTCCCACTCCCTCTCCACTCTCCACCCTCCCTCCCCACCCCCTCTCCACCCCCTCCCCACCCTCCCACTCCACCCTCCCTCTCCACTCTCCCTCTCCACCCTCCCTCAGACCCTCCCTCTCCACCTTCCCACTCCACCCTACCTCTCCACCCCCTCTCCACTCTTCTTCTCCCCCTCCCTCTCCACCCTACCTCTCCACCCTACCTCTCCACTCTTCCTCTCCCCCTCCCTCTCCCCCTCCCTCTCCACTCTCCCACTCCACCCTCCCTCTCCACCCTGCCTCTCCACCCTACTTCTCCACCCTACCTCTCCACCCCCCTCTCCACTCTCCCACTCCACCCTCCCACTCCACCCTACCTCTCCACCCCCCTCTCCACTCTTCCTCTCCCCCCTCCCTCTCCACCCCACTCTCCACTCTTCCTCTCTCCCCTATCTCCTAATGTGCTCCAGATGCTCCATCCTTCCTCAGACAGTCAGTCAAGGACAGTCTACCCAATGCCATCATTACATGTAACCACGGAGACGGGAGATTTCTAGGGAAATTTGGAAGAGAGGAACGGAAGGAGTGACGGAATGAAAGGAGAAATGAAGAAAAGCGGGGATTAACAGGATTCTAGGCATGAGCTGAAACACGTCAGGAGGACTTATGAAAACTTCACTCGCTGAGGGAAAGTGCTGATGGAGACCGCACTCTGTTACAGCCTGCATAGCTCAGCCATAAAGCAAGACTTACAGAGCAATACTTACACAGAGCAAGACTTACACAAAGCAAAACTTACACAGAGCAAGACTTACACAGAGCAAGACTTACACAGAGCAAGACTTACACAGAGCAAGACTTACGACACTGTTCACAAAAGACACCAGCAAGACTGGTCTACAAAGTCAAATGTGAAGCTATGCTGTGACACAGTTGTTTTATCCGGTTGTTTTTCCCAGTTGTTTTAAACAGTTGTTTTCTGCCTCGTGTGTTTCCTGCCTCTCCTTGGGCCCAGCCCTGATGTTTTCCCATCATGCTCAGTCATGTTTTACACGTGTTGTTGACGGGATCATTTCAGTTAACATTTTTCTCTTCTCCTTGACATGAGTTATCTCTCCTCGGTGACAGACAGTGAGTCTCTGGTCTGTCGACGTGGGATCAAGGCAACCGACACCCGGGAGTGACCTGTGACTCATGCAGGGATTAACATTAGGAAGGGCTTTTATAAGTCCCGCCTTCAGGCTGTAACATAGTCATATTTTAACTATTTTTCATATATGCCTTAGGTGGATAAAAGAAAGTAGCACATCCTGCATTGAGATATATAATTAGAGGGGAAAAACGCAAACTTTTCGGCAACTGAGTTTCTTCTTCAGGGTTCAACCTTGAAGGCACTTTTCTGCACACTCTGTATTTAAGTCATTTACATTCTTCTAATCCTACATTTTCCTCTATAATCATCGACTCCAGCAGCTCTTCTAGGTGTGCATCCGTGTACCCCCCCACTACACAGTTCTGTAAATACGGTATTATTCAAGTACAAAAAGGGTCAAATGTGGAATTACACAACAGCCGTTTGCTACTGTCGTCTAATGTCTATGTGGAACATTAGTCAACATGGAAATAAGATCAGTAGAAAAACAACTCGGCTCTTTCATTTCGGTTTTGTTATTTGACAACTGTATTTGTTTTGGAAATCTCAGAATATATCGAATCGTGTTATCTGCGTATGACATGTATTCATGAAACGGAATATGACACATTCTGACGGCTCACTTGTGTTAAATAGACTTACTTAGGAAAAGCAAATGTGAAACGGCAGACATATTTCATTTTGTATTAAGCTTCAGTCAGAATGACCGACTTGTCCTTTCTAGTGTGAACCAGACACCAATGTGCAGCCAATCCTCATCCATCACACTTGAGTAGACAGACAAAGCTTGATAAATGTAAAAAGCGTATGAAATGCATGTGTAAAGAGGGTTCACAGGCACAAACAAAGCTCAATGTTTTACAGCGTCCCCCATCTTTTGCCTCACACTAAGCCATTTCAGTCTTCATATTGCAGCGCAAACTGACCTCCTATTAGAACAGAGCAAGCTATTACCAAACTATTAGCAGCGGAGAGGTGGATTCAAGTCTCTGCTGAGAAACAACATTTTCTCACATGTATTATGCACAGAAAGAACAGCGTACGCCATCTGTGGTAAAGATATATATTCCAGTCAACTAAAACCAGAATCTGCAAGACCCTGGATGACCTCTAGTCCACATAGCTCCTACACAAGTGGCACATCTTAGCTAACGTTCAATTCATCCCGAAACAAATATATAGAGACTCAATTTGATGTTAGGCATTTGATTTGTGATTTTCCAAATCAGCAGATCTTATCCAGAGCAACTTGCAGTGGCGACTTTTTCATATAAACCTCAGTAGAAATGTTACCCGTCAACCTGGGCTTTGAAGCGCCGTGCAGGAACCACTGAGCTACACAGGATCCCATTTCACAATGAAGTCGGGCACATTCAAAGCAGCAAGGCTGATCTAAAAGACGAATGATATTCCATGAGCCTGCTGGTTAATGACCTCAGTATGTGCCAATCACATTATCAGCTAAAATCTACTGAACATAGTAAAAATAAATAAATATTGGTTATCAATGTCAGACATTAAACTGATAAATGTTGCCTCTGAGATGTCTGGTACAAAATGTTGGCACATAGAGAATCACTGGCCTTGATTTCTATGAAGTATGTAACTGTTAGCATCATGTCAATCTCTTTATCCTAGCGTGTTTACTATACGGAGTGACGTGTTTGTCTTTCTATACTTGTGTTTTCTATACGTGGTGACCTGAGACCTGAGCCTTTCACTTAACCTAACCGAAACCGAAATAACCCAAATGTTACGCCTTAGCTGAACCAACACCTAGAACTCCTTATTCATGTACGACTAAACCTTAAAGTAAACTCAATAATCACCCAAATGTTACACCAGGACAGAACCAACACCTAGAACTCCTTATTCATATAAGCAACGACTGAACCTTAAAGTAAACTCAATTCTAACACTGTGTCTGTTAGCCAGGAATATTTCCTTTCTGAGTGAAGGCATGCCAAAAAACCTTGTGTTAAAACCTTTTAGGTTTTACATTTTTTTGTGGACAGGCACACATAGAGGAGGATCACACACACACACACACACACACACACATAGAAGAGGGTCACACACACATAGACGAGGATCTCACACACACACATAGACGAGGATCACAGACATGTACGAAAATCACACACACATAGACCAAGATCATACACACCAAAAGCTATGAGTTGTTTAAGCCAAGACAGAACCTGAAAACAGTGAATACACCACTCTAAATAACAGACAACAGCTCCCTGAAGCTTCTTATGGAAAGAACGAAAATATATGAATTGGTAAATGCAGGGAAAAACATCCCAGCGAACAATGACTCACAACACACACACAGCCAAGAAAGATAGAAACAGACACACAGCCAAGAAAGATAGAAACAGACACACAGTCCAACAGGAAAAAAACGAACAAATGGCGACTCACAAATACACACACAAACAGTCAGTTCAACAGTCATAGGTGAATTATTTTTCGTTAGCAGTAGCAACTGTTTTCAGTAGGTTTTAGAGGGAGGTCTGTGATATCAGGTTAATACAGCATTAGAGAAGATCTCTGTCAATCATTCTGCAAACATCAACAGTCAGTAGGCCAGTGTCCTAATCCAACCGTCACATATCTGTCTCTATCCAGCCCCTCCACCACCACACACACACACACACACACTCTCATCTCAGTAAAGACCATCTGTTACATACATTGATTGCAGCTCAAATCTGTGGAGTACAAAGAGTCGCCCCCCCGCTTTACACACAGACTGATGAATACACACTCAGATCGCTCAATCAGAGCAATGCTACAGTGCATATCAGTCATCATCGCTCTTCCTTCAAATAGAACATCAGCTTATCAATGCTTTCAAATGAAATATGTACAGTGGCCTCTCTACCAGGCATATTTAGGATGCATAAGAGTGTGTGAGGAGCCTGTAGACAAATGCAAAGTCACTCACTGCGTGCAAACACACACACATAATGAGGTGCATGCAGACACAATCAGACGCCTATACACGCACACACACTCCAATCTTAAAGTTCATTTATTGGATTTGTGCAGCTCTCTGTCCTTTCTCATTCTGTCTATTTGCCACCCTTTTTATGCGTCCTCGAATAAGACTTTAGATCCTCAAGTCTCTTCAGAAAAGCAAACATACAGAGGGTTGCAAACACACAGAGGGTTGCAAACACACGGAGGGTTGCAAACACACGGAGGGTTGCAAACACACGGAGGGTTGCAAACATACGGAGGGTTGCAAACATACGGAGGGTTGCAAACACACAGAGGGTTGCAAACACACAGAGGGTTGCAAACACACAGAGGGTTGCAAACACACAGAGGGTTGCAAACATACAGAGGGTTGCAAACAGACAGAGGGTTGCAAACAGACAGAGGGTTGCAAACACACAGAGGGTTGCAAACACACAGAGGGTTGCAAACACACAGAGGGTTGCAAACACACAGAGGGTTGCAAACACACAGAGGGTTGCAAACAGACAGAGGGTTGCAAACAGACAGAGGGTTGCAAACAGACAGAGGGTTGCAAACACACAGAGGGTTGCAAACACACAGAGGGTTGCAAACACACAGAGGGTTGCAAACACACAGAGGGTTGCAAACAACCGTGTTACAATATATCAATAACAGGACCAAAGTGAGAGCAGTAGAGGAAAGACCTACAGATAGAAACATGTTACAGTGGGAGCAGGAGAGGAGCAGTAGAGGAACGGGTCAGGAGATGAATGGGAACGGAAGAGGTCATGGGTTCCTTAGCTGTCACATTTAGCATATCAGAAGTGTGTGTGTGTGTGTGATGGATATGCAACTTCTCATTGATTTTGCTCCCATTTCTATTCTAATGTAGTGAGGGCAGGCCTCATGTTACACCTGGCTTGGCTATGCCAACTACCACCTGTCTGACACGCTATGACACGGACACACTCACACACTCGCACATACATACAAACCTACTGTCTATCTCGCCGTAGAAACACACAAGCACACACATAACCCATGGAAACAGACGCATGTTCACACACAGAGCCACATCGTTTGCACGCAAGCACACACACACACACACACACACACCAAACACTTACAAACACACTAATGCCAACATGTTGGAGTTAAAAGGTAAAGTTGTTTCTTACCTTCCTCTGCTGAATTCGGCTGGAGAAACAGAGAGAGGGAGAGAAGGACACTCCACATCTCCACTAGAGAATCACACTAACTCACGGAGCGAGGGAGGGAGGGAGCATGAAAAAGAGGGAAAGGGAGAGAATTAGTCAGGGAGCAAGCAAGAGAAAGAGAGAGAGGAGGGGGGACTGGAAGGAGGAGTTTGCTCTCTTTATTTCTGAGAGGGAGAGAGATGGGTGGGGAAATAGAGAACAAATCATTTTCTGGAGAAAGGAAAAAACTGTGGGCAGCATCAATAGTGATAGCGATACCACTGTGCCTGGCAGTGGTAAAGACTCATTGTAATGAGAACAATGGAGTGTTACAGGGAAAAGTTAGACTGGTCCGCACCAGAACAGCTGTCTAGACGTGCCAATATACAGTATGTCCTTCTGCACACAGCCAAGGTAACGCGGATCCAGAGCTGGGACTGCCATGGCACGAAACTGGCCTCCCTGGCAGATCTGCTCTAACAGGCTCTCATACAAGCTGTGACAGGGAAGGGAGTGCCAACGCCCGTTATTTTTACTCTTTAATACTTTTCATGGAAATCATCAGAATTTAGATGCATGTTTGGCCTGCTTCAACGCTCATCTGGCCCTTTGCCTCCTTTCTTTGCTCTCTCCCTCTCACCCCCTCTCTCTGACACACACTCTGTTTGTCTCTAACACACACACACACACACTTTATCTGTCATAGGATTAGTCACCCAGACAGTTTCTAGACACGCATGCTTCACCCCATGCCGGATCGTGGTAGTCGATTTTCCACTAGTGACACCTGCTGGTCAAGCCTGGAAACTACAGCTTGTTGATTGTCAAGTGTGCTCTCATGCTCCAGTTCTCTGCAGTGACTAATCGGTCGGTCCATTTTCCACAGGAGGAGAAATATTCGATGGAGGATCTACAGCATCGGTATAGTTTTTGGCAACTGTAATCTTCGTCAAGGGAGGCAAAGAAAGGGAGCAATGAGAAATTGAAATATGTAACTGCTGTAACTAAAATCCTCTGATCTATTCAACGGCCTTCTGTCACAACTCCTAGTCCAAGTAGGACATCTAGTGGGCTAGGAGGGGTGTAGCATATTTTAGTTATTCACCACAGGGTTTGTCACGCAGCTGAAGTTTAATGAGAGTGTCACAGCGGTTTTGGGTGATTATGTTTGTTAAGTCAATGGGTCTTGGGGCATTATTGAATGTGTTTATGCCTCACGTCACTGTGTTGAATATTTAGGTGAGTGTTTTGAAAAGAATGTTGCTGTTGTTTTAAATGTATCTTATTAGCGGCTGTTTAGCGCATTTTCATTTAAAACCAGTTTAGTTGTTTTTCGCCAGTCTCTGTATGTTTTATGTTCATTAAAATAAACCTGATTTGAACGGATTAACACGCTCTGCGCCTGGCTTCCTCTGCACTACACCTCCGATACGTGACACGTACAGACATAAATAACACTCACGTTTGGATGCGATCAACATGCTACTACTGGCTGTATCGCCTCCACTACGATAACACTCAGTTGGTACATTAAGCCATGTGAAATGCACTAACTGACATTTCAAACAATAGTAGCTGTAGACGGAGCTTACAGTGTGTTGGTAGACTCTGGCAGACGTACAATATACTAGATATCCAAAGCAAGCAACACTGTATTGACTTGGGACTGATGAAGTGCACTGCACACACAACTGAGTGTTGACTCACAGGTTGCTCTGGGAAAGGAGAGGTAGAAGGAAACCTCCTGGTCCTGTTGCTGATTTAGATTTGGACAGATTCTATGTTCTATTCTTCGTCTTATTGCTCTTTGTGGTTTTCCGATCTGTTGATAAATTACATGTATTGCATATATGACATGTATTCCATGTGGTACATATATTACATGTGTTACATATATTACATGTGTTACATATATTACATGTGTTACATATATAACATGTGTTACATATATTACATGTATTACACGTAATACATATATTACATATATTAAATGTGTTACACGTATTACATGTGTTACACGTATTACATGTGTTACATGTATTACATGTGTTACATATATTACATGTGTTACATATATTACATGTATTCCATATATTACAGGTATTACATATATTAAACCACCATAGCAGCGCTACACAGAGTAGCTAAAATTATGTTGATATACAGACACAGATACAAAGAGTGTATTTATTGACAAAATGTACAGTACAAAGTAAAGACAAATGTTACTTTTTCTTTGACGTATGAAAAGGGTCAAAACTCTTGACACATTTACCCATTCACTTAATGTGTCAGTATGTCCAAACTTTTGACCTGTACTGCACATTACAAAAAGAGCACAAAATCATATTCTCCAAACCACTGAAAACCTCAGTGCTAGAAAAATATTCTGATTTTCTTTAAAACAAGATGGAGGTTTTTATTTAATTTTAGTTGCTCAAAGCTCAAGATACTTTTTATTACATTACAGACAAAAGATATTCATACAGACCTCATTCACACATCTCTTTCTCTCACTCGTTTTGTCTCCCTCTCGTATGTAAATATAAATAAATTAATATAAAATAGTTCCCATCAGACCAATGAATTCATAAAACAACGTATGATCGTACCTTTGTATAACAGAAGAACATATGTTACCTCACAATATTAACATAAACTTACAGTATGTAAAACACGAGAACATATGTTACCTTAGAATATTAACTTTACCTTACAGTAAAGGCTCAGTGCAAAAAGCTGTACTTTACTGTATACTGTCTGATCTGTATGTTACTTGGAATAATATATGGAATATGACCAGTTGGCTGTATCTGCTGAACGCTAAAACATTCCCTCAAAACACTTTTATTAATAGGTCTGTCTTGACCCTCTGCAGAAGATACATTATAGCGAGTACCATTGTGATGGTATTGCGTTGTGAGGTCCCTGGAAAATACTTTCTTAGAGGAAACATGTCTGTTCAGGCTCAAAA